>STHB01000006.1:2599736-2621363 GCA_018908115.1 Anopheles rivulorum
CCACTTACCGGGAGTGTATGGTCGAATGTATTCATTAAAAAATCATACCACTCGCCCAAGCCGAAAGCGGGCCCGGTTAGTGTCCGGCAGGAAATGTTGGCCAAGGTGAGCAAACGCTCAAGAAACTTTGTGCGGTATTCCAATTCCAGCATGTTGGTCCGGGTGGAGTTTATCCTACGTAAATACTTGCCGGGCTGACTTGCAGCCAAAAGCGGTACCATCGCATGTATCGTAAGGGAAGTATCACAGCTCAGCAACAGTGTGGCCAAAAGTTTTGGACGATGCTTAACGATACCAAACAGTTTGTTGTTCAAATATTTAGACAGTGAAGCACAATGTGTGTCGCACGGTTGTAATGGTTATACGGGCAAACCGGTGCCGGGACGGATTGAGAAGTCCGATGCAAAGGTAGTCTTTTGGCTAATAATAGCGGGTACGTCAAACTCACGGCTGGCCTCCGCCCTTTAACGCACGTGTAAAAATTGGCTGAAGGTTGCATGGGTTTGGGATGGGATTTTCTCAATAGAGCTATGTAGCTTGCATATGCATAGCCTAGGTGTGGGAGCATCAGGTGTCTAGCTAAGGAAGAAACACACAGAGCAGGAATCCGAAGTGGTTACAACAGTGTAAAGAAAATTTTACTTGGCTGCTTTATGCACAACCGGCTGCGTTTGGCGTGAAAGTTTTAGTTCGGGGTTTAGTTTTAGGGATTTGTTTGGGAATTATCGGAACCGGGACGAGCGAACTGACCTGCAAAAGTTTGGAAGATAAATTAGGAACTTTCTGTTTCTGTTTCTGATTGAAACAAGTTCGCCAATGTTAGATGTTGTAGATAAGAAAAGGGTTCCGCCACTAGAACTTCAATGGGATTTTTTGCTATCCGCACAGAACAGCCGGCATTGCTAACTTCAAGGATCTCAAGAAATAGAAATACTGAAATCTTTAAAATTTGAGAAGGATCGCAGCATAAATTTGATTGTTTGCCTTTAAATGTTAACAGTACAGGATCTGAAGAAATAGAAATATAAAAACCGGTAAAATTGAGAAGGATCACAGCATAAATTTGATTGTTTGCATTGTGTCAACAAACCATTAGCATATTTTGTCCACAAGCTTCAAAAGAAATATTTTAAAAACAAATCTACCACTTATTGTTTCTCATCAAGCTAGACAAAAATAGGCGTAAAAATGGATTCTTTGTATCAGTTACCTCGTCGGTATCGATCCCTATCGATACAGTAATTGCTTAAGCGAAGTGATACGTTGATATCGAGTAGGTAACGTATCGGCGCGATGATACCCAACCCCCGATATGGCTGACACAATGCAAACCTTATCCTTATCCTGCACGGTTCGAAAGGTTCGATGCGTCTTATCGACCCATTTCCGTCCGACCGGTTCCGCCTGGGTCCGGCGTTGCGTCTAGCGAAGGCGTGGGCACGTTTGTGGAATTCTAAATCACTTTCAATTTGTCAGACGTAGATCTTCCAGCGCGTGCGGATGCCGGGGATGGCCGTACCACATCGATAGTGATTGGGCATTTTAGCGTGCTGGTGATTCTCAAGATTGCTTTTGCTCTGGCCCGAACCGAACACAGAGGTTGATGTCGAAGGTTTTTATTAAATTGAACTAAGCTCCACACGCGAAGGTTTGCTGGCACAAAACAAAACCAAGCAAAAAGGAAGAAAAAAAAAACAAGAAGCTTCTCTAAAGTGGAGGATAAAAAATGATCGGGCAGCCTGTCGAGAAAGTGATGAAAACATGTAGGAAGCAATGTAGTAAAATGGAGGGATGTGTTTGCGGAACAGATTTACGCATGGCTGGGCGTTATACACATGGGAACGGAGCGACGCAATCGCAAGTACATTGAAATGTAAATGCGAGAGCTGTTGAAGAACAAGCAACAAACAAACAAAAAAAAAAAAAGGTTGATTGAACTGGAGTGGTAAAAAGTGGTTTTTTTCCTCTCATTCTTTTACTAGAAAGATAGACGTCAATAAGTAAATGGAAGAAATAGCACAAAATGTTTGCAAGTTTTTTGTTGTCGTTGTCGTTGTTTTTCTCATCATCTGTGGTAAGAACTGCTTTCAAGCCTGTGTATAGTTTACTTGGTTCACGCGCAGTGTTTATTTTCGCGTAGTTTTGTTTTTGTTTTTAGTATTTGGATCAGCTTAGCAAGGCAGACAGGCTTAACGCACCTGTGTATAAGTACTTAACAAAACGTGTTCACGCAATACCTGTACTTATAGTTTTGTTCGTTCGTTTTGCGCGTCAGCAAGATTCACATCACAAGCTAGTTTTCTGATACATTATCCATCAACTGAACTGACAACGTGTAACACAGAACGATCGTTTTCTATATATTTTTTTTCTTCTTATTCTACCCATTCTGTTTCCCAACGCGCCACAGGACGGGTCGGCTGTCCCCACTACATGGCACCGGAGGTGGTGGCCCGGCGTGTGTACGGCAAACCGTGCGACGTGTGGGGCGCGGGCGTGATGCTACATGTGCTGTTATCCGGTCGTTTACCTTTTCACGGATCCGGCAAACGGCTGCAGGATGCCATCGCACGGGGACGCGTCACGGTAAGTTGTGGTCGGCCCGATTTACACCCTGCCTTACCCGAGCAAACCGCAAACCCCGGGTTCGGATCGAATCGATGTCAATCGACGGCCGCGAAGGCTGCATCCTTTTGCACGGGATGCCGAAGATTCGGCGATGCGCTCATGGTGCTATTTATGTAGCCGTTGCCGTTGTAGAATTTAATATAGCATGCAATAGCACCTTGGCATCGCCGTGGGGGTTTTGCGATGTGTTCTTCGGGGTGTTTTTTTTTTTGTCACCGCATGTCCTGCCCTGCCCTGGGAAATGTCACATCTAAACGAAGACGACACCGTCTGCGCTCCCATTACAGCTGGATACACCGGAATGGAAGCATATATCGAGCAATGCGAAGGATCTGGTACTGAAGATGCTTGCGCCCAATCCCATCAGCCGGCCGACAATAACGGAAATTCTGGATCATCCATGGATACGGGTAAGTGGGTGCATCGTTTTTTGATTGCTTGCTTGCTTGAGAGCGATGGTTCTTTGCAGCTGTATATTGACGCCCTCAGTCAAGTCAGTCGTGCTCACGCTGGTAATGGTTTTGATGCTCTTCTCGTTGCAGGATCGTGACAAACTGCAGCGCATTCACCTGGGCGACACGGTCGAGGAGCTGAAGCGCTACAACGCGCGCCGTAAGCTGAAGGCCGCCGTCCAAACGGTCGCCGGCGGCGTTGCAATGGATCCCCTGTGCTGTGCCGATACCGACTCAAGTGAGTTAATGTTTCGCATTCGGAGCTTTGACGTTGGACCTTACAACCGTACCCCACGTACGGCATTGCGTTAGCCGTCGTTTGCTGTGTCAACCGCAGCCCTTAACTATTATCGTTCGCATCTCAAACAAGCGGCGCGCGTTGTCAGATAAATATTCGTCAGCTGAATTAGTGACCTCCCCTCCCCAGCAGAGGCTGAGACACAGCGCTGTACAAGCGCACCGAAGTGCCCTTAAAGTTCTGCCACCCGCGTTCGTGCTAATTTTAAAGCTGCATTGGCTTTAACTGCAGCAAAACTTTAGCGCTTATTGTTATGCTTATTATTATGCATACAAGGATGTGCTATCTGTCCGCTGGGGATGCTCGGTCGCTTTCATCCAGCACAAACTAACGACTAATTAAAATGCAATTGAACTTCCTTTTTTTGCTGCTGGTGCTGCTGCTGCTTGTTTTGGGGCTGGTGTTCGTAGCTTTTATGCGGTCTTTTTTTTCCCCCCGAACGCTCCTTTTTACGTGGTTTGGAAGGACGGCATAACGAACGAACCGTGACATGAAGCAGTAATCCCAGTGTGCTGAGGCGAACTCGCTCTAAACACGTCCGAAACATGGGTGAAGAAAGAAAGAATGAAAGGCGAGGGAAGAGAGGAACCACCCCAGCACTTGCTTTGATGCCGTCTGCACGACGTTTGGCCCATCCCACTGTAATGGGATCGGTGTTTCGTCGTGAACTCGTCGTGCCTCGTGGTACCTTTGGTGCCCCAAGCCCCTAGCGCGGCGGCTACATCCTCCTCGTGTAGCCGAATCATCTGTGGCCCGGTGCCTTCCTTAATGTTATTGAAATGGCTTGCGGTTACCGGTTGGTGGCATTGGGACAGTGCAGCATATTGAGCTTTCCCGCGTCGTGCTTTGGTGGCTTAACGTCGCGAGATGACTTGTTGCACGGCCCCGACCGGCACCGGTCGGTAATGTTTAGTGCACAGAGTGCTTAGAGTTTACGCTCGCCCGTCCACGGTACGTGCTAGATTGCTGTGTGATATAAACGTATCGTGTACATGTTCCGTTCCGTTTCTGTGTGAGTGGATTTGTTCTGCGTTTTTTTTTTTGTTTTTTTTTTTGGTGCTGTTTGCAAAATGGACCTTTTTTATTACCCTCACGACAGGCTGCTGCTGCTCGGATGGGTTTGTCGAACGAATATGTCTAAATAATGTCATTTGGATTGGATGGGGGTTTTGACGCGTGGAAGCACTATAAAAGCCGGACAATAAAACGTATGGGTTTATGAACATACGATGTTTATTATTATTGTTCCCGTCTGCTTGGCAGTCATTGAAAACAATTGAATTGAAGGCACGCGACATCAGCTGAGCAACGGCCACATGCGCCATCATTGCAAGGGAATGGGATTAAAAAGTGATTGTTGGAAGCAGAAAGCACAGAATCATTGGAAGGACAGCAATATCAAGGGGGATCGAAGGAACCTGATCGGAAGTACATTTTTAATCGACGCTTTGATATGCTCCCCCCCCCTTTTTAAGCGCAATTCCGTACCTTATCTTTTATCTTTGTTTAGTAAGCTATACTTGGGGATAGATCGCTTCGAGCAAAGCGAACCCCAACCCACAAACATACATATATATACTAATTTCGCTCTTCATGCTTATTGTTTTTGGTCTCTATTTTCTTCTCGTTTTTTTTTATCTCCCATTCACTCACATTCGCGCTCGCCCGCCCGCCCGCTCCTTCCAATGCTGCAATCCTCAACCACCACCACCAACCTCAACAACTTCGCCCTATCTGCATATCCGGCAATACCGACACATCTGTCCAAAATCCGACTCGGGCACCCGACCCGGTTACTGGGGGGTTCGGGTGGGGGTGGTGTTTTTGCAGTGGCCATTGGTACTGCGTCGGAAAGCCTCAACGAGTGGGCCGACGAGGAGGCCGGTCTGGAGGCGATCCAAAAAATACTTGACTCACTAGACGATATCATTGCGTTGCAAGACGCAAACTGCGATCCGGATGTGCTGGCCGGTATGCTGCGTGACGTCAAGCTGCACGAGCTGCTGCAGGTAATGGCTGTGCACAGGGATTTTCCCTCCCTGTGTTCTACGTGTGTGTGTGTGTGTGTGTGCGTGTATGTGTGTGCGTGTATGTTTAAAGTGTAGTAGTTTAGTAGTTTGGCTCGTCTGTTCCTATTCTATCAATGCTTTCTTCGATATCGCTTCATTTGATTGTCCTGAGGACGTTTATATGAGAGAAAAGAGATGTTTTCTTTGAAATAAAGACGACGGCCCACGGCAAGAAATGAAGCGATGCGTCGTTCCCTTCAGTTATCGATGTTCATTACGTTGATTTCATTCTAACTTTTATCTCTTTCTCTTTCTTTTTTCCGTTCTCTGGTTTTCTTTTTCCCGATTTCGTTCACACATTCATCACGTTTGTTGGCTTGCTCATGACATCCTAACACATACACACCAAAACAAACGCGCTCCACGATGCAAACAAAAAATAATAAAAATAAAAAAATGAACATCATCCCAAACACACGCACAAAACTTCAACCCGCGAAAAAACTTGGGCCGGTTCGCGCCGTTGCAGTTGTTCGATAGAATCAGTAGTTCGGTTATCAATCCATCGCGGGCCCCACCGGGAGACGCCATCAGCCGCTGCCGGGATGCGATCGATGCCGTCTCATCCACCGCGGGACACAAGTATGTGCGCGAAAGGTCGGAGCTGATCAACCTGCTAGGATCACCACACATTCAGGTAGGTTTGCCCCACCCATCCCTCGACAAGAGTTGCAACCGCCCCCCCTTTGTGGCGGGCGTTGTGTTGCACTTGTTCGCGCGATGTTTCCCCATGCGTCACAATTCGTTCCGCATTTCATATTTGTGCCTTTCCGCTGCGGATGTATGAGTTGCGTGCAAAAAGTGTGCCTTTTGTTGCATTTGCCATCGGTCAGCGCGGCCAACCGGTTGCATAGAACACGGGGCTCACCGACCGGGACGGAAGGCCTTTTTCGCTTGTGCTTGCAATTTTGCCGTCAGGCGTCACCAGCGTCGAAAGCGAGAGTCTCCAGCCATGGGTTCGTGGTTTCGATAGGAATGCTTTTCTGTATGTGTGTGTGTATGTGTATGTGTGTGTGTGTGTGTGTCCTGCCGCTTCGCTATTCGATTTTGGCGCAGGCGCGTTACCATCCAGAAGCGCCAGCCAGTGACCGGTACCGGAATCGCTAGCCGCGTCGCGTAGCTTTACCGAGAGCAGAAAGCTCAAACTTTGGAAGCTTTTAGTGTCGGATGTTGGGCAAGTTTCGGGTTTGTGTCGTTAATGTCTAGCTCGAATGGTGGGAAATTCGATACCGGTACTTTTCAACGTCAACGTTTCATCGATTGTTCTCGCTCCCTTTTTTTTCTCCTGTGCCCATCCCTCCTCCCGCCTTCCCCTTCCCCATCATCGAGATGATCCTTTTCCCAGCCTCCAGCAGCATGTCAATCTGAAACAAAACGTTCATTTTTCATAGCCGCTTTGCCTGTTGGTTGCCTGATTTTTGTGTGCGTTTTTTTGTTTTGTTTGGCCGACTTAGATTTTATTATTTTCTTATTTCGTTTGATCCCTCCATCGTGCATCGTCCAGTGCTTTCTCAGGCATCATCGCACGCGTTTGCTCGCGTGTGTTCGGCGATTCGCTTCGGCCGTTGCTTGTGGCTGTGGATGATGTTTAATTAAATTTTTCTAATTATATCATCCCGTTCGGGCCGGAAATGGGCATAATCCCTACGCGTGCTGCTGGGGTTGTGTGTGAGTGTATTTTGAAAGCGTTTTTTTGTTTTTCGATTTGTTTGTTTGCAATATCTCCATTGGTTTGTGTGTTGGCCTCAGTTAAACCAAATTGGCGGCTTTGTTGACATTGTGTTTTTGCAAAAAAAAATTGAAAAACCCAAACAAAAAACGTACAACGAAATGCAGCCGGGAACACCGCCGGGAAAATTGGGAAACAAATTCGAAACAAAACCCAAACCTCTTTTTTTCTAATCCCTAAAGTTATTGCGGTTTTGGGATTCAGATAAATCAGGGATTGTTTCTACCGTTGGGTGGGGTTTGAACATTTGTCCTGGGAAAAAAATGGGGCAAAAATAACCCGCAAAGCAAATGCAAACAATTCCAAAATACAAACAAACACACAGCAGCAACAACTAAACCAAACCAAACGAAACGAAAAAAACAAGCAAAAGGCAAACTTTTCTTTTTTAATGCCAAATTGAACATCTTTTAAAGTCGCATTTCATACATTTACAGCGTCCCGATTGCAATCGCATTAAGTCTAAACGTTCGTTGGTTTGTGTGTGTGTGTTTTTTTATTTCGTTAAGAAGGTTCTTCCAACTTTTTTTAATGAGAATGTGTCAAGAAACTTGATTAAAAGTGACGAGCACGTAGCGCACGGGAAACCTGACGGTGCAGTCACGGGCTGCCAGGTCCGAGGGTGAGATTGCAAAACACTGCCAAATTAAAACGGGCAAAAATGTGTCTACGTTTTAGCAAATACCAATAAAACTTTTCTAGCAAACAGGGACTGCCTAAGGAGGGAAATCGTAAAATCGTACCGGCAGGCATTTAATTTGCTGCGTCCAGTTTAAAATGCGAACGAGAATAAACAATAAAGCAAGTGCATGGTGTACATACTTTTAGACCTAAGATTTATTGGTTTTTAGTGACTAATTAAATGACATTATATTCTCAGCAACGTGTGATGCCGTTTAAAGAGGAAGTGAAACAAATGAGAACACGACACTAAAGCGTGCTGAATCGCATATACATATATTTAAAGTTCTACCGAGCGCTCGTGCGATTCGTTTTCGTTTGAAGGATGCTCTCGAGCCTCTCTGCTTTGCCACTGGGAGCACTGGGCGATTTGAATGCAAAAGCATTCCCAACATTTGCAACCGGAAAGGCATGTTCGATACATCCGGTGCGACAACCGTATATGTACTTGGGCTACTAGCGCTAAACGATACCCGTTTGCCGAACCCGGGACCCGGGATGCTTATGCCGATAAGTACCGATGCCACTGCCAGATGGCACTGGCGATACCAATACACTGGTGGCGAAAGGATAAGAAGAGAAACAAAACGACATTAGAGTGGATTTTCTTTTTTTTTTGGTTTTTTTTGGTTCGGTGCGAATTTGGGATGCTTTTTCGAAGTCGATTTTTCATGCCCTTGTCGGTGGTCCCGGTGTCACCTTTCTTTGTGCCGGAAGGTCAGCAAATGCGTGACTGCTGTGTGTTCCGTAGCACACGGAAGCACAGGTGTGCAACAGCTTGAGCCGGGTCGCTAGTTTTCGATTCCTCTCGACAGCAGCTTCCACCCGGATTGACACAACGGTTGTCCGCTGCTTCCAGTGCTATTTGTTTTGCTGTTTGCTGCACTGCACATTTGGCGAGCGTGCAGGATTGGAAGATCTAGTCCCCAAAACTACAAGCGCTTGGACGGACGGCACAAAAGTTAAAACCATTTGTTTCCAGGTCACTTTTTGCTGCTGTTGCTGCTGTCTCGGCTTCGGGGTCCTAGCTAAACAGCTATTTAGTGTTGCCTTGATGGGGTGGAAACGAAACAAGAAACAAAAAAAGGTGGGGGGCGTGGGAATGAATGAATTGGATACCATCGGAAATGTATCCAAACAGCTCGGAATCGGAGCTTTCGTAAAGCTTTGACATGGGAATGAAGCACACAAAAGCAAGTAGCTCTCCTTTACGGCATCCTTTTGAAGGTTCAAACGGTATGTTCGCCTCTCTCCCGTTTGCTTCTCCCGTGCTTCAGTGCAGTATCATCTCGGTAAAAATCTGGCCAGAGATTATATGGCTACACGGTGAATCTTACGTGTTTCTTTTTTTGTTGCATTTTCTCCCTTCTTTAGTGAGTGTGAGCAAATTTTTATCCCGCGCACACGACCGTTCACTAGCAAAACGGACCGTTCCGTTGCTTTGCCAGCCTCGAGTGGTTGGATACGTTTTTACTGGGGGTGAATCAAAAAAAAAAAAATGAAGAGATAGAACTTGCACGATAGAAGGTACGCCGGGACGGTCGGCCAGATTAATATATCATTCATTATGATTAAATATTTGACTATTGCTTGCAGTCATTTTAATATAT
This sequence comes from Anopheles rivulorum, assembly GCA_018908115.1. NCBI lineage: Eukaryota > Metazoa > Arthropoda > Insecta > Diptera > Culicidae > Anopheles > Anopheles rivulorum. The sequence goes on from STHB01000006.1 coordinate 2,609,204, forward strand.
TTCACTAAACCTTTTGCTAGCTTAATGCTGGTGCTTGCCGTGATTTACTCGCTCCTGCATCTCACCGTTGGTGGGGATGAGGNAAAAAAAAATGAAGAGATAGAACTTGCACGATAGAAGGTACGCCGGGACGGTCGGCCAGATTAATATATCATTCATTATGATTAAATATTTGACTATTGCTTGCAGTCATTTTAATATATTTCACTAAACCTTTTGCTAGCTTAATGCTGGTGCTTGCCGTGATTTACTCGCTCCTGCATCTCACCGTTGGTGGGGATGAGGCGGGGGGGGGGGGGGGGGGGGGGGAGAAAGGAAAGAAGATGAAACTGAAACGTGGCAGGATTGAAAGCGAAGCATAAAAGCACCATTAGGAGGTTGCTTTTCTTCTTTCTTTGCAATGTTTGCCTCAGCTTTAAAGCACGCGTTAAGATTTTGGTGTTTTTTTGTTTTGTTAGGTTGCATAAAGTTTCGTCAATTTCGCGAACACCCTGTCCCCGTCGGCCGGCGATGTTTACGGGGGGGGCTAATATGCTGGAAAGGTTTGCGTTGCATCACTGCACAGCCCTGTGTGTGTGTGTGTGTGGCGTTTGTTGATGGTGGCGTGCCGCTACAGTAAGCCAATTCTCGCGGCAAACCCACTAGCCTAGCACGAGAATTGCTGCATGAATGTGCAGAACGGCAACTGATGACTTAGAGATTGTTTTGAGGGCGAGCGGCGTTGGTGAGAATGATGACGAAAAAAACAACAACCATCCCTATAAACAGCACTGATGGTTGTTTGTGGAATTCATCTCTGGTGCGCTGCTATTAAAAAATGAGTCTGCATCTTTCCACGTCCGCACGGTTCGCTAGCGATCCGTGAATGGTTTGGCTTTCATGTGCGGCATCTGCTGTTCACTGTTCACGACGCAAGCCCAAGCAATCTAGATCCTGCAGCAACGAAACATATAACTACGGCGTAGCCGCATACCGCACACTGGCTAACTTGTGCACAGTGCTACGCTCCGGTGCACACACCCGTGGTGGCTGGATTATAAGATTCTGTCGAGTTGACTGTGCTGGCATGTGCATGTTGCCACTGCACACTTTTCTTCGACATGCACGATTGCATTGCACGGGGAAAGCGATGCATGTGGGCTAGGGGATGTGTGCTAGATGGGAAGGGTAGTGTATTTTCTTCTCCTTGTTGTCATACATATTTCGTGTGGCACTGTGCTGGTGTTATTATGAATGCGAGAGTCCTCTTCCTGCAATTCATTCGCCATCAAGTGCACACGGCTGGTTGCGAACGTGTGTGTGTATGTGTGCCGTTTGTAGGTGAAGGTTTTTGCAGCGTTTACGCTTTCGTTTGCCCTCGTTAGGTTCACCCAACTCCGGGAGAGGGGTAAAGTGGGGTGGGGGGTGGGGGGCGGAGGATAGAGGAAAACGGGGGAGTTGAGGAAGAAGAAAAAAAAACCCCAGTTCACTTTGCTTACGTGGCCAAGTGTGTGATTGATTATGGAGTACGAGAAGTGAGTGGATTTGAGTGGTCTCCTCCTCCGAGGAAGGATGCGTTCTGCAGTGGTTGTGTGTGTGGCTCGTGTGGGCCCCCGTTTGGACGCCCCCAGGACGAGTTAAATGGTTTCGGTGCATTGCTTTCTTATGTGACCCGCTTCCGGATAGAATATATTTGCATAGTGACGATAAACGAGGATGTGGCCGAGATTAAGGAAAAAAATTGTGTGTGTGTGTTGATGTTTTTTTCTTCGGAAACAAACGCAAAAGTAGCATCGCAGAGCGGTGTTCGGAGTACGGAGAAACAATTTGAATGTGTTTTTGATGATTTTTGTGAAGCACAACGGGAACAGGGAGGGATATTCTAAATGATAAATAAGGATATAATGCTCCTCTTCATTTGCTTTGGTGTGATATTTGGAAATCATTAGGCGGCGTGAGACTGTAAAAACTCACCTTTTTAATGAGAAAATTGTAGTTGTTTTTTCACAAGATGTTTTACGTATTATAAATGGCTTATTTGGAGTTTATTAAAGCTTTTGATGTATAATTTTATGCCCTTCAAATTTCGAATTCATCGTTTTAATTATTGTAATACAAGTTGTTATTAAGTAGAAAACAAAAATATATGCAAACGATCTTTTAGTCTAATTAGTTTTGTTGCTAATTGTGTTGCATACTTTTAGGCGCTGAATACAGATTAAAAAGTATATCGCCTATTTAGTCTATAAATATGCTATCTAAAACCAATTCAATAGTCACTAAGATGCAATTCGTCGTTACACTCTACAGCCAAGTAATGTTCATTGTCTCGGCGCTACCGTCTTACGATCGGATTGCATTATTCGATTACAGTGTTCACGTTCAAGTGTGTGGTTCCTTTAATTAGATACCAACTCTTCGCTATTCAATTTCGTAAAACGAGTTATTCGAAGCGCGGTTTCAATAATCAATAGAACACTCCCATTCTAGCATCATGTGGAATAGAGCGGATTAGTATGTTTCGCTGTTGGTCTTTTCTATACGGTGGAAGTTGCTCGTCTATCCATGTGCCAGAGAGGATAGCTGAACGAATGTTGACTTTTCATCAGCGTTCGTTAAATTTGAAATGCGGTTCTCCGTAAGGTAGCTCCATGATGGTGGAGCAGACACTTAAAATAGATTTTAGTGAAAGCAACTGGTAGTTTTAGGTGTTTCGGTTCATTTTCTACGAATGTGCAGCTTGTTGCTTCCACAGTCATCACAAAACCTCAAACCATTGCAGCCTTTTCTCCACGCTGGAGTGGTTGGCTTTTGGACAGGCTCAGGCACAGAGACGAATGGTCCATTTTTACTACAATCCATCCATCTATGCAAGCGTATATTAATTGCTTGCACCAGCCGGGAGAATTAGTTTAGCCCCTACTCGACACAAATGGAGATTGATTCTTGTGTGGTCGAGTGGCGCCGGGTATTGTGCCTCCCGTGCGCGAGCTGCGCCATTGTTTGCCGTAATACATCTTTTTCGCCGTACATTTGCTCCGGTCTGGTCGATTTCCTTACGCTGCGTCCACGGCCAGCACATTCTTTGGCGGAGCAACTTTCCACTTGCTCGCAGCGGTTGCTTTAAGGATGTTCGCTCTCCAGTTGTGGTTGTTGCTTGGTGTTGGTCCATTTTGGCCTTGTTGTCAGAAAGTTCGAACCCATTTTCCGCTCGATGGGAGCGCGCTAGTTGCGCCCACGGTGGTTGGAATTGGAATTGATTTGAGTTGAAGTTTACTTCACCTTTCACAGCACCGGCGGTGGATCCGGCGGTGAAGTGACTTTGCCTTGATAACGCGTGGCCGTGATCAATAGCCGTGTGCCACGGTGGTCTTAAATCACCACCGACAACGACGACGACGACGACGACGACCGGCACACTGGTTAGGTTTCTGCGAAGCTCTACACACTCCATTGTGTCGCTCCCCATCCCGATGGTACGTCGAACCCGTAATGCAAAAGTGTGACAGCGCTGTACAGATTTTGTCCTTTTCATGTTTCGACCTTTTTCTCTTTTTTTTTTTGTAAACTTATAGACTATGTTCATGTTGAAAGTTGTTGTACCATTTTAGGGAAAATTGTTCCAGCGACACGCTGACTGGTTTTTTGGAGTGGTCATGGTTTTTCGCCGGAAAAAGCAGCATTTCTGTCGCAAACCTCCCCAGTCAATGCCATCGCACGGCAGCACGGCATCACCGAAATAGAGCTGCCAATGTAGGGTGCACACCACCAGGAAGGCACCGGAACGGCTGACCAAGTAGCTGGTGGCCGGAAGGTGGAAAAGTTAGCTGACAGCGTGGAAAAGTGTGGTCCGTGCTGGGCCATGGGGAAAGGAAAGGCGGTCCGCAGCTTTTGCAAAACTTTTTTCTCCGGACGATGTTATTGTTGTCGCTTTTATTATCATTAATGTTATTACTGTTGGTATCATCAATGAAGCGGTGCGCTCCGGTGTGGTGTGCTGCGCACGCTGGCGGCGAACAATTCGCTAAACTTTTACAGCGTATTTCGCGCGGTTACGGTGCGATGGTCGCCGTTATTGAGTGACAGTTTTGCGCCTTTACCAAATACGTGGGAGCGTGGTTCGTGCCGGTTTTTTTTTTTTACGTTCTTTTCCTTCATAGTGTTTCCTTCCATTTTCACCTTTTGGTAAGCGTTTAGTTGGAAGTTGGAAAGATTTCTCCTGAGAGTGGTTCTATAAGTTTTGGTAGCTGTTTGTAATATTCCCATGCACGGCAAGGGACGGAAAAGTGTGTGTGTGTGTGTGTGTGTGGGGAGGGGGGAGGAAAAACGATGCGAACGGTGCATAAAGCAAAGGTACCGAGGTAGTCGTACCTGGGTTCAATCTACTCGTGCATTCCCCTGTGTTGCAGGTCTCTCAACCAGCTACCTGCCGACTAGCGCTTTAGCGCTTTATTAGTCCCTTCGGGTGGTTTGCACCACTAACTTCGCTCCGAGGGCTGGTGGATGTTTTGCCGGAAGTACACCTCTTCTGGTTTGCAGCGCGAGGAAGCCAAAAGGAACTTTTTTTTTTGTTTTGTGTTGTAGCAGCCCGTTGCAGCGTTGGTAATGGTGAAAGTATTTTTACGCATCACCGGACGGGCATGCGGTGGGTTTTGCACGAATGGAATGCGGTTGCACACCGTACCGTGCACTGCACTGGGTGGGGTGTGAAAATTGAGGGGTGGGCGTGCAAGTGCCGCAGGACGCTTGGGAAAAAGCGTTTTGAAGTGTCGCTTACTTGAGTGAAGTACAGCACTTTGGGTAGCGCACCCTGTCGACTTAAGTTAGGTGGATTCAGTTAGAGGGAACATGTTCAGTTGGACGGTGCCACTAAATGATGCGCTTGATTTTTTAGGGTATTTGGAACGGTGCCCCTGGATGAAGGCAAATGGCAAATAAAACAATGACAACAAATTTGTAGGTTAAAGCGTTCGAAAAGCTTGCATTAATGATGGATTAGCATTGCTTTGCCTTATGTTTCAAAGGTTGATACGAGATTAAAACTTAAAAGCAATTAACGATTTGCATCTATATTTATAATTTGTTCTATTTTCTGTCTCTTCGCTGTGAGTGTTTCAATATTGAAACATTAAAAATGTTTGTACAGCCGTCAGTTTTATGTGGATGTTTTGGGTCACATTGAAAGTTACCCACAAACTCCACAGCTTTGTCAGATGTTTTCGCCTTATGTTATATTGATGATTTCCTATTGCTATTTTGCTTCAAAGTAAACTCTCACGAAGAAAATGTATAGAAATGTAAAAGTAAGATGATCCATATACAGCTCTTTACGATTTGTGATAATTTCCGACAAAATTCATCAATTTGTGAACTTGTTTACAACAGGAACGGTACCCGATTGATGTTACTGTTTGAATAATAAATCGGTAATTTGTTGAAACACTTCGTTTGTTTTTTCTTCTAAATTCGGAATTGAAAACACATACCTTTGTGAAGCATCACAGATTAAGAGCAGCACAAAGCTAACCTTTTATCGCAAAATTTGCTAATTGATGCGGTTGGAGCAGCATAAATATTCATCTGCCTTTTAACTCTTGCCGGCCCCGCTGTCTTTGTCGATTGTGTCGATTCCCGCTGTAAGCCGGTGTCTGATATTTGTCGCGCACCGCAAAACGGCAACGGCTCTTCTTTTATATTGATTTCCCTTTTTAGATATCATTTCCCCACTCACACACGCACAAAAAGCCTGGTCGGCTCGTCGTTTTTCGGTGCGGATCTTTGACGTGCTGTTGAATGTTGGCAAGCTGAACAACTTTCGGCAGGGGTTTGGGGTTTAATTTGGTCCATTTGCGCCGCGTTACACACCGCCGGGCACCGTTGGAAGATTTTTAATTGGCATCTGCCCAGAAGGATTCAAAGCCCACCCGAGTTGGGGATCGTGGATTCACTTTTTTAAGCGATAAGTACCCTGTACCCGCGCAGAACAGTCCTTCATTTGGAGCGTGGCAGTAGAAAAATAGAACCGTACGGTATGGGTGCAGAAATTAAAGTATTAAGAGCTCTGATTGTAATGGGTGTTTTTCGGGGTGTGGGAAGGTTGTGAGTTTTCAAAGGGGAGGAAGGGGAGGGGAGGAAGGGTTTGAAGAGGGGAAGGTAGTAGAAACGCGGCGCTACTACGAGTATGATGTTATCGAATTAAATTTAACGATTTCCAAACTGTGAAACCATTTTCCATTCGCTGGGACGCTGGGCTGGACGAGAAAAGGGAAAACGAACAAAAAGGGAACGAGTTGCTCACCACACCAGGAAGTGACTGGGGGAGTTTTTTTGTTTTGTTGGGAGGTTGAATTTCTAATTTAATTCACAAACGTACCAACGTAGACTTGGTGGACTTGGTTTGTATGGCAAAAAGGGACAGACAAAACCCACCGAGCTGGCGGAAATTGAAATGACCGGTTCGCAGGGTCAGTTTGCTATCATTGCAAACCGAGGCGGTGCCAGTGTGTGTGGCGATTTATCTAATAGAAATAGTTTAGAAAGTCATATTTTCACACTCGAGCTTTCCGGTTGCAATCCGATTTAATTTTGGGTTCCCGATTCCTGGGGCGGACTGGCGAATGGCGCGAATGAATGTTTAATTTACCCATCGGATTAAAAGTCCCGAACCGAACCGAACCGGGTTGTAGCGCTTTATGGTGTTCTTTTTTCTAGCTTTGCTCTTGTAAAATTCCGAACCATCTATCTGTTGGATCGGTCGGTTATGAACAACGGCACCGCACAAAAAAAAGCTTTCGTATTGTTTGGGCAAAGGATTTGTGCGTTATTTTTATTTCACCTCCTTTAGTGGCAAGAGTAGTGGAACTGTGTGTCGGTGCCTTTAAAAGGTGATTGGGATCATTAAAACAACCAGGGGAACAGTTTAATGATGGTTTTCATACAAAGCGAAACTAAATAAAAAAAAATACAGCAAAATGGGCATCCTATTTTGAGTTCTCAATCGTTCACTCCCTCCTCCTGTATTAATCGTTTATCGATGCGCGTAATGAAAACTCACCGCTCGCGTAATAAAATGCCTATTGAAGATATGGACGAACGAAAAACAAAAATACAGGGTCGACCGCACAAAGAGTTGAAGTGTGTTTTATTACTTCGTGCGGTTGTGGAAGGCATACAAATAAAAACAAAACAAAAAAAAAACACAATCTGCTGCACTTTGCAAAAACCACTTCCACTGCTCGGAGTGATAAAATGTTCCTGTCTGCGTGAGAGAAAAAAAAATCCCCACCCCGCCCAAAAAAGGTTGGTTATTGTTTTTGCATTTACAGGACGATTACATGGCACTGATGTGGTTCGTTTTCGGGTGATACAACGCGTGCACATTTTGGCATTATTGGTGGACAGTGTCGGTACGCATCACCAATTGCTTCATCTTCATCTGGCCATGGCCGGTGTCTTGTGTTGGTATGATTGAATCGCTCAAATCGCACCAGAAGATTGTGTAATGCCGTAATGTGTTTCCCGGCCCGGCCACACACTTTGCGTTCGAGTTACGATTTGAAAGTTTTGCAATTTTGTATATTGCCGCATAAATAAAATCGTGAAACTCCCCCGATTGATGGAAAAGTGTATAGTAAGGAAAATGTTACTCTTTTGCCGTGTGTGCTAGCTGCATGGACACGTATTTTACGTCGTACGGTTTCGTTCGGCGTAAAGTTAGTGGGGAGAGAAAATAAACCAAAAGTGGAAGACACACATCGAGCATGCCTTCCGATGGAATTTGGACAGTGCGCGTATGTACAGTGTGCATCAGTGTGATTTTCAATCAGGATTTTTTTTTTTTGCTTTTCGTTTGTCATTGCTGTCCATGTTCTACCGTTCCACCTACCCAAGTTTCTATTCCCGGGGTTGAAAAATTTGTTCTACACCCCCCCCCCCCTCCCCCCGCCTCCCATGCAAGTACAGCAATATGGATAGTTGTATCGTTCGTTACTGCGGTCGTAAAACATTGCAAACCATTACGGGCAAGTATTAATAACGGTTCGGTACAAAGTTGGAACATTACGCTCGTTAAGCATTGGACGCCACGTGCATGGGTGGAAGGGCGCTGCCACTGGCGGTATGTGAACGGTTGAATGGTTCGCACCGTGTGGTTACCATACCAGTGCATCGTTAGTCTAGGTATCATTGAGCACATGGGACGCTATGTCGCTTGAAATACGTTCAAGAGCATACTTTTCATAATTAAATGTAGTGCATGAATGTTTCAACCTTATTGAGGCATTCAAGTGTAATTGTCCCATTAAACAAAAAAAAGAAAAAAGAAAAAGGTAACAACTTTTCATCAGCGTTGAATGATCTCACACATGACGCTATGAGTCCAGCACCACAGATCGATGCCCCAAAAAAATATCATTTCATCCTCCCGGGGCGATCGCTTTTCGTATTCATGTCTTGCACCATCAAAAATTCGTTTTGCCATTTCTTGATGGGTGCTTCCCGCGTGTACTGTTCCTTTTGCCGCGTCAGTGTCATTGTAGGGGGGGGGGGGGGGGGGGGGGTGTTGTAATTTGTATCGACGTACGTAGTGTGTGCTGGTAAACATTTCGTTTCCTTACATTCGGTTCACATTTTTCTTATTCTCTCTCTCCATCTCTTGGTGGAAAGTTTCCTTCCGGATGGGAATGATGTTTCTTTCCTGCTTTATTTTATTTCCTTCCCGCTTTGCTTTGCTGCTTACAATTCTAGTACGGAAAAACTCTGGATATTGTTGTTGGTGATGTTGTTTCTGAGTCCGCTTTTACCACTTGCTGCCGGTGCGGACACTCCACCTTACGCCCTGCACTCAAAACCAGCTTACTGCTGGCTCGTTAGAGTCGTGGCAAAAGAAAAAAAAACAAAAACTTTCCAGGCCAGGCTTACAGCAGTTTGTTCATTTCGACCTTTTTGCTATGGCCCCGTGGTGAAAACTCGTTGGTGTGAGCGTTCCGCGAAGTAAACCCTCCCCATCGAAAACCCGCGATTGACAAAAAGACACAAAGGGTGGTGGTTGCTGGGAGAAAAGCTCTGCGACGGTGCTACAATGGGTTGGAAAAGTGGTGGTGCATGTGGTGCGCGGAGAAAATAGAGAAAAGTTTTGAAAAATTTACATCATAAATCTATTGCTTGTTCTTTGCGCATCTTTCTTTCTTTTTTTGTGCAAGTTTTGTTCGGTGCGGCTCTTTTGCAGCGCGCGAATCGAACCGCGATCGGTTCTACTTTTCTTTCTCTATCTCTTTCTCTCTCTCGGTCTCTCTTTCTCTCTCTTTCTATCTCTGTTGCCAGTTAAAAGCCGGTGTCGGAATTATGGCACAGCCGATAATGGATTGGAAGCGATACGAAATCGTGATCCGTAGTTTTGATGCGAACGGTTGATGTTGGGCGCTGGGCTGGGATGTGTGGGAAAAAATATCAAAAACATTCGGCACTGGTTGGGAAAGTTAGATTTGCTATACGCGGTTGGTTAATGTTACACAAGGAAATTGAATACCAAACGCGCAAAAAAAAAGAAGGAAACAAAAAGTTGAACAGATCTTTGCATTTAAACGAGTGTATCCATCTTTGATTTATCGACTCCCAATTGAAGTCTATGCGAGCGGCTGCCATGACATTTGAATTCTTCGACGAAAGGTGAAAACTGTGAACGGTAACGTGTCCCCGTTACAAAAGCGATTCTGGATGCGATGAATGTGTTTTAGCGTTACCACCGAACTGATTTCTTTGAAGTTCCTTTTGTTTTTGTTTTGCTATCAGCATGGGAAAGACAATTTATTTATAGCCATCTAGCCTCCAAGATGAGCGAAGTACGTAAAGTGGTTAGAAATGGTACTGATGGATAAACCGTAAGAAGATTCTGTTTCACAGTACAGTAAAATTGATACACCAGCGCACATACACACACTTCTGGCAGTTCATGAGACTGCCAGACTTTTCCTCTCATTCGGTTCCCGAGGACTTCGGGAGCGTTTTTTTGCTTTTCGTAGGGATTTAAATCAGCCCCCCCCCCCCCTGCTTGTTGTGCGCGGTTTACAAACATGCAAATGGCATGTTCGGTTACGGAGCGCGATACACCGAACCGAAGCTTGTTGCTCACTGTTTTATTTACATTGTACTCATATATTTCCTTTCTTTTTACCCCTTTTTTTCTGTGCGACGAATAACGAACGCGAGCGGTGTTTAATAAATGTTTCTTTCCTTTCTTTTCACGGCTGGCTGGCGCTGCTTTTGTGCTGCACAACACAATAGGTAAGTGTCATGAGACGACTTTGCCCCGCATTGCTTTCGGTTGATGGTGGTTATCGATTCGTTATGGCCGTGTTTCCCTTTTTTTTTACTTTTATTTTATTTTATTTACGGTGGTTGAGAAATGAAATGGCACGAAGATGGCAAATGCGCAACGTGTGGCGGCGCAAAGCAAAGCCACCGGGATGCTCAAAAATGGGCATACAAACGATCCGAACGTGTAATGGTCGGTAAAGAGGCAGTCGGTTTGCTTTCTGCCGCACGGTGGCCACAATCCCGTGGCCCCGAAGTAGCAGTCGAAATGGTAATGCAATTTTTCATACACTGATAGATGGTATCCATTTGTCACGCGGTTGCGCTAGGGAAAAGCATTCACGAATGGGGAGGAAACCCATGATGATGATGCTGATGATGAAATCGCCAAAGTGCTATAAGACATTTTCCTACACTGCGGAACTAACGCCTTCTAATAGTAGTCAGTTGGGGGAGGCGTTTGTTTCTTGTTTTTCTTTTTTTTTTGTTTCGTGTTTTTTGTTGATCGTTGAGCGTAGAATTACACTTTTTTTATTCCTCTGGCGTGTCAAAGTGTCGAAGGCACGTGAAGTGAAATAGTAAGCAGTAACTTCAAAGATGAACCAGCTATGCAATCAGCCCCTCGATTGCAGCAGGCAAGCGAGACCTTAGCCACGAACAGATGGGTGATGGGTGGTCCGGTCGGGGGCGTTTCGGTGGTCAAAGTAATTGGCTCGCCATTAGCGATAATTTTAGCGAATGCAAAAAAAAAAAACAAGAAACGCTCAGAAATCAGAACCGTCTGCTCCGTTGCTGCTGCTCCGATCCCGGGGTAGATGACATTTATGGGGCGGAAGTACTGTGGGCGGGTATAGGGCGCGTAAAAAAAATGTGTAAAAATTTCTCGCATACCCTGAACTGCCCTTGCCCTGGTAGTGAACGGGAGAGGACTTAATGGCCATAATTATGACGATGACGGTGATTGAGGGTTTTGATCGGTTGAAAAATGTTTCGGTACAATTCTACGGCGAGTGCGCCTGAATGTAGACTATTCTCCGGGTGTGTGGTTTTCATTTCTCCTTTTTCTTCAACTACTTCTTCGTCCTCTCCAGCGGTACAATCGAGTGGCATAATTAATATTGCGGTTGTACGAGAAGTTTTCTTTTACCAAGGAGCACCAGCCGTGCACCCCCCTCTCCTGCTCGGACTGTACACCCAACGCTAACAATGGCTAGTGGGTAGTGTTTGGGGAGGGAGAGGAAAAGGAACCGAAGAAACGAAAGGATTCATTTCACCCGTGCACCCATTGTGCAGCGGGTGCGCTGCGAGCGATGGATTGCGACCTATTGGTCGTGGCAGATTTTCCATTGAAACGAGAATGAAAAGCAGTCTGTATAAAAAGGGAAGACCCTCGCAAAAGGTTCTATATGTCTGCGTGTGTGTGCTGGCCTTTCTTCTTCCCGTTAATGTTTTTTTGTTGGTTTGTTTTAACCAGGCAAAGAATTAAATCGACCTGTCCTGTCTCATCATGCTCCCGGGATGTACCTGTCGTCGGGATACAGGAACCACGACCATCGCTTACTACATCTGCGCTGACCAAAATCATGCAAGCGTGGTAGGAAGGAATAAAAAGGCTGGGTGGGAGGTGGGGGGTCAATGGTTGGCCGTGCCGTTACATGACACGGGAGCTAATATTTCAGATTCCGTTGGCAACGGCAACAGATGAAATAGATAATGCAATGGCTGGCTGGAGTGCATCGCTCCATGGTATCGCGCGCTGCAGGGTTTTTCCGGTGCCGCGTAGTTGTCGGGAGTTGAATATTAATATTTTTCGCTCACCCGCTGTGAGTGAGTGTGTTTTGTTAGAATTTCATTGAAAATGATGCGCGAG
>STHB01000006.1:2622654-2643871 GCA_018908115.1 Anopheles rivulorum
ACCGGCGACCCGCACTATTAACGACCGCTGCGCGAGCCGTTTGTTTTACCCGGTTCCGTATCGGCGGCATTCCAGTTGCTACCAGCCGATTTGATATGCGACAAAGCAGCGTTCGCACCGGCAGTAAGGGCTTCCGCTGGTTATTTGCAACTCCCGAGGCGCGCTGTAATACATACTAAGTACGTGGCGTATCGAGACGCGCCGTGCAGTGGAGTTCTTGCTTGCTGGCTGGCGATTCGATTAAAAAAGTGGAGAACTGGTCGGTGGTGGAACGATTCATATTACGGTTATATGAATCCGGAATGAATGCTTCATCCGTCCGGGTTTTTGCCGGCCACCCAAAGGCACCCAGTGCCTGGCACTCGGGGCACGGGCGAAATTAATAGTTTCGGATGGCTTACAGCCGCTGCAGGGCAGGCGGTTTTGCACAATTTCGCTGGACCACCGGCGTGGGTGTCGGCAAAAGCTGTTTGGGCGTACCGAAGTGGAAGTTTTGCTGACGGTAAACTCCGCGAGGACGTCCGCAAATCCGTCCGCGCCTAGCATCGAATCCTTTCCGTCGGGGGCATACAAAGTAATAGTCCGGGCGCGAGCCTGCCAACCAGAGAGCCATAATGTAATAATTCCCGCGAGAATTTCACATGGCCATTGGTGTACAGGGGGGAGGGGGGGGGGGTGGGGTTCGCTTGCGAGCGGAGGCAAAATATGGAAATAGTTTCGCTTTGGTTCATGCCACCATTTTTTATACTTCACCGCAAAAAGGATTCATCTTTGTTTGTTTGTTGTTTTTTTGGTTTGGTTTGTTGAGCCGGTTGCATAAATCCAGGAGAAACGAGTCGATAACGTGGGCCACTGTTTGTTGCTTGGGAGATTGCTTACAGATGGATGATGCACAGAACGCAAAAACGAGGGCAGCATTTGTTGATGCTCGCAACGAGTTCGTTAACGTTTCCGCTCGGAAAAACGCTGCACCAAAGTCAGGGTTTTCCCTGATTTGGGATGGATTCCTTGTTTTTTTTTTGTTTTCTTCTGCCTGCGATAGCAATTAATGGTCGCCCCATGCCCCAGGCGAAGGTTCAAAGAGTCCAGCGGGTTTTTTTTTTCTTCTGGTAAGTGGAAGAAATATGCACTTGAAGCGATCGCTTCTGCACCGGATCCTGCTCTAGCGGATGCCGTGGAAGAATTGTCAGGAAAAAAAGCACGACAAAAATGATCAACTCAAACAGTTATTATTACGGCACGAAACGAAAAGTAACCAAAACGGGAAGGAAAAACACGTAATAGCTGGCAAACAAAGGCAGCATTTGCAACGTGATTTACCCGTCGCGTGTGCGCCTGGCGCCTGAATGGGATGCAATTTTAGCATCTACAGGCGCTTCGATTTGAAAAATGAAGCACTTAAACTAAAACCCGCACGCTACCATTTGGCCAAAGTCTTTTAATATGCTTCGAAGCATAATAGGCGCCAACCCCGTACTGGGTGGGTGGGTGTGTTTGGTGTTCCCTTTTTGTTTCGTACCCGTCGCAGTGGTGACGCGCTTGGCAGTAAAGCCCCAAGATCCCTTTCTGCTTGACGGTCGGCCCGATAGTGTCGTTTGCCGGTGTGGGATTTCGTGGCCTTAGCGGTGTGCGCGGATGTGATTTATGAGAAATAAGGCTGGTGGCAGCAGCGGGATAAGAAGCTGTGGGAACGGTGCACTAGTAGTTCAATAAGCGCAATGGAGTGAACAACCAAAAACAAAGGAAAAAAACAAACCAGAAATCGAATGTAGAAATTATAGTTTGTTCCGGTGTGCGGCAGAACGAACGCTTACTGTAACGCTCATTTACTGGCACATTGGCCTGCCCGTTGGTTTGGCCCTATTGTAAGTTTAGCAGTGCACTGTTGGTATATGGAGCAGTTTAATTAGTGTATGATTTATCGCACCGAGCTTTTGCCGTAGATTGCACGCGATGTTAATGGATGGAAGTTGCCGAGGCTGAGTTTCTTTTAATTGAAGTTTTTTTTTTCTTCTTCTGTTATTACTTTCCGGGACGAACGAGCGAAGGAAAGAATAAGTGTTTTCTATCCTGCAAAAAGCAACATCTGGACGTGTAATATATACATTTTTTAATTATATACCATTCATCCGACGAAGCCTTTAGAATGGTTTTTAGGAGACCCCGAACTTATCGCGTGCTAAAATGTGAGAATAGCTTTCTTAGACAAAATCGTAAAATAATTAACAAAAATAACAATGGCTGATCTTCACTTAGGATGCTTTATCCTTAATACAATCGAACGGTTATCAACTCATAGAAAAGAAATTAAAAACAACTTGCTTTTATAAACACATTTTTATCGTTCGTCTGCACAATTACTACAAGATGAATGGCTTGACCAAAGGTCTTTCAGATGTACAACATTCCAACTCATGTGCATACATTTTTAAGTGGCAGCGTTTTAAATGGACAAACGCATTTATTACTTTGTGATTGGTAATGCTCGTTGTTGGCATCTCAATCAACTTTACGCGGATGGAGGGGGGTGGAGCACAACCCACCCACCTACCCATCCCGAAATACTGGATTACAATTAAGCCGAACGGAATACTTGTACTTGTAGATGGCACCGTCCCCCTACGTGCGAATCCATTTGCGAACGCTGCGAGATTCTAAACATTCTTTTTCCATTCCGCAAGTCTCATCATACGCGCGTCCAGGTAACGATGGCCGTTCACGATTGTTCGCTGCTGGTGCAGAACGTACGCCCCGGGCCAATGCAAGCGGCGTAGGCCATCGCGTGCGGTATAAAGTGCTGCTCGTACGTACCGCTGAACAGATGCGCCCAGGGACCGTTGGCAAACACGGCCACATCGTCACCGCCGTGCGTTTCCAGCCCGAGCGGCACGGTGCTCGGGAAGGCGAACGATTTGTCCCGCATGTCGACCCGGTTCAGATCGAGCCGTGCCTCGCGCTGCACGTTCCGATCGTACCCCGGCCCATTCGCGTAGCTGATGGTCGCGTACGGCAGCTCGTCATCCGCCCGCTGGCCATTATTAACTCCGAGTATGTCATTTTTGCGACTCTGCGTGCGTGTGTGTGTGTGTGAGTAAGAAAAGATGAAAAGCCGAAGGACACACGGGGTGAGCGTGATTAGTAGAAACATTCCCAACCGGATGATACCGGACGGAGTGTGGAACGGGGGAACAAAAAAGTCCCCCAACCCCTGGCACATCCCTGGCACCCTGCTTGCATCTACTCACCGAGTAGCCGCTCATTGTCATCGTGTGCGAATGATCCGCAGTTACGACAAGCAGGGTATTATCCTGGCTCGTGCGGCTGCGTGCCATCTCGATAGCTTTGGCGAACTCGACCGTCTCGTCGAAGGCTCTTATCGGCTGGGTGTAATGATGCCCATGATCAATCCGGCCACCTAGTGTCCGAGAGGGTTGGTTGTCCAATCCAGCAATGCGATGGGGTGGATGGGTGCAAATGCACGGAATAGATAGAACATGTTACCATAGATTTTAATGCGCAAACGGCGAGACACACCGGACACAAAAGGCTGGCTGGCAGCATGGTCGAACCAGGGCACGGTTTCCAGTTAAGCTGCAGTGTCACGTACCTTCCACAAACAGAAAGTAGCCATCCTCGTTGCGCTCGAGAATGTCCATCGCCTTCGATACCATCTCGGTCAGCGTCGGTATCTGGCGTTCGTCCGCGTCGAGATGGTAGGGAAGATGCTTGCTGCTGAACAGCCCGAGCAGATAGTCCAGCCCGCCATGCTGTGTATCGGTCTGTGGGGGTACGAGATACACACACCAGTTAGTCGACGAGAATCTCGAGTTATGCGCTCAATTGTTGGCTTGTGTTTTTTTCTTGCTGTTTTAGTCATGAATTTTAAATTGCTTCATATTGCCGCACAGTGGCGGAGTGATTTTTGGAGGGTCCACCCTTTTGTATCGACTGAAGCAACACATGGCGATAGTGGTGGCTGGACTGGACTCGTTACAGAATCTCATTCCCGCAAATGATTACCACAAAATCGTAATTGGTTGAAGTTGACACGGCAGAAGACCGTGTGTATCGTTACCCCGCGTCGGGACACAAAACCTGTCAAACCAACCGATAATGTAACTCATCAAACCCAAAAGAGGATACCTTTCGGTCAGGATTATGAGTGTGCGTTTTAGACAGAGAGAGAGAGAGAGTGAAAGGGTCCGGTGTGTGTGTGTGTGTGTGTTTGTTTTTTTTCTTCATCATCTGCTACCCCTAATTACCTCGAGTAATTGGATACGGTTCTGCACGTATGCAGATCGGTGATGGGCATGATGATGCTGCCAGTGTTTAATTAAATCCGCCCCGTCCGTACGCTTGCCCTGGAAGCCATCGATGTCGGTTGCGTGGGTTGGCAGGAACTGGCGGCGGCCACCTCCCATGATAACCTGCACAAACGAAAGGACACACACGGCATAGAGTGACACGCCGCATATACTGGTAATGCACAACATTTTATCGGTGTAACGCTTATCGCAGCCTCGGCACGTGGATGCCGCTTTCTTTCAAACCCGGGCGAATGTTAATGCACGTGTGTGTGTGTGTGACTCATCGTGACAAATGAATGGGAGTTTGTGGATGTACTTTTCCGTTCAAAGAGATTGCCGCCAGGTTCGATGAGTGCTTCCATTGGAATTCAAGTATCGTGTGTAAACAGACGGCATCTTTGCTGCAAGGCACTTATTTAAACCGGAGATAATCTCTTTGGATGGTCGAATTGTCGGTAAAAAAAACGATAGTGTATAATGGTAATTAAAATCGATCTCTGATGTTTCAGTTAATTATGTTTACTGGGCTTGGCTGGGTGCTTTCTTGTAAAATGTACCCACCCAATAATGGGTTTACATGCGGTACTTGGCACACAAAACTTCCGAACAGAGGTTTAGGAATTTAATTTCATCCCAACCGCCCCCCACGGTGTGATCTCAGCGTGTGGTGACTGTTTGATGATGATGATTCGATGCTCGCTGCTTGGAGTGGCAATTGATTTCATTTAATTAAAGCTGACGTGACGCTTTGATGTGTGTGATCTCAATTATGTTATGCGGCGGGATGTGTGACACACACACACACACGCGCGCGTAATGGAGTACCAAACAAAAAAAACCCCACCCATCCAGCACATCCCAAGACGTTTGGTGCTCTGCACACATTGTCAACAAATGGCCAGCTCTCGGATGTTGAACTTTCTTCTTAAGAACTTGCAATTCAACTTTGATGCTAACCAAACAGCATTAGCACAAGTCACAAAAATGATCATCTTCGCTCGGAACACTAATTACGTTTCACAGTGTTATTTGCTCGCTTCGCCGGGGAGATAGCTAGCCGGGGTGAGTCCACCGTGCAAAACTGTGGAGAGAACTGTAGTTGTTTGCGGATTAGGACAATCGTAGACTTTACGTCCCAGAACCAGGGACGACGAGTGCATTGTACAGTACTGTGGTAGATAAAATGCAACTCCAAACCTGGGGGAGGAGGAGGGGGAGGTACGCGGCCAGAACACACACACACACACACACACACACCAATTCACACACCTTGGCGTTGTGGGGATTTCGAGCAGAATTCGATTATAGTTGGTTTGTGCGGCAGTATGGCCAGTACGTACCTAACTCGCCTTATCACATATTGGAAAGTTTGAGGTTAAGTCTGAATTGTAGGTGATAGTCAAAGCTTAAGCGAAGGTTCGCAATTGGACCGGAATACTGTTTGCCCCAAAAGGGACACTGCGTCGGGCAGCCATTCGATAGCACATTTTACACCCGGTGACAGTACTCAACGTCCGTTGCCGCAAAAACCTCCGAAATGGAGCAGCTTTCGGGCTGTGATTCTTTTCGACCAAGTGCTCTGTTCTAATTTGATCGCAAGCCGGTGCGCAGTAGTGTAGAATTTGCGGTCGATCCCTGTTGGTCTGATCTTGTACAATCGTTTTCACGGAGCAAAATGAATCAGCACACCAGGAATATGTTCCCATGTATGTGTCCCTCCACCCTCTTGTGGGTGGAAAAGTGCAATGCATTGAACTCTTTCTCCCCCCCCCCCCCCCCTTCCTTTTTGCACTTACTCGAAGCGAAGCGTTCGGTAATATCTTGCTAAAACTAAACCAAGGAAGTGGAATGTGTCGAGATAGTGTTTGGATGGCTTTTGACGCTTACGGATCTCCCCCGGCCACTCGACGAACGACTCAATGTATGTATGTGTGTGTGTGTGTGGGTGTGGATGTTGGTTTACTCACTCGCATCTGTTTGCCGACCGGGCCATGGATAAGCTGGGTGGCAATATCTTGGCAAACGGTCGGATCAAAGCCGTCCTGCTCGATAGCGACGTTCGACTCCCAGTTACGGTTGGCCGTATGGGCGTACACGCCGGCCGGTGAAGCATTCGTTACCTCGGTGGTCGTTACGAAACCTGCCAAAAAAAGGGAAAGGAAATGGGAAAGATGATGAACACACTCACATAGGGGGGGGAGGCTTGGTTTTGGACGTTCCTTGAGAATCGTCCGAAGTTTGGGCCCGAATCGAAGTTTTCGGGGAACCATCATTAATGGGACATTTTTGCTCTCTCTCTCTCTTTCTCTCTCTCCCTCTGTTGCTCTCTATGGTTGTGTTTTTCAGGGGGAGGGGGGGGGGTGTTATGTGTTAGTTATATTAGCCCCGATGTATGATGTTTACACGCCGCGTCAGGGACCTTTCTTTAGTATGTTTGAGGAACCGTTTCCCGCTCTAGACTGATGCCAGGATCAAACCTTGCGCCGCACGGGTCAACCGGGGCGCAAGGGTTAAAATGGGAATGCGCAGAAGATGAAAGTGTGTCAATAAATTTGCATAAAATATTTACGAAATCGCATGGGGATGTAATACCGTATAGCACGGCTGTACGGCCCACAACCGCTTGCGAGGCGCGTGGTGAACGATAACGGGCGCTCCTATCGCAATCGATTTTCGCAGGGCATCTTTGTCGCTCTGTTGCTTCCGATTTGTGCTGTGCGGTGCATTTCTGTCTGCTGCCCAGGCAATGGGCGGAAATGCACGTTCCACTCACTCTCCCTCACTTACCCAGTGCGACCCAACAAACAAAACCCACCCACGGGTCGACTCGTTTGAGGTTTAGGTTTGTGTTCTAGCTTTTGCGAACACGTCCGTGCTATGAAAGATGAATGTCACAAACAAAGAGGCAAACCTTCGGTTCCATGCTACAACCGGAGGCTATACAGTATGGGAAAAGCATCCGCCAACATAGCTGTAAAGGGAACAAAAATAAAAAAGAAACCATCCCACCATCCCCGTACCATCAAAATCCATCCCTACCCTGCGCCGGTATGTTGACACAATGTGACGAATGATTGACGAATGACAGTGTGCCCGGGGAGAACGGCAGATAGGGCAGATGGATGCGGGTCGTGGGCACGGTGGGTTTCAATTGTTTTCGTTAGGCATTGGTCCCAGCCAGCAGTCCAAGCCAAACGTCGCGTGGCTACATTCTGCAGGCCCGCGCTAGACAACGTTCGCTATCCGCGTGGCGTACCGGTCGGCGGCTGCTGTGGTTTGGAACAGATAAGCGGTCGCGCACGGCAACAACGGGTGACGCTGAACGGTTCGACGAGTGGTGATGGGGTTGCCATGATGATGGTGATCGGCCTGGTTTGATGAATGGGAGGAAGTTTGGAACGATAGTGCTGGGTACGTACCGGTCGCCAGTCCAGCATCCTGGGCCCATTTCGCAATGGAGTGTACATGGTTGGCGGTATCGTTCTGTGCCTGACAGTCCCCGAGGGCAGCCGCTGCCGTCAGCCCGATCGTGCCGTAGTTTGCCTTCACGCCGGCCAGGTAGGCGGTCGCTGTGCAGGCCGAATCGGCCACCTGCACGTTGGCACAGTACGTCTGGGAGGGGGGAAAAGAAAGATGAAACGTGTGTGTGTGTGTTACAACACAACAATCCTCTCCCCCCGGAATGAATATTTGATTCAATCAATCCGTCACCGGGCGCAGAGTTTTAAGCACAGCTATATCCTACCTTCGAGAGACCGACGTACGGGAACCGTTCGAACGAGAGCTCGGTACTTTCATCCCCAAGGTAGACGCGTGTTGCGGCCAGCGTCGGTATCGAGAGCCCGTCACCGAGGAACATGATTACATTCTTGGCCACCTTCCGGTTGAGCCGGTTCTTGTGCAGCTGCCGGTCGAGGATGTCTTGCGCGAGATTGTTCCAGTACTGGGCGTGCTGTTCGGTCGGGGTCGGTGGCTCAAAACGCAGCTTCGGCATCGTTGCGGACGACCGCTTGATGCGTTCCTGGGATGTCCCGGGCAGCACCGTTTCCTCGAACAGGAACCGCTGCGGATGCATCGGATCGTACTCTGTGTGGGTTCCGGTGCAAAGCATAATAAAAAAGCATCACAGCAGTGTATGAGTGTACACATCAATCGGGAGAAAAATAATCACACATATTAAACAAACATTGTTAACCGCAATGTCCATTCGGTTTTACGTTTCCCACTGCCACTGCACGCGGTACTAAACGAGCTGTTTGGTGGGTGTGTGCTCTCGCGACGTATACTGACCTTCCTCAGCGTGATGGTACAATGGTGAGGTCGAAACTAGGCCACCGAACAGGGCAAGATAGAGGCACAGCTGGTACATCATCTTCGCCAACGATAATTGCCGCAGATGGGTCACGCCAATGGATGAACTACGAAACCTCAGCAAAAACGTCTTGCCCCCAACGGTTTCGGTACGGTCAGCTAGAGCTGTACCGTGCGAATGTACGCGCTACTGGCTTGGAATGAACGGGCGGAAGCAATCGCACCTGCACAACACTGCAACAGCGAACGAAACGTCAAGCGTCTTATATAGCGTCGGCCGCGTCGGGTGATAATGGCGTACGAGCAAAGACGTTCCTGCTTGGCCCGATAAGGTACACGCGGCCGGTCGGCAGCCAGCATGTGATAATGCGGCATCCCGAACGAGGTGTGCGGTTGTTTTGTGCATCGTTGGTATGGTCATCCAGATGTAGCATGTTCCCGGCAGCCACACAACACACTAAGCCATTATCGGGATAGAACCGGATAGTTACCGGACAGTTAGCTGCGGCTCCGGCTTATTGCTTTTTTTCTCAGTAATTTCGAACTATCTTGGTTAGTTCTTGCTGTGTTATTGTACTTATTAATGTTGATAATGATGATGTGTTGCGATGCTGGTTTTCTAAGTAAAAACTAATTTATATGATAAGCAATTACTTAATAAATTCGTCAGAATAAGCAATATCTTTTCCCCCAAGAAAGTATTCTTCAACAGTTTCACCTCCCCAACTCACCAGGACCAGACTCAGTAAAGCAAGAATTTAATTTTGGCAAACCATTTTTCACGCTTATCCCGAAAGCTGTTGATGTCGTTGATCGCTGTACGCTATATGCTGCTGCGATGTACTTGTACGGTAGTTGCTTTCTGTGGTAAATAGCTAAGAGTAAAAGCACCACCTTAGTACTTGGGGTCGAGTTGTTTTGAAGTTTTGTCGCGTTTGATGAAGAGTTTGGCATGGGTTGGTTTGATGTGGGGAAATAGGCAGCACTGAGTTACTTCCACTTTCCCAGCCCACTCAAGCGGATGCCCACCGAGCAAACAACCTGGTGGTTGAAGCTTAACAAGCTGAATCGCACGAAGGAGTGCTGTTAAACACCTTGCACGGTAGTCATGTGTGGAATTGGCAAAGGAATTGGTGCTGCAAATGGAACGTTGTGCTGTGCAGGGTAATATTGAACTACTTCGCGGCACCATGACGAGGGTAAATTTGTTCTACAGCGTTCTTCTGAGCGACAGGCGCTTGGAACGGCGTGATGATGGATCTCGTTCTTTTATGTGTGTGAGTTTGTGTGTGTGTGTTTTTTTTTGGTTGGTCGTTGCCGATGTTGCAAGAATCACGAATAGTACACAACCGGGAGCTTTGTTGTTGTTATGGTTGTTGAGTTAGCGTGCATACCGGCAGTGTGCTGGGGGCTCGTTTGTGAGATTTCTTACATGGAGTTTTTTTTGTTTGGTGCATACCCATATCATCATCATCGCTGCTGCATCGTCGAATATGTTTGTGGAACTCCCCAAGCCTATGTAAGCTTGCCGTTCTGCTAGTTCGCAAGGAACTCGTATGGTATATGTAGGAGCTTCAGCGATTGAGTGCGTTGTAAGTAACTTGCAAATATTTGGAAGAGAATAATGGAGCACAATTTCCTTGGTTGTGAAAAGATATGTAGAAAATTGCACATTTACTAAGCAAATGCTTCTAAAAGGGATTTTCTCCAACGAACCTTATGGAAATGTTATACGTTTTTAGTAACATATTAATACTCTAAACATTCGATACGACAACTCACAAGTTGCATTCGTAAGCAAAGTATAAAGAAATCTTACATCCCTTCCCGCGAGTTGAGTTCAATCTATCTCCACGGTTGTTGTCGATTCTAAAAATGTAACACATAAAGTAGCTAAACCTAACCGGAAATAGAGCAGTAAACTAATTCTGATCAACCTTTATTGCTGCCTGTACTCGGTTTCATAGCCATAAAGCTGTCCGTATCGTGAGACACAAACAGCACGTGCTGTTGTCCGCTAGCATGAGTCAACTATTTGAAGCAGTTCATCGTTTGCTTATCGAGTTCGGGCGTTATCACAGGACCTGCTGCCTGCCCAATAAAGACGACCAATTGTTTCTACGCATAGGCTTGTCTTTTTGTTTTTGCTTCGCTCCATAAGTAATGCATAATCATTGGTAGCGCCTTCTGTCTAATTGTTGAAGGCATCGAACCAACCGACCGATTGTCACGCTGGCAAGTCTCATGCGCAGCACGTGAAAGGTGTGTCGCGGTGTAAAATGCGTGCAATAAAACGGTACCTCGATGGTGATGGCCGTGACTGGATGAATCGTGTGTTTGCTTGCCAGCTCAGCAGATAAGAGGATCTGAATGGCACCGGCAAGAGAATGCATATTCGTTCGTGCACCGCGCGCATGTGACGGATGCGAGGATTTCAGGAAACTTTCAATTTTGATATGCTGATCGATTAGTAGATTAGCGGAGCAACAACCAAAATAAAACAAAAACAGGGCGTATCATACTGTTCTGTCGTTCGCTCCAGTCAGCCAAAGTGCTTTTAGCGTGTTTGATTGATTATTATCTACTTCGTTCGGTATTGGCACGTTTTGCTTTGATCAACGAGTGCGTAATCTGCGAAGCGATCCTATAGCCATGATGTAACATGATGCGGTTAGATTTATAAGTCTACTATGCGTACGGCTGTTTAAATGTGTCCTTCTACCCCCGTGTTTTGGGTGGCTTACCCTATACACGTCAAAACCACGTTTCGTCCGGCGTTTCGTAGTGTAATTGCGGTTCGCCGGTACTCTGGCGGAATTAGTTTGAAATTTTAATTACATTAATGCACGATGCGAGAACGTGTGGATGGCACTCGAAATGACGACAAGCGGCAGCTATATTGTTGCCGCGTCCATCAATATGACATGTTTTAATTTAATATTAAAAGCATATTACATTGGGACGTCTTTTCTGTGAAGTTAACCGTTGTACGTAAAGCCGATTTGCGTGAGTTTATTCCATAGCTGTGCATATGTGTGCGCGTCACGAGCCGAACTAATGAAAAGGACATAATTCCATTTTCTCGCCGCAAGGTGGAAGGATTTCTCTCTGCTAGGAGTGCTTTTTTCATGTCCTTGCAGCTCTTTGCATAAGCGATCGTAATGTAATTTGATATGGGAAGTGTATGAAAAATAGGAATTATACATTACGATTACTGAGTACATGTAGTTTTGCTGTGAATGACATATCACAATCACAGGTTTTAGACGTGCATGTCACAAAACTATTGTCTAAACGATAAGTTCCAACGGACTCCGCATTTGCGTGCCTTAATCGACAGCTTTTCAAAAGGTACATCTTACGCTACGGGTCAATGTTATGATCACGATTCTTGCTTTCACACGTGTTAAGACCCTAAGCAGTCTGCTACATATTCGTCTCTTGGTTGAGTTCTGTTTCGGTGGCATCAGATAGATTTTACCAGGTCGTCTGAAATTGTGCGGACCGACCGGGATTTGTCTGCATGCCGTGCGGGCAATGTGAAACCAGAGCTAGCCAATTGCATACATTCGGGCGTACGGAGCGCATGGTTTGCTATAAAATGGCCCCTGCCCAGGCAGGAGGCCGACTGTTCTATTGAAAATGCTTCAGCGGTGACACAAATAGCTGGCAAAGGGGATTTTGTGTATCCATCGGCACCATCGCAGCATCCCTATCAGTTCTAGCAATCGATGGACAGCCGCAGTGGCAGCAGAGAATGTTTTGAACAACCCAAAATGCCCCAAAATGCTGCTCGCACATGTCACAGCAAACTGTCAGAATAATTCTGCTTTTTACCCCAGCTTACTAGCGCGCCTGGTGAGATGCACTGGGCAGAATGTTGGCAGAGATTTAGTGAGATTTCCACTCTTGGTAGTGAAGCGCTTGCGAAATTAATGCGAAAGGTAATGTTGCTCCAGAGAAAAAAAAAAACGGATGCATGTCCAGTTTTCATCAACTGTCTTGTGTGTCTTGGATGTACAAACCGGGACCAATCGTTTCTGTAAGTAATAGCAACGGACCGGCAAAAGCGGGTTTAGTAATTCCGAAATGAAATCCCCCATTTCGCTTCCGCCAGTGCACGGCGAAAGCTTTGCATGAAAAAAGAGAATCAACAGTCATGGGGCCAAACCTCAGAACAAGCACATTGCACCGTAGCCCGGGATTCGTTGCACCATTTCCAAGAAGGCACGCCGCTTTTAACCAATGTGTCTCTCTTGCCTTTTATTTTAGGGACTTTGGCTCCATCCATCCGATCTGTATTGATGTGTCTTTCCCGGGGTCATTGGTGTGGCAGTCAGGTCGATGCATCTTTGTTTGCCATTTCCGTGCAGATATTTTGTCGCATTTTGTTTGTGAGCAAAGAAAACTGGGGAAGAAAAAAAAAGGGAAATTCGTTGCAGTCATTTGCTATGCGTCCCTGTGGGACGAAAGCTTTGCCGTAGCGGTAAAATGGAATCTGTCCTTGCATACTATCGGATTGCTCTCGGTCGCTTTTGAATGCTGCAACAGATACTTTTGGTGTGCTTTTGCGATGATGCTTCTAGATTCCGATGGAAGAGTATTCAGTGGCACATTCCAGTGCTGCATTTACAAAGAGCTAGGAAGTTTTGAATATTTGCGAAAGTTTTCATTATTCAATGTTTACCATCATTCTGCATGTTAATAATGTTAATAATGCATGTTAATAAATGTTTTTGGCATTGCATTTTTATTAATAACATTCAGTTATGAGTTTTAGTTAACAAAAGGCAACATAAATCTTACTGTGAGTGCTCGACATGTTCCGTTCTAGATACTTTCTGCTGAATCTGTGACATTACACCATAATCGATTGTCCCTTCAGCGGTCAATTAGTGTAAATTGTTGCTATTTTCAGACGATTTGTCCAGGCTAACTAAAAAAACCCCTAGCAAAAACAAAAGTAAACAACTTAAATGCAAAACCCGATCAGCTAATTACACCACAATTACATACCGCAGCAAACATCCCTTCCGGAGACCTGATTTGGTCGGAGAAAAGTAATGCTTACCCAGCATATTACGCTTAGACAGCCGTGAAAATGAAATGTTTGTAATTACGATTGAACAAACTTTGTACCCTCCCCCCCGGATTGCCGAGTGCAGTTGCAACATTCAGGTCATGGAAACAAGCTTTTTTGCACATCATTTGGGTTTTTTTTGTTTTTTGGTGGCAGTTTTTTTTTTGCTTACGTCCGAGTACGGTGGTCGGGTCGCGTTTATCTATCATTTGTGCTTTATTAGTTTATTCCGCTTTTGTTCGCCAGAATCGCCTCTCTCATCCTGGTCGTTTGCTCTAATCATACGGACGCGCATTAAATGTGCATTGCAAATCATATCATCACCGGGCACCAAAGGCATCCTGTCAACATGTGGGGTTGAGAGTCGCGCAGCGTGACCTTTGCCACCACGATCGTAACCGCGCCGATTTGCTGTCTCACATTAATCTGTGATTCAGGGTTTGCCACTGATACCAGCGCGATGACTGGTTTTTCGGTACGCGCGAGTTTGATTAAATCGTGTTATGAAATATTAAACCATCATCATAAAACAACAGTCACCATTTGTCAAAGCGTCCGTTTGGCAGTCTGTGCAGTAGTGTGTGCCAGTGCAGTGCGCGTTTGCTGTCAGCTTGCCAAACTTGTTCGGAGCTTTTGTGCTTTGCAATAAATCCACTTAGCGCGCGACCGAGACCAGCTAGGACAAGTGGGACGGAATGGACAGCAGCAACAACAAACATACAAACAAGCGTAAACGACGTGTAGAAAGTAGTTAAATTAGAATCGACCGAATGGGGGAATTCGGGATATGCCAGGTCAATTGCTATTGCACCATGGTGTTGCATTCTGTGTTTTTGTTTTTTCATGGTGCACCGAATAATTGGTCCGCGCACTAGCACACACGTAACGTGAAACGGTGCGCAATAAGTTATATTGTTGCTGACGACCCATAACACACAAAACACATCTCCCCGTACTCTTATACGTTGCCGGTCGGATATGCTGTACATAGTGCTGAAACACATTTGTACAGCTCGGCACAGCATAAAAGTTATTAGTGCCTTTGGTTTGGTGATGCTGCGCGAGGTTGGGACTGTTACAAAGTGCTATTAGAGTTGGCAATCCATCAGCATTCGATTGTACCGTGTGGAAGCTTTGCTTTTTTCCGTTGCTGTATGTGTGTGTGTGTGTGTATATTTATTGGTTAAAAATGGGTTTTTCCTCCAATTGAACAGTGTCCTTCTCAACGCACTGTTTAACAGTGATTTGCATGAGCAAACACTGTGTCTCAGTTGCGTAAACTATAAAACCAAACGATTTAGCATTAGAACCAATAAAAGAACGGGTTTTAAATCTCGTATAAAGTTTTTCATTATGGAATTAAATTGTGTCATTGTTTCTAAACATTATTGCTGTTTTCCTCGGATTTCAGATCAGAATTTAGTGACATGCAGTATGTGGATACCATGTCATTTTATAATGATTATTTTATGGGATGTTTTATAGCATTCATTGTAGCTTTGTGTCGTTATAGCAGGCAAATTTCGCAACTTTTACTGAATATTTTTTAAAATTATTGCCCAACTTCTCCTTATTAATTTCTGTGAGTCTAGCTTAAGAGTACGTTCATGCTTCGTGCAATATTTAAACCATTTTCTTTTAAATCTTTTAAGCGGTTTCAAACTTTTAAAATATGTGCCATTTCCTTGCTTTTCGAGACATTTTCATCTCGTATAATTATGAAAGCAGCAAGTTTTACCGAACTAAAACACCTTACACTTTAATAACCGATCTATTGAAATTCGTTCGTCGTGCCGTGTTGGGCTGTTGGGGCCGTTGAAATAAATACAAATACCGTACAAATTCGCAAACCGGGGGGAGGGTTTTGTACACCCTGACCTGCTGTGTGTGCTATTGCTTTACGATCGGAACAAATTAAAAATTCAAATTTCAATAAAAACTTTGCACCCGGTTTCGCATTTCAACCGAAGGGGAGAACCTTTCGCTCGCAGCGCAACAATTTGTGGAGCAACCGAACGCGCCGTGTGCAACGGGACACCGAACAGGATCAAACACTCTTCGCGGGCCGGGTGAGGAGTGGATCGGGTTGGGCGGGAAAAGCGAAACGGGAAATTATGTACCAACGAAACCCGTAACCCGGGGTACGCTGGCGAACCAATTTTCTGTCCATTAAACTGACGACCGAACCAGGCGCCCGGAGAGTAGCAGAAGGATATGGTGCGCACCATTAATCGGTTGCTTCGTGCAGGTTGACATCGTCACCATCATTGGCAGGTGGGTGGGGTGTGCGATGGTGTGCTAACCAGGTGTAATATTTTGCGTTTAAATTAGCGCAAAAACCCGTTTGCGTCGCACACAAAAACAACGCAGGCGGCGGCGCATCGCATGTAGGTGTCGGTCAAAGTTTAATCAATTTTCTTATCGGCAAGGTGCTTTACTGTGCCACGGTAATGGCGAGCGCTCCTTTGACGGGATGGCAAACCCCGGCAAAGTGATTTCGATTCAAGGCAAGGGTTCGGGTAAGGAGTGTGTACCGTTCAGCGAAATGGCTTATGATAATCATCCACCATTAGCTTTAATTAGTTGACAAACAGTTAAAGTTAATTTCACTGTTTATGCTGCTGCATCTTGCTGGGCCGTTGCCGTATCCTGCCGGCTGTTACCCGCACAGGGAGTCACTATGGTATGGGACCGCCTGGAAGGTATAATCCCGATATATATATATATACGTTTTTCTGCTCACACTTGCCCCATGAAAAATGGCCGTCAACTCGCTGTTGAATGTGCCGATTGAATGTATCGTTGCCCCAAATACCCAATCACAAGAGGAAAGAGACCAGCGGTGTAAGTGCGCGAACCAGTTCGGCATGATATTTTTGCCCATTTCCAACGCCCGATGGGGATTGGGGGAGCTAAAATCATCTCGCGTTTCTGGAACAGCACGAAAGATCTGCCCGACTGCTTTCACTTTTATACACACCTCGCGAGCGATTTCATGCCCTTATCGTGCAAGATGCGCGGCATAAAGAGAAAATTGATGATAATCTACTTTCGCTCCGTGAAGTAAGTGTACTTTAAGGATCCCCGCGAAGGGGTTGGGGGTGGAGGTGGGGCGGGGGGGGGGTTTCCTTTTTTTTATTCGGGAGGATATTCTTCGTGTCATGGTTAATGCGGTGGCGTGGTGCCATCGGTTTTGAATGACGCCAAAGGGTCGAATGCCGGCGTTGCTCGTCGAACGCGTCTTGCGCTCCCACAAAAGGTTTGGCGTTTGGCTTTGGCTACTGTTATCAACCGGGGATAAGTGGAAGTTGGCTGGTGTAAGTTTTAAGTGGCTCGTTTGCGAACGAAATTTTCATACACACCGCTCCGAGCTGTATGCGTGCGTATGTGTGTGTGTGTTTGTGTGTGAGGGCGATGCACTCGTAAAGGAGATTTCATTAAGGGATAAGCGGCCGGTAAAGCGCTGCTTGGGGAGGGAGGGGAAGGGCGATGTGTTGGGGGCCCGAAAAAGGTGAAGCGTAAAGAAGTAATCCCAAAGTAACACTTACGCATACAGCTACAGCGCCGCACTGGTTCTGGCCGTTTGGCTGAAGACATGGGGTTGTACCATGGGGTGTATTGTTATGTGCTGGAGAATTGATATCGATAGTCATTGCAATTAATTTACTCGCTGCCTCGCTTACCCGTAGCCTTATGCTACGTTCTTGTGTGTGTGTGTGTGTGTGCTGGTGGATTATAATTTGAGTTCAGCCTTCCACCTTTCGTTCGGTCGCTTATCTTTGACCAGTCGGGAAAGCACTTTGTTCGGGGTTAGGAAAACATCGGTTAAAAATAATCCTTTTACGCATAGAAAAGGTGTGGTGTCGATTGAAAGGCAATGGTTAGGGATCTATTGTAGCGCGATAAGAAGTAATCGTAATGCTCATAATTTGCTGAATGGGTAAGATAATGGGATTGATGAGCTTAAATTTGGCTGAAGGAATAATTTAATTGAGCCAGTACCAAAATTTGTTTTAAAATATTCGAAGTTGTTCAGACATTTTTCTACTATTACGTTGTTCTGATATTTTTCTACTTATTCAAAGCTTTTAAAATAAAAGGATAAATTGGTAAAGAAGACATAAGATTGCATTGCAACAATTTCTAATATTTTTCTTACATATTTTGCATCGCCTTTGCTCGAACGTTATCGTTTTTATCGTGGTGCAAGATTTTCAAACACCAGCTTCTCCATTTATTCCCATCTCTATTGCTACAGATGTATGAGCGCGGTACCATTCTAAACCGCAACATGCCCAGTACAATGTTAGCACCTGTCTAGCAGCAACCGTGTAAAGGCTGGGTGCAAAACACCGTTTGTTAAAAGCTGTCAACAGGTGCACAACACTGTCAGTTGTACAGTCACTCCTGTCGCACCAACCGGAACACTCCCCAGGACGGAAAGTGTCATCGATTTAGGTGGTGTATTTAATTTCCTTTTCACATGTATCTGTCATGCGAGCTGTGTGGCTGTGTCAAACGTGTGTGTGTGCATTGTTTTGTGATGGACAATAGTGTTATAGGGGTTTTCATAGAGCTGGAATAAACTATACCCTCTATCACAGGGCGCCATGTTTGTTTAAGATTTGAATAAATGCAATCGACGGACGGAATGCGATCGAATGTATTTGTGTTGCGGTTAGGATTGAGATGGTGCCATGCAGCATCATTAGCTAAACGAATCTCACCAAACGAGCCACCGTAGAGTGAGTAGAGTTGGCAAACATGTTTGCGATTGTGTAATGAATATGTTAACAAATGTAAAAAATAACCTCCTCCCCAGCTGAAGCAACTGTTGATCAAAATAATATACAATATTTGAAGGTATCGTACGATAGTGTCTGCTTCTGCTGGTTGGTTGTTTGTGTCACACAACCCTCGCTTCACACTTAAGTGAACCTATAAGATATGTTCTTTGCCTCGCACGGTGGTTGCTCTGACCAATGATCAGAAATTCTTCGCTTTTGCCTTTTTTGTTTTCGTCTCGTTGTTGCTGGCCAGGTATCAGAGCCATCAGCACCGACGAACTATCACCAGTGGTAACGTTTTGACCTCGGTCAGACAGGAAAAATATGCAAATTTCTCACTCTCTCTCTCTCTCTATTGCTGGATGGTAAATCGAGTAGCTTGACTTGACTAGCTGGCAGAATAGACAGCATCAGCAAACCACACACACACACACACACAGACCGACCACAGCACATCGATATTGCGCAGAGTGTGTCTCCGTAGCTGCATCGTGCTCGAGCCGAAGATACGATACCGAAAATGGTGACGATTTGGTCGATGGAATCGTTAGCTATTTTTGTTCTTCTGCTGAGCATGCAACTGTTGCAAACACACATTCGGTCGGATGAACTTTATTTCCCGCAGAGCGCATACGGAGTTCTGCGCGGTTCGAAAAGGTGGACAGAAAGCTGCCGGTGGATGCATAATTTTATTGTGGGATTTCGTGGACATACCATTTCTTGGCTGGAGATGAAGGAACGATTTTTTTGGATCTCTTTCCTCTTCCACGGCTGGATGCTAATAAGATGCGGTTACGGCCAAACAGCTCGAGAAAAGGTGCTGATGACGGTGACGATGATGATGAAAGAAACAAGAAACGGTTCCTATTTGAATATTTGTCCCATCTCCCAGTTTCCCTGTAAGTCGGTTGTGCTGGGAAATGAGAATGAAGCGTTTCTTTATTTCACCCAGCACAGTGCAACGCTGGTTCTGGTTTAAAGTTAACCTCGGGAAAAAACGAGCATCCCCGTGCCATGCATTAAAGTGTGTTACGATGCGTTGGGTACGGTGGTGCAGTTACTATTGATGGAAAAGTTGTTAAATTCTTTCGTTAAACTATAAATACTTGGGCACAAGAACATGTATGGCAGGCCAAATCAAACGAAACGGATTAACAATGGGTGGGTGGGCCAAGTTTTCCTGTCCCGTACAACGGCACTCACCACGTCTCGCACGTGGCTCGTCAGCAAAATACTCGTCACGCTGACAACGCCGGGTCCCCGTGTGCGGTTTTCGACATTCGCTTAAGCTCGTTACCCTTGCACCGGGGCATGTAAGCAGTGTTTCAGTTTCGGAGCGCGCATGCTGTCACATCAGCATATTCCTTTGGCAGGAAAAACTTTTTCCGTCAACAGTCGAGAGCAGAGAGAAAGATTAAAAAGCAAGCGCGCGGTACAGCGTTGGCAACCGGCAAATAGTTGAAAGGCAAACCAAGACGTATGGTTAAACTTTGTGATGTGAAATTAAATATGAAATTAGTTGTGCCAGCCAGCATGATGCCGGTGCGAGCAGTACGCAGCAGCAATGTGCTTCGTGAGTGCCTTGCGCTTTGCACGATTTTTGCCATGTTTCCCTTGTTTCCGCGTGACAATCCACGGCGTCGACTGGGTGCTGATGACACACGGCCTGACATCTGTTGGTGGTATTTCTTTCCGATGCTGTAATTATATGGGTTGGTTCGTTGAGGTTGATGTGCGTTTTTTGTTTTGCTTTTTTGTTTGTTTGGATTTAGTTTTCGCAGACGGAATATAGCGCAACACGGCGGTGTGGATCCTATGTTGAGCGCTTTAAGGGAAGTAAAAGTTACTCTTTGTCAAGGAAGTTGCCGTGGAGTCGGTGCGTTTTGGTTGGGCCTAGTAACGGAGCAGCCATGCGAGGGAAACTCATGGAAACAGGTTAATTGAAAGTGGAAATAGTTTAAACTTTCCGCAATGCCTTGAAATTCATTAAAAAGTGCATCGAGTCCCACTTGTAATTTGATTAACAAATTCAGTAACAGATAGGCAAAGAATCGAGAGAAATAGTTATGAAGAGAGCATTACTGGACATTCGTAAAATCCAAACTATTTATTCTTAAAATCAGAAACTAACCTCAAAAGCGCCACAACTCGAGTAATGGTTAATTAGTGCTTGCTTGTTACTCTCATGCGAGTTGAAACTCTAGAGCAACTGTATGGTTACTTGGTTCTTCGAATTGCGGGTCAGCTGGTCAGCACAGTCAGTCGCTGCTGTGTGTGTAGAGCCGCAGTGATGGATGTGCAATTGCAAGCAAATGTGTTTTGCTTCGCCGGGCAGGCAGTGTCGCCACCGTCGCCAACCGTTGCAGCCAAGGCACACCGGTGCTAACGAGATGCATTGATTTATTATGCACCGTAGTTCATTATTAATGAAAAGCCGCACGTAAATTGGCAAAATTTCATGATTAATATTTCAGCTGCTTTGAGACGCCAGCGTGCAGTAGGTTACAAGCTCTACCAGCTTGACTTTGAACGAACGAAATCGGGGGAAAGTTTTGTAGCGTTGTTGTGAAAGAGGGTTTTAGTTTGTTAGTGTTCGCCTCAATGATTGTGGTATGTTGTGTATGTATGTGCGACTTATCACTGGGGATGTGTGCATACGATGCAATGAAGTAGATACTGTACCATTCAGATGTTTGGTTCACTGGAGTTGAAGAGATCAAACTCATGTTAAA
>STHB01000006.1:2753352-2768599 GCA_018908115.1 Anopheles rivulorum
ACGTTTCACGAGCGTTAGCAAATTGAAATACGTCCACTGGAACCGCATCAACCGTCAGCAAACGTTAACCTTAATTTGTGTTTAGCTGCATAGCCAGTTGGCATCCGGTCGTGCCGATACCAAACTATGCCTGTCTACGAGTGCATGTTTGAGCGGTGAAGGCACTCCCACACTTAGTCGCCCCTTATCAATTTCCCAAAGCGCAGTAACATAATCGCTTTTCCGGCAACATCCCGAACACTGATGGAACTCTCCGTTTTCTCTCCCATTTTGACTTTCATCCCCGCAGGCTCTATTACACACGCATGACGTGGTAGCTAGGGAAGTATACGGCGAAGAAGCGCTTCGTGTAACGCCACCACCGATCGCGCCCTACCTGAACGGTGGCAACGATGAAATCGACAACGGTGACGCCGGTGAGCTACAGCACGTTACGCGCGTCCGGCTGGTACAGTTCCAGAAGAACACCGACGAACCGATGGTAAGTGGGCAGCGTGACCCCCCCCCGGGGCGATCGATCTCACCATCCCCAGTGCTTAACCGTACTGCATGTGTCCCTTGTTCTCCGCAGGGTATAACGCTGAAGATGACCGAGGACGGCCGGTGCATCGTGGCCCGGATCATGCACGGTGGCATGATCCACCGGCAGGCCACGCTGCACGTGGGCGACGAGATACGGGAAATCAACGGCCAGCCAGTGCAGCATCAAACAGTCAGTCAATTACAGCGATTGCTGCGGGACGCGCGCGGTTCTGTTACTTTTAAAATAGTTCCTTCATATAGAAGTGCCCCACCGCCGGTTGAGGTAAGTGGGCGCTGGGTTTGGGTTGCAGATACACGGCAACCCACACAAACAAACACCCTTGCTGCAATGGGTTTTCACACCTTGTCAGCCAATTGGCTCTGCCTACAACTTTCTTTTCTTCTTTACCAACACACGAAGCAGAGCTTTTATTATTTTCACCAGATTTAAAACTTTTAACAGCTGAAACACACCCACACACACACAACCCTCTCCCATAACCATCGTTGTTTATATTAGACAGCGAAACATATGTTTGCCGTACTGAAATCCAATTTTTTCAACACCCATCCGTGTGTCCGTACGCGTTGATTTTGATTTCTTTGCCTATATCGTATTTTCTTTTCCCTCTCAATTTGCCGGAGCAGCTATTCAGGATAAGACCAGCACCGGTTTTAGTAAGTATTTTCCGTCGGTACGATACCTGCTCTCCGTTGCATTGCACAAACATCTGCATTGTTCATTCGTACGTTTCGGTTCCATTTTTTGTTTTGCTTTGAGTTACTAATGTGTTATGAGTTACTCTTAACTGAGTGGTTACGAGTTACTAATTTTGTTTGCCTTCTTTAGAATGGTTCCGTCATCTTAGGAACCGTTTTGTGGTGTTTTTGTGATGTTTGTAAATTACCATTATTGTTTTCTTGTTTTCATGTGATCCGTTTTCGCTCATTTGCGTGTGTGCTATGCTAAAGTCGCTTGTGTTTAGGCTAGCTAATAGGTCAATCATTTAAAAAAGAAACATTTCTCTCTACCCAATTTCTGGTGGATCAGATTTTCGTACGAGCACAGTTCGACTATGACCCGCTGGACGACGAGCTGATACCTTGTGCGCAGGCAGGGATAGCTTTCCGTGTCGGTGATATTCTACAGGTACGTACACGCCCCTTAACCCTATCGATCCATAACCATGAATTGTAACGCCAACGTTGCTGTCCGGTGCGGGTATTTGCAGATTATTAGCAAAGACGATCATCATTGGTGGCAGGCCAGGCATGACGCTGCGGGAGGTTCAGCCGGATTGATACCCTCACCAGAGCTTCAGGAATGGCGCATCGCCTGCCAATCGGCGGACAAATCCCACAAAGAACAAGGTAAGCCTCTGAGCTGATTGGCACCCGGGTCTTAGATCTGCCGGTCGACCGGGATGCGCTTTTAAATACACTTTTGTGTGAAAAAGGGTCAACCGCGGGACGAAATATTGCTTGCCCAGAAGCGACACTATAATTTGTTTATGCAATATCTCTCGCTCCCGGGCTGTAATCAGGGCGGGTGTGACAGTGATTAAAATTTTAATAATACCGCTCGGATTTAATTCCCGTTGCATAAGCAAATTGATTTCGTTTAGTGGAAGCAAAACTATAGCAAACCGTTTGTAAAGAAAAAAAAAAATGTCCATAAAACAGAGATGAAAATAATTGTAAAAACACAATATAAAACAACTATCCAACACACTTTGGCCCATTCAGCCTCCGAATACAATACGAGCAGATTGTTTAGAGTATTTTCACTCACCACTCACACCCATCACCATTACTGATTAGTCATTCCCATATCGCGCGACCCATCCGTTACCGTGGCTCAATGTGTTCAGTACAATTGTGTTAATGCTGTTTCATTTCCTGTGTGTATGTGTGCGTGTATGTGTGTTGTCGATGTTGCCTTGTTTTCTCTCTATTCTTGTTTGTAAAAACAAAACGCTTCCATTTTATTTCCATTTCCCGGATCGATGTGAGAATGATTGCTCGACCTTTCGTTTCGTTCTCTTTTTATGTCGAAATTTCCCTTACTAACTTTTGTTATATTTTTTGCCCTTACTGTTAGTGTCTCTATCTTTTGTGTACATGGATGTTACTCTCCTTTTATTTGTAATAGTATCGTTTGTTTTCTGTAATAAATTCTTAGTTTTGTACGTTTCATCCATATCTTATTTTTTCTATTCAATTTATTCATGTCTAATGTACTGTTTTTTTATTACTCAATTTAACCATATTCTTGCTAAAACACTGTACAAAAATTTACATTCTTTAATCGTTTCAACTACGTCTTTGTTCCTGAATCTGTTCATCTGTTCTCGCTCTCCAAACTAGTTTCCTCCTGTATCTAACGCTTTAAGACTTGTTCGTTCGTTCGTTCGAAAAACCTTTCTCGATAACGTGTGTCCATAACCACTCGTACCTAGCGCTCAGCGACATTGTTGTATATTACAAATTTAAAATTTATAACAAAACATATCGCATTTGTCCGACCGATATAACACGTGATTTAAATTGTTTCCGTAAATCACTTTCATCGACTGCGTCTTGGTGCGACCGTGCATCAACAGGAGAGGCAGGGCCCGGTTGTTCAGCACAGGCCGAAGGATGTGAAGGACCCACAGGTACAGAAGGAACGTCTTGCAACAACTGTTTGCAAAACATCACAATATGATTTTTTGTTTTGTTTTCTTTGCGTTGCATTTTTGCGTTCGTTTGCCGGTTTCCTGCCGGTGCAATCGACATGCTATTTACATCTACCCTTTACCTTTGTGTTGGTGTGACTTTTTTTTACTCCATTTGATTGTGTTTTCGCGTGTTATCATACTGATAATTCCTGATTGTTTTTAGCATTTTTTAATAATAATTGCTGGTACACGTATGGTAGAAAATTAATTTATAAATCGTACATTTTCGCAAACCACATCCTGCAAGTAGACATTTGTTTAAAGCATGGCACATCCTGTTTCGTTAACTTCTGCATATATGCTGCGTGTTTCTTTAGCAATTGTTGGATATATTTGTCGTATTTTGCATTTTGTACATTTGCTTTTTTTTTAAATAGATGTAATATTACATTTTACAGTATGCTAGCTTAAGCTTTAATAGTTATAATAGTTGAAACAGTGATTTCTTTCCAAGAACTGTGCAAACGGATTCGTTTCGTTACTGTTTCGCGTTGAGTGATTGTTGCTTTTCCCATCCGATTACAGCACATCATTTATTGTAACACAAAGTGATAAACGACCTTTGGCTGCGGAATCGAATAATGTTCCCTGCTGCCTTGTGTACGATTGTTGATTGCATTTCGCGCGCACATATTTATTGTGCTTTTGTGATAGTATGCGTTCGAGTTGCTGGTAAGCATCATTCTCACCCACGCCAAGCGTTGGAGCAAGCCCAATAATCATTATTCAAAGCTGAAGCACTTAAAGTGTAGTGGACCGTCTTGGACGCGCCATTTTATTTTTGCCGAACGTGACAATGGGGCAGCAACGTTCTTCATCGATCGTATAATCTGTTCCGTGGAAGTTCTCGGGACGAAAACGAGTCCCTAAGATGAAGGATACCCACTCTAGTTGTTAGTGAGTCACCTACCAGCACGTTTCAATGCTTCGTGGAGGACTCTAGTTCAGAATAGATTCCGAGCGCAAGACACTTATGCAACAGAACAAACTATAGGCCACTTTGGCTGTATTGTTCCGATAGACGTTCTTGGAATGAAAGCATTGCCGAATCACAATGTTTCCTCACGAATTTCTTGCCTCATTAAAATCAATCAATCGGTAATACAAATGCTTTTAGCAATGCTGGTGTGCGTTCAAGCTCCATCTACGTTTCGATTTGCTTGAATAAGTTTTGATTTGAAGGAATTTAATAGCTGCTCTGCAAATTGGTCACCTTTTTTAGTTATCGGTTGTAGTTAGTCGATTTAGAATGAGGTTTTATTTAAACTGAAATAAAAAAAAAAATCTTTGTTGGCCTTTTTGTAAATGTTATTTTAATTCATTCGATAAAATGAAGGTTTTGTAAAAATTATTTGCACATTTTTTGTACATAGTAAAACGTACTGTTTATACGTTCAGTAGATTCAGCTTCCAAGCACACATTCACCAAGCACTCAACTACTGCGCGTTGCAAACACTCACCAGTTTTGTTTTCTTGTTTTACCTAAAATTTCAATACACTTCACCCAGTAAGAGAGTATCCAATTTTTGGCACATTTTGGCCCCTGTATTGCTATCGATATATATACATAAATATACATAAAAAACGCTCAGTCTTACGCTTTAATCAACCAGCAATGCAAATAAGGGAGCGTCAAGCATCTAATCAAGCAATATGATTTCTTCTCGCTTTCAAATCCATCCAAACCCATCGTGTGCGGCGGCTATCGAAGTAGTTAATTGCTCAATATTTAGTCGTAAAAAGAAACAGTGTCGGGATAAATATTTGGCGAAACACAATGCGGTCTTCGATCAGCTGGATCTGGTGACGTACGAGGAGGTGGTCAAAGTACCGAGTAAGTAATATCCTCAAACGCTTGTTCTTATCTTATCGTGCGGTCGTGCGTCGAGGTGCACAATTTGGTTCGCATCTCCACTGCGTAACACGCGGTACCATACACATGCTAACATGGTTTGTTTTGTGTGTTTATGCATTATTCCCCTTCACAGTTGGCGATCCAGCTTTCCAAAGGCGCACCCTAGTGTTGCTCGGAGCGCACGGCGTAGGACGACGTCATATCAAAAATACGCTCATCGCAAAATATCCGGATAAATACGCTTATCCAATACCACGTAAGTCTCCAATACCACGCTCGCCGAGCAACGCAAATGAGCCTGATGTTCGATGCGAAACTTGCCACCCAGCTACGGATGGGCGGCAGCATAGTTGCTACCATGCCGGCTTAACTAACGCTTCCTCGTTTTCGCTGTCCGACACGGCACACACACACACACATTTACATCTTTGACAGATACCACCAGACCACCACGGCCGGATGAGGAGAATGGGCGAAGCTACTACTTCATATCACACGATGAGATGATGGCGGATATTTCGGCCAACGAGTACCTCGAGTACGGTACGCACGAGGACGCGATGTACGGTACCAAGCTGGAAACGATACGACGCATCCACGCGGACGGCAAGATGGCAATATTGGACGTGGAACCGCAGGCCTTAAAAATACTTCGAACAGCCGAATTTACGCCGTACGTTGTGTTCATAGCAGCGCCGCTGCTGCAAAACATCGCCGACGTAAGTAGACACGCAATTTCGTTTTTCATCATCCTACTTGTTTCGTAGCGTGTAGCACAGGGAAGGCATTAACCTTCGGCAAAATGAGCATACTTCGGCAGAAGATGCCTTAGTTTGGGCAACTTTCTTTCTGTTTTTTTTTTTTGTTTTGCTCAAAATTTTTCCTAGTCTTAAGCTACCAGAGAAAAGTTTCCGTTTTCGCAAATCAAACTGCTTCGACAGCGCTTGCTTTTGCGTAAGATGTATAATGTACAGTTCAATTTTTACCCCAATTCGATTCCAACCCGTCAAACGAACGCAAACCAGTACGACGGTAGTCTCGAGCGTCTCGCCAAAGAGTCCGATATGCTGCGCCAGGCGTACGGTCACTTCTTCGATCTGACCATCGTCAACAACGACATCGGTGAGACGATAGCAACGCTGGAGAACGCTATCGACAAGGTGCATTCGACCGCCCAGTGGGTCCCGGTGTCCTGGCTGTACTGACAAGATAGTGAGCTAGAATGTCCCGCTTGTTTGGAGGATGAGTGCGATTGTGAATGCGATTGCGAGCTGGATCTGAAGTGAGTGAGGCAGGCAGGCAGAGCACCTCACGGAAGGAAATGCGCAAACACAACACCTACCACAGCACAGTTACAGTTAGTAATTGCCGAACACCGAACAGACACAGAGCCCCGGGGCTAATGGTTATGTTATGTGCATGCACACAGGGTACGGTTCTTCGTGTCTTTTTTTTTTAGTACCGAATCAAATCAATTTGACGTGGGTGCCGTATACCATCTGCTTCAGCAAATGAGGTGGATGTACAAATTTTATGTTTCGTTTTTCGGTTTTCCATTCGCTGCAACAAAAAATATGCTATTCCAAAGACTTTTGTTTTGTTTATTTTTTTTTGTAAAACTTTTATTTACATTTTTTATAGCAAATATCCGTTCTAGTGTATTGTAGAGTTCTAGGTTTTTTGCTCAATCTAAGTGTTATGTTTTAATGCGTTTACATCACCTAGCAAATCGGTTGGAAAAAGACAATTTTCACCATTAGGTAAATATTTAAATGGGGTAAACTGTTGTCAACAAACACTGGTTTGCTTTCGGTTTTCTACCACCAACATAAACCCTTTTTATTAATATGTTGTGAAACACACTTTTTTACCTGCGACGTCGGTGTATTACACAAACAAAAGTAAAATATTAAAAAAAACCAAAAAAAAATTAAAACGAAGTGATAGAAAACGCAAACATTCACACAAAACACAGCAACTGCAAAGGAGTATAATTATAAAGATACAATAATTAAACAACATAAAACAAACACACATCCACACACTCACACACACTAAACTCTTTTTAAAAGAACTAACACAAAAAAAGAGCAGCAAGTAAAAGCAGTAAAGAAGCAATGGCAAAAACCCACAACACAAGTTATAACAACAACAAGCAAAAAAAACTGAAGAAGCAAAACAAAACAAAACAAAACTAACAAAAAACAACAAATAAATTCAAACGATTACTGGAACGTGAACAAACAAGTGGAGAGGAAATATTAGTTAGATTTAATCTTAACCAAAATAAAACTGAAAATGAAAAAAGAAAAACAAATGTTAACATAATTCATAATAATTATTATAATAACGCTAATAATAATGAACGAATGAAAATTAAATCAAGAGTATTGCAATTCAAAGAAGTAAAAACAACAAAACCAAACGACAGTAGGAACAAAACAAACAAACGAGGGGAAAACTTGAAAAGCAAACAACAACAAAAAAAACAAAGGTAAAAACAGCAAACAAACAAATGATGAGCAAAGTGAGGAAGAGCAGAAAGAAAATACACACATATAGGTGAGAGAACTTATTACGTTTGAAATTGGGTGTAGAAAAGTAACGTTTAACGATGTGTTTTTCGTGTGTTTTGTTTTCTAGTAATTTGAAGCATATTCGAAGAAGAAGAAAAAAATGGCGGAGCAAAACAACCCGTTACGGCTAGCGAACAAGCGTGGCTCTAGACTTAGGATGGAGGGACGGGTTCAACTAAAGGGAGGGCAGGGTTTTGAACGACCGAGAGTTAAATGTTATTTCAAATCAGCTGGAGTGTAGTAGATGTAGTGACGAGAGACAAAAAAAAACAAAACAAAGCAAAACGTGTGGCCATACGTACAGTTAGAGATGGGTGGCTCATGCGAGAACAAGAAAACAAAGCAAACAAACGTAACCCGATGCAGTTATGTGTGCATCCAGGGCATCCAGAGCAGGGGTTGGTACTTTGCCTAATGGGATAATGAGTAAAACCAGCTCAAAGATAAGCAAACACAAAAACAAAAGCCGGAGCAGTGCGAGGGAGATACTAGTTTGTTGAAATTCATTCACTTATAGATGGAAACATTGACACAACAAATACAAAGCGAGAAGCATGTTAGAAGGGAAGCAAAACTAACACAAACGGTTTACACATCTTGCAGCACCTTTGCAAGTACATTTCATGCGACGTAGTGAATTTTGTTGATTTTTAGGAAACATTTTTTTATATTTAAAATTTGCTAGTGCATGTCGTTGACATTGATTGTTTTTATTAATAGCTCCGTTTTATTCTTAAGCATTTATTTGAGTTTACGTTTGTGTTGAGCTTTACAGGACTGTTTTGGCATTTAAACATTCTAGCATCACATACGCTCGAAAGTGTTCGTTTATCATCGAACTGCATTTCTAGAAGAAACAAAAAAACACAAAAGACGGACAGCTTCAAACGGTTTGGATGAAATTACGCCCAAAAGAAGATGAACAAAAAACCACGCACAAACAAGTACGAAATACGGTTGTCGCCTTGGTTGAGATTACAATGTGCAACGAAACTCATTTTTTGGGGCGGGGGAGCAAAACAAAGCACAAAGAGAACAATACCTGGTCACGCAACCAATAAGCATTATTATCGTCTTGCTGTCCTTTTTTTTTCTTTTGTTTGCCTACATTTCATCATCTTCCTGGTGTACACGTTACATCTGAACGCTTGCTCGGTTAAGGCATCCGATTGCGCACACACACATACCCGGGACACCCGAAACCAGATATACTTTTTAAATGAAACACAAACCGGCAGCCAAAATGGGGACAGTGCCCACGGTATGCAATCAGGTTTTAAAACTTTCTATACTACATTCCAAAACAAAACAAACAAAAAAATACAAAGCGCTCCGAAGCCGAATGGAAACGAAAGCGAAACAAACACTGTTACAATCGGATCGTAAACCTACGTTGTTGTAGTAAAAGCTGGCGCACACGATAAAATAACGATAGGAGTGAAGCTGCCGCATGTAACCGAGGAGCTTCTCTTTATGGGTATGTGTATGAGTGTGTGTGTGTGTGAGTGTGTGTGCGTGTGTGTGTTTGTGTGTGTGTGTGGAGAACAATGGATTTCGAAACAATCTTTAAAGCATAACAAAAACAAAAAAAAACGCAGCAAAAACAAATGATTACAGTTGTTGGTTCCCAGCAGTAGCGTACAATGAAGAAGTCAAAAAAAAAAGAAAAGGGTGGAAAATTATCCCAAGTTTGTATTACACACATTACGAAGTACTTTATAGCCAAACAAAGAAACAAGAAAAAAAAACTCCTAAAAAGACATATATTTGGGCCGATACCGTTTGGTCATCTACATGTTTTAGAGGACACAAAAAAATAAACAAAACAAAACAAACAATCAAACAATACTTACTCATAGGGGCAATACACACACAGGGCACGCTAATACACACGTACCAGCCATGCGCCACACAGCGGAAGAGTAATCCATATATGCATCCCAGGGACACCGTACTAGCCCGCAAGAGCACTCCAGCAGAGCGCGGTACAGGACGTACTAGCGTAAAATATGCACCTAATGCGCAATCGACTAGCAAGCAAACAAAAAAAAACAAATAAAAACCTCTATACTAGAGTTCACTACCACAGAAAGCAATTATAATACAGCAACAGCTAAATAAACACTCTCACACACAAACACACGCATGTATCAAAAACAACAAACTAAGAAAGGTTTATATTTATGAGAAAAGTACACATCCACACCCACACAAAACATGTTTAAGAAATCAAAACAAATATTGAGCCTAGTTTTCTTTATTCTGGCGTTTCATAAAAAAAATTAGCCAAACCAAATAGAACCGATGCATAAAACTCTCCCCTGTCCGTCTGTGGAACGTTGGGGGGTTAAAATAAATAGCAACAGTGTTTATCTTATCCTTGACGGCTTACCGTTCGATTCCTGTCACAAAATGTGCAACGCCTTGAAGGTATGCAATATCAGCGTTTTTTCCATTCTGTCATTCGAATGAAGAACCGTTCAAAATGGACGAATGTAAGTATGTTGCATACCATCGGGCGTTTCACAATTAACGGCCAAGCGAAGGTTGTGTCGTCAAGGGTAGATGTGCAATCCTACCAAGGAGGTTAATAAAAAAAACTCAAATCGTACCAAGCAGTGAGATCTAAACAGCAAACAATCTTAACTACAGCTAAGTTGGAAGCGTTTGTTTTTCTAGTTTTGTTTTTTCTTCTTTTGTTCCTCTTTGTTAAATCCAATCATTAAAAAGCACACAGTGATCCCATTCTTCCCTGGTGGACGACCGGCCGGTGTAATCTTCCCTCGTGAAATCCGTGTATACAATAAAGCGAAGTTTTAAAAAATATAATATTGAACTCGAATGGTGAAAACAGTAAAAACGTTCGGCGCCTACAGGAACAACACACAACTACAACACTTACCCACACCCACACGTACACACGTAAATCTTACGAACGAATAAAACGAACTCTTAACAATAAAAGAAAACAAAACGCGATAATTTCTCAAAATTAAACAAAAACTTCACACCCTCTCTATAGCGTTTGTAAAGGAATGGGAGGAAAAAAAAGAAAA
Organism: Anopheles rivulorum; assembly: GCA_018908115.1. Classification (NCBI taxonomy): domain Eukaryota; kingdom Metazoa; phylum Arthropoda; class Insecta; order Diptera; family Culicidae; genus Anopheles; species Anopheles rivulorum. Next base: position 2,764,083 of record STHB01000006.1, read on the forward strand.
TGTTCAATGAAGTGCTACAATTTTGAATTAACAAAACAAAATACTAAAAAACATTAGAAAAGAACGTAAAGAAAAGTAAACACACACACACACACACAACATTGTTACCAACGGGACAACAACACTCAACACAACAACAGTCAAAATCTTTTCTGCTAATCCGTGGTTTGTGCCGAAATTTAAACGAGAAAAAAAAACAAAACGTAAACGCAAACGCAAATTTTCCAATACCTAACGTTTCCCCCGATCGTACAACACACAATAAACAGCACCGGCTACAAAACAAAAGAAAAACCGGCGGCGACACGCAATGCCAATACGCGAACGCGAATTAAAGGCGTAATTGTTGAAAACTTAAACGGCAGTGCAGTGATTGGATGAGACAAACAAAACAAAGCAAACAGTAAAACAAATTAGTAGAACGGCAACGGGGTCCACGTGGCCCGCTCTTCCCTTCAAATGCTAGCGAAAAACAAACAAACTGAAGTAAAGCAACAACAAAATGGAAACTTAAATAAAATGTAAACAAAAAAACAAAACCCACACACACACACATGCAAACAGTTGGGAAACCAATGCAATGGCGGGTGCAGTGTGTGCAGTAAAGCAAAACGAGAAGTTAAACATTGTGAAGCTCGGAACTCTCTACTGTAAAAGTATTATTTTACTAGTTTATTTTGTTTTTGGATGAAAAAATTCTAATAAAAGTGACGTTAATATAAAAAAATTATAAACCAAACCTATGCGCGTGTCGCTTTATTTTTATGCCAATGCCATGATGACTTTGAGAAGCGGTACAAAACAACGCAAATAGGCAAAATTGTATGACACTGTAAGGAAGTGTTGATCACCGAGCAAAGAATGTACAGATTAATCGGTTTTCTAACCCAAGGGGCATCGGGTGCTTTTTTCCATCCGGCAGCATCCAATGGACCGTTGACGTTAAGCGTATAGTTCATGCTATACGTCACGTTGCCTTGAGATCCGATATCCGGATCCGTCGAATCGAGGCCACCCCGGATGGATGAGCGTGTGTGTGTGTGTGTATAAATATATTACTCTGTCGTGGCGTAGTAGCCTCGCCAATTCTTTCCATCTGCTGCTCGGCGTATGAAATACGACCGCAACGCTTAGACGCCCCGGTGCAATTTGCACAATCGATCCACAGCTAGTAAGGATGTCCCATACGTCGGTAGACATGGGTTGGACCATGGTTCATGGTTGGGCCACGCTCGAAGACGTGTTTCGTGCAGGAAGGTACCGTGTGTCGGCGGTCGGTATTGTTAACGTTGGCATGAATATTCATATATCCCAGCCCAGACAACCGGGGTTAGTGTTTTCGGTCGCTTCGGAATTGGCCCCGGCCAAATAGTGGCGCAAGCAAAGCAAACCAATTCTGCCTAGCGGGCGCTTGTTTGCCCAGCGTCAACCACCGTAATTAGAGCGCAATCCTTGGGCCCGGGCGTGCTTTCATTGATTTCGTACCAAACAAGCTCGAGCCAAGCGGCGGAAGGCGATTACCAGCCAAGGGTGGATGGGTGGGATGGTGATGCATCAACCTGGGGGATGGGTTATAGAGGGAGGGCGGGGTGCGTGTCTGAGGGTTGCGGCTGAGTTACAATGTTGCAATGCAGGAGAAAGAAAATTAAAATCGCCCCGAGCGGAAGAGTACATCTATTATGGTTGGACGAGTAGGTCTTTGCGACTGACAGCGCAACACTCCCGTGCGCACAATTATACACGGATGCAGGAAGGTATCTTCTCCCTCGTCTGGTTGTGTACCCGGCCGTGGTGTGTTTTATAGAAGGCAAGCATTTTCTAATGAGATACATAAATGATAGATACTTACAAGCCAGTTTCAACCTCGGGTCGGGTGCTTTTGTGAACGGTAGTTTGTTTGTTAGTAACGGTAATAGTTGCTTTTCTGCTGTAAGAGTAGTAAACGGCTTCCCGTGCAATTTGCGGTCTGGTTTAGGTTTTAATAATCTAGCAGTATACCAAAGTCAAAAATGTCAAGAAGTAGAATCAACCATAATATATATATTTTGTATTGCTGTGTGCATACTTTTAGGCGATTTGTTAAAAGTATACAATCTGCACAACAAAATATTTAAATTTGAGCAATTTGTTCTGCAAAAAGCAATGATTCGTTCAATTTGCTTTGCAAAAAGCAATTATCAGAAGAGTTTAATAAAAAATTTAAACCTCCCTTCGTAATTTTCTAATAAAATATTGAGCGTTTACTATTAATAACTCTTTAATCTTCAACTCTACGTGTTCTTCTCAAATCCAAGATGTCGATAAAACTACGACAAATTGATAGTTTCTTGAAGATGATGCACCTTGATGCATTTTTGTTGACAGCTTTAGACAGGGGATGGTATAACATAGTCTCTCTCTATTTGGCTTAACGACCTAACAGGTCATGCCGGCCATCAAATGGGCTTACTAGACTATTAGATACCACGTAGTTGCATAGTCAGTGCTCACTACGGGGGATCGGTACGGATGGGATTTGAACCGGGTCCGGTCGTGTTGGGACCTAGCGCCGTTGCCAAATACACCACGGGTCCGCCCCCATAACATAGTCTAATATTGAGTAAGTATAATATTAAATAAGTAAGTAACAAAGGTAATGGTGTTCGGGAGCCACTACCACGTTTGAAAGACGGTAGTGAACCGCAAAAAGCTTACCAAACTACCACAGAAGCCTCATTCTTTCATTTAGAAGCCATTTCAGACAAATTGACCTGTTGTTTTCAATACTTTTTTCTTAATATTAATCACCAACAATGTGACCAGCACCAGTCCATACTTTTAGTTTAACTCCCTTTTTGCAATGATAAGCGACTGCTCTCAAAGAACGCTTACATTAAAATTGAAATAAAGACTGTAAATGAATAAAAAAAAGTCCTAAAATTTATAGCTACTATAAAAAGCAGTCACATATCCGATTGACATGTTACACACTCATGTCATTATTATAATATGATTTCTTCTCATCCATCGCTCGCTGCCTACGCTTAACCTGTACCTTGTACCCTGTTTATTTATCGGTCTTCCATGGAAAGACCATTTTTTGCCTCCCATTCTGCTATTCCCCAGAGGCGATGAAGTATTTATATTTTTGCATACAAAACCTAAACGCCGTCGCCGTCTCTTTTTCATTTCGGTTCTTTGTTCCCTTCCTAGCTGGCAAAGCATGTTTGCATAGCATTCCATTCCATTTTCGGTTCAATTTTCGGTGTCCTGTGTGGCACGAAACTGTGACTCGGCCTGTGGTACCTGCGTGCTGGGTACATTAATCTTACCTTTTAACAGAGCACGTTTGTCCAAAAGGTAACACACACTACAGGAGACAGGGTGGCCAAGTGCGCCACAGGACGAGGTTTGTTTACACTCCGTTTGAAGGAAAAACAAAGCAAAAATGTCGTGTGAAGAAGACGGGAAGGCAAAACTGCCTTTCCTTTGCTTTTTTTTTTAATGCTCGATGACAACTCTCGTTAGCATTTATGGCTGACCTTTCTGCAGGGCTTTTGCTGTGCCTTCCCGCTATCGGGGGATACCTTATTCCTTTGAGGAATTCCGAACTAAGGGGACTTCTTTCTTTTTCTTGCGACAGTACGTCATACACCTCGTCAACGCTAAACTGGCCGTTCAGAGGGTTTGGGGCGCATGAATATTGGGACCAACCGGAAACCCGGAATTCTTCAGCAGCAAAAACGAAAGCACCAAAAAGAAAGAAGGGAAAAAAACGACACTAGGCGAGAGTCGCTTTGGTGCTGAAAATTTCACTCGTGCACACGCAGTTATGCTCCGTTCGAATCTTATTTTCCTTTCGCAAAAGCGAATTTCCGTCCACCTAGCGCACCTAGCGCACCTTTCCGTGGATGGTAGGACACACAGGATGCTGCTACCCGGCACGGCTGAAAATCGGCCCTCGTTCAAACGTATCAATTTCGCCACCCGTGCTTTCACCGTTTGCACCGTGCGTTTCGAACGGCAACTCGTTATTCGTGCACTCGGGCAACGGAAACATATAATAGCGGAAACGGGAACGAAAAACAAAAACGCTTCTCCATCCAGACGGAATCGGAAAACAGAAAGTTCACGTTCGGGCGGTGGCGCTCGCACGGCACACGCGGCCATTTGCGTTGATTGCGCCTATCGATCGTTGTAGCAACACTGATAAGAGACGACCGCGTGCGTTCGTTCGATGTTCGCTTCCGGCGACCGCTGGAAATCGTGAAACCAGATGGTTGTAACGGGCGAAAATTCGTTCTAGTGTGTGTGTGTGTGCGTGTGTGTGTGCGTGGAAGCAAATTATGTGATTTGTGGCCGGCATTCGGGAGTTGGTTACGGGTTATTCTTGGAAGAGCGTGAGCAAACCACACTGCTATGCTAGCACCGGTAGCACTGAATGGGTTTGATTGAGCATGGCCACCCCGTTCGGGTGTTACTGCTTACTCTGCGCTAATTGGATTCATCGTTCATCGCTAAATTTATTTTCCTTTGCT
>STHB01000006.1:2800567-2834015 GCA_018908115.1 Anopheles rivulorum
GGATGTTGGGCCAGTGCTGCCCTGTTGTTTAGTGGATGTTGGGTGGTTGTTTTCCGATATTTTTCGGATGTTGGGCCAGTGCTGCCCTGTTGTTTAGTGGATGTTGGGTGGATATTTTCCGATATTTTTCGCATGTTAGGCCAGTGCTGTCCTGTTGTTTGGTGAATGTTGGGACGATATTTTCTAATATTTTTCGGATGTTGGGCCAGTGTTGCCTTGTTGTTTAGTGGATGTTGGGTGGATATTTTCTGATATTTTTCGGATGTTGGGCCAGTGTTACCCTGGTGTTTAGTGGATGTTGGGTGGATATTTTCCGATGTTTAGCGGATGTTGGGCCAGTGTTGCCCTGTTGTTTGGTGGATATTTTCCAATATTTTTCGAATGTTAGGCCAGTGCTGCCCTGTTGTTTAGTGGATGTTTGGCTAGTGATGAAGAATTTTTTGCGTTAGTTTTAGAATGGTTAGTAAATTTTTTATAGTGTTTTTACGGATATTTTTTAAATGATTTATGGTTGTTGTGCGGCATTGTTCGTTGGTGTCAACCGATGTGAATAATGAGTAAATTTTATAGTTTCGTTATTTTATGCGCTCAAGCTTGTGTTAAAGTCATGGATTTATGTGTTTTACAAACTTAATAATCTTTACAAAATTGAAATTTTTCATTTTGTTAAGTCTCTCATAAGGTGCAAATGGAAATGGTTCGGCATTTCTTAAGTGTTGTTAAACCTTTAATTTTTTTAGTAAATCAAAAATTGTCCATAAATACAATAAATACAGTGTGAGAAAATCTCACTAACCACTGGTTGTTTATTAAATTTTACAGAATTTGCCGATGAAAGAAATATAACAGTGATGCTGTTGCGCCGTTCCGTTTGCTACTGTCTATTCGTCTGCCTTGTTTTTTTGAGTTCATTTGTATAGTTCATTGTGCATAGTTAATTTTTCCTATCCTATAACATATCTAGTGCAATTCGTATTATAGTTCGTCCGTGAAATATTTCATGAAACCAATGATGCAAACTTCCTGCAATCTATTTACTGAAATTATTTCGATTTTATTTTCAACATACAGTATTTACAGCCCAAAAAAGATAGGCTGGAAAGCACATGATTTAAAAATAACGCCCAAAAACAAAGGTAAATTCATCTACATATGGGGAAATAAGGTGTTAATTAGATTCAAGTATCCTCAAGTGGGATATAAACAATAGGGATATGAACAACTTTGCTTCTCATTTGCGTAAATACTCATGTCACTTTTTACCTGTTTACCATCTTAAATTTGGAGAAGAAAACACGTCTTCTTTTACTCCTTTTGCGATCATTAATCTTACCCATTTTATTTTTCATCAAAAATACGAATGAAACGTAATACCTTCAACAATAAACGAACAGGAAAGGAGTACAAAAGTGTTGAGTGTTTTGCTTTGCCTTCACAAACGATACATCAAATTGGGGAGTTTTCAGATGTGCTTTCGTGCTTTTCTTTCCACCATTTCGCAGCCATTTCCACCCAAACCACGCGAACAAAGCGTTCAAATAAATTGGAAAGCAAAGAGAAAAAAAAAACAACAAGAGGAAAAGAATAGAAGCAAAAGGTTGCAATTTTTCAACTCACCTTTTCCGACGTACCGAACCAACAACCGTAAGGGACGTGGCTGTCTTGCACATGTATGAATCGCGTTTCCCCTAATGAAGATTTACTCGTGCAAGAGTCGACGCGTTGGCAACTCTCCACGGTGTGTAGCGGGCACTAGTGAGGGCCCGATTTTTTTTCCCCCCCCATCGGGAGTTTGTGGTCGTTTTCCCGTGGCAGGGTTGTACGCAATTTTGGCCCCGGAGCGATCCGGGCCCACCTAGGCAAGATAAAAACAAAGCACGTTTTGAAGAAGAAGAGAGAGAAAAAAACGCGATGACACACAACAAGCGCACAACCGAACACGACACATGACGGTTGATAAGCAGCGCCGAAGCACGACGAAATGTCTCGCCAAAGCGACCGTGGAACACTGTCATCTTCACTGCAGCAAAACCTGAAACCACACACACGAATTGTTGCTTTCGCCATTTTCCACCGCGTTGTTTCTTCTTCTTTTTTCTTCTTTCTCTTACCGGGCCACCACACGGCACGGCATTTGTGCCGTACATTCCGACGACACCTGAGAATTGTTCCGGCGTGAGTGATGGCGCGGCGTGTAGCATCAAAACACACCAAATCACGCTATTACCACTCCGGTGCGCCAATGCTGGAGGGAATTATATGTACCGCCACTCGAGTCGAGCCGGATCCATTTGTTGCGGATGCTCGACAGATTATTGTGTTGCAGCCAACCCGCGCGCTGCCTGCCCTTGAGTGATCCTTTTTCCGTGGAAGAAAATTCCCTTTTCACGCACGGCCCTCCTCGGGATGGCAAACATTGTTCGTTCGCTGCTTTCCGCTTTCGCTGTTTGGCAGTGAGAAGCAACTAAGTAGCAACTATGCTGAGACAATTATTGAGCGTTTTTGTATGGAATATACTGTTTTTCGTTCACTTTTTCCCTTTTTTTTTTTTTTGAGGTCAGCTTATTGCCATTTTTAGGTGACGAAGCCGATAAACTATCTCCATGGCACAAAGGCACAAGAGCACAAGGAAGAAAAGCTCCATCACAACAATCGAAGTTCGTTTTTACTGAGAATTTTCAATCACGGCTCATTGGAGAAAATTCCCAATCCAAGCCTATAGTGTAGTACGGTCGGAACACAACAGCAAAAGCAACAAAAACAGAAAAAAAAACCAGAACAGAACACCCTGCACGAAATGGCATCCTTTTTGTAGGGCGGAACAGCATATGGGGAACCAAAATCCTCACCTCGACTTATGACCGCAAGCACCAAAAGCACCCGCACGCCGAGCAAATTCTCAGCGAATGGAAGTCAATAACAAACAAACACTGGGATGGAATTTTTAACTTCACCTTTGGCTTTGCTACGATAAAATCAAACCCATGCACATACACCAGGTTTGCCAGGACAATGCCAAGTCGTGTGTTTGTGTGTGACGATTCCATGCACCAAAAACCCCACAACTCTAGGTGGCTGTGAAAACCGTCTTCTCAGTTGCTTCCGTCAAAGGCATGCCCAATACGAATGGAGCAGGGAATTACCTGTGTATTATTAAGGAACCTCCGTCCTGCCACCTTCCGCCTGTCCATAGGTGTCCTTTTGTGTCCGTTCGATGCTGTGACAAAATGGTGAGCAGTGGGTGTGGATGGTTCTTGATCTGTTTTACCATCCCCAGCAAAAGCCACACACTGTGTTGGTCGTGTTTTCTATCACTCGTCTTCAGGGCAGATGGAAAATAACGTTCAAGCAGCCACACACTGAACGCACACTGTATCGGTTCGCGCACATGTCAACATGATGGAGCTGGTGAAACGTGGTTTTCATTGTTTCTCCCATGCGGTTAAACACACATTTCCCATGCAGAACACGCGCGCGCACCACGTATGTGCAAGACAAAGGTGTAAAACACATCATTATTGATTGTGGATCTCACTTTACTTACTGCGTGTTGTTTGGTTTTTGTTTTATTTGCATCCTGATGGTGGGTGATCGTTGCGCCGGTGCGATATGTGCCATTATGTGTTTGGGTATGGTAATAACATTTTATAACGATGACTAGCAGGTAAAATGGCGAATAGGAATGCAGTGCAATGAATGTTAGTGGAATTCAATTTGGGGCCCTTTAAACGAATGCTTGCCCAATAAAAATGTCGATATTCGATACGATTGCTCACCGTGATCCTTTTTTTCACTCAGTTTTTTCTTTACTGTTTACTAAATTTTTGTATGAAATTTGCATAGCACAAAAAAATCATTATTAATGCTTTTAGCCTAATTTTGATAGCGCCTGAAAGTATGCAAATAGTAAGTCAATTCGTGCTAAAATTGATTAAGTCTATAGTCTGAATCGATTATCGAATAATAAAAGAATTTGCTGCAAATTTGACCATATTTGTAACAGAAAATTTATATTTCAAGGTACATTAAATTTAAAAAGGTTAAAATAAGTTTTTATTATTAAATTGTGTTGTTTCTTAACTTACCCAAAGAAATATTTTACCCATACAATTTCTATGGAGCGATCCTATTGTGCTGTTTCATCCTTACCCTCATCATCTATTCTTATCAAACCGGGTGTAACCGGTGTTCAATGTGCACCGGTGAACCTTTTATCAGTACCTTCGAACCCCACCCACCGAGCAGGTAAACAAACCGATTGCATTTTCCCATTGCGCGCAGCACATCGAACCGACGACGTTCGACAAATTTCATTTATAGAAACTACGTGCACGGTGCAATCGATGATCGGAGTAGAAGCAGCAGAACGTTCGAAGTACGTTCATCATCCAGCACCTTCACGGAGTTTACCGGCGCTTGATTCTTGCACCCTTCGTTGGCAGCTGGCAAGACAGGACAGGACAGCACCCAGACGCTAATGGATTGCTTCATCAAAGCGATCGTGCTGACGGGCGTAGCTACGAAAGTAGCTCGCACAGTGCCTGAGCTGAATCGAACGCTGAACCGCACACAAAACGAGCTGCGCGAACTGTCCTAATAAGGTATTTCTGTGGTGTGCTAATTGCATACTTTCAGGCATCGTAATTCTATCGACATGGTGGAAGGCTAAGGTAAGCAATCCAACAACCGTGTAAGTTGTTTGTCTACTGGGCAGCTATTTGGAAAGGTCTTACCAAGCATTTAAGTACACGCGGCTCCTGCTGTAGTACATTTCATTTTAAATAAACGTGCCGTTGAAAATGGGTGCATTAATGGAATGAGATTGGTTGGAACATTGGGCTAACTTTAAAGAAAAGTGCTTTACCCATCGCAACTGCAACATTTACATTAAACGAAACGAAAGCTTTTTCTTCTCTTGTTTTTTTCTTTCTTTCCCCGTACAATACGTTGATCGAACGTGCAACATAAACAAACAAATGGCCCATTCATTCACGGTGCACAGGTTGGCGTTGGCCATATTGAGCTAACCGTGCTGGTTATTGCTCAGAATGAAATTAAAGGAAAACATCCATTGTGAAACTATGGGTGAATTGTTGTAGCTATTTCCCTGAGCTGATGGAAAAACTTTTCTTCCACACCGAGCAAACCGAGTCGAGCGTTGTGTGTGTGTGTGTTTTTTTTTACCCGTGAAAACACTAAACACGAACCGCAAATTTACCACCATCCCGAAACATAGCAAAACATTGTTTTTATAGCACCTTTTCTAGCACGCTGCGAACGCTGGTATGAAACTTATCGTAAATACTCCACCACTGCATGCGAAGTGATTATCCTAAACGTGTTGCAAATGGTCGCACACGACCAAAAAGCACACGCCGATATGGGATTGCTGTCTGCTAAGGGGCTGCACAGACAGCATTCGAACTTCTGCAGCTCGGTACCGGTGCCCGGACGACTCAAGTTTTAATGGAAAGGTAATTCTATTAGTCAGCAACCAAACGCAACCAAAACCACCAGCATCCACCAGCATCAGGCTAATCCACCTTTGCCACCTTTCGGGGAAAGCTTCCAGCCTTCCAATTGCGGTAATGAACGGATGGATAAGATATAACACGCTCCCCACCCCCCATTTTGCCGTGAATGTCCCATCCAATCACCGGGAAACATTTCACGAACACGTGGGTGTGTGTGTGTGTGAAAGTAAAAAAAAATCGTGCATGGTTAGCATGGCATACCTTAGACATCTCTAATACATGGGAACACTGCTGTGGGTGTCAGTGCATTTCTTAAAGAGCAACACAAAAACAAAACACACGCACACAATCTGTACATAAAATGAAAGAGTATAATCGAGATGCGATTAGAAAGTTGATAGGGGTTAGATTGTTTTGTTTTGTTGTTTTTTTGTTGCCTGTTCTCCGCTTTCCTTTCGTTTTATTCACATCCCACACTCGTTTGAACTCGAAACCACACTCGAAATCTCCAAGTAGTGGAAAGGCACGTTTCACATTTCAAAACAACATGTGAAACAACGTAGAAGCTGGATATTGATTTGACTTTTCCTTATCATACCTGGTGTTTAATTGACCTTTTTGTTGAATGAAAATGAAGGAAAGAAAAAGCAGTTGAAGCAGTGGCTTCTTTAATTCTCGGTGTTTTGACATATCGTCTTCATATGATTGTATGTCCCCAAAGGAATTGGACACTTCACTCGAATTCCATTATTGTTCAGGTCCTTCGAGAAGATAACTGAAACCTTCCCATTAAGCAAAGTTCAATTTGTTAAAACATCCTAGTAATATTTTGAGTTGCGATCGACTGATAAAGCTAAAAACAGGAAAAAAACATGTTCTTGCCTCTAGCAATATGAGGTATGTTAAAAAACCCTTCTACTAAGAAACTTGATTGTATCGCTTGTTACCTACATTTAGGCGTAAATGGTGTACTGCAATTTTATTCAACTTAGTTATACCCCAAGTGTTACTACCAAATGCTTGTATTTATTGAATATGCCGAGTCTGGCCTTATTTGGTACAGATTAGCTAAAAATCTCTGAGTATACTCACTCATCTGGTTCGCAAAAACAAACAAAAAACAATCTCGACATCCGTCAAGCATCACGCCAACTAAGAACAAAACAATTTCAAAGAATTTGTGCTTTTGTGGCAGCTTCTAAATTGCATAATTTTAAACGGAACTAGCATGAAGCATACACTTAATGTATCTCAATTTTTTTTTTATTTCTCAGCAGAACGGTCTGACCGTAGTTATCAATGTATCTCCAATTTAAACACACAAAACTTCACCTTGTGCAGCGTGTTTTTCTCGAATGTTCGCTTCCATTTCGCTGCCAACAATTACAGCTTTTAAGTGTAATCTTTTCTTCCCTCCAAATCTACCACAAAAAAAAAAGAAGACACACGCCTTGCAGATTGCAGGGCACTGTTAAAGCTTCTGTCTGTCAAAAGCTTACTGCCGGTAGGCTTCTTCCCCAGGAGTCACGCCAACGTTTCGACCTGCCGGCTCTGATACGGCGTGAACACTCGGCACGTTACACAGCACCGGTCGCATATCATACGCAGCGTGTTGCGAGTGTCGTCTAATTAAAAAAAAAAACCACCTCCGACCCGATGCCGGGGAAGCAGATAAGAAAATTCGTTTAAAAAAGCGGCAGAAAATCGTACACCACGGGAACGACCTGCTTCCGACCCACCACCCTGCGTCCCCGTTATCAATGGTTTATCTTTCTCATAATGCCATAAATATTCAGGCAGGCGATGGTACCTAAAATTGGCGCATAAGCCGCGTGCCTGGGCCGTGAAGTTTGCTTGTGATTAACATATCACAATGGAGATAAATTTTTCACTAAGCGTTTTACCACCCAAAGCGTACTTGGAAATGGGGTGAATAAATTGGGAAGATTGTTTTAAAATCAAAACGACAACATGCCTCGCGATGGAAAAGCAATACGATTGGACGATTGGAAATTTAACGACCCAACGAACTTAAACTTAATGAAGAAGAATTTCATAAACCAGCGTACAGCAGTAACGCGACCACAATGTGCCAAGGTGCTGTTTTGTCAGTTTGTCCGCTTCGAACCCACAATCAATTTCAATCACGCGGATGTGTCACTTTTGCGCTGATGTCTGCCACATTAATTGCAGGCTTTGTAAGGCCTCCCACACCATGCCTCGATTGGCCTCGGCCACAACGAGCTTCGTTCATCGCTTTTATGTATTTCGATTCCGGACCATTAGGTGCTTTCCCCATGCTCAAGGCCATGGGGCGCAACAATGCCACGAGGCAAATCATAAACACCCACCCATCCCACCGTAACGGAAACGGAAATAAATGTATCGTCAAAATGTTGCTACCGATGCTGCTCCGGGGGCTTTACCATTTTTATGCTAATGGAAAAAGATTACCGGTTCACACCTAAGCGCGTTTCTTTTCTATATTACAGCTGAAGCTGACGATTTGAGCTTTGAACATGTTTTGGAAAGTTCATTAAACTTTTGCTAACATTAGTGGAAGTAATGAAACTATTTCCATAAGTGATTAAACTTTCTTTCCAAAATATGAAAAATACACCCAAAAACAAGAAGAAAAGTAATTTTAGCTGAATATTATTAAAAATGCGAAACAAGAAACGAAGCTAAAACATAACTTGTGTTCACAATGCTGCAATCGGCACCACAAAAGCACTCTCTGTTATGCAGTGTGCTGTAATGATTTTAATTGCTAAAAAGGAAACTAAAAAAAAATGCAGAAATTCTTGGAGCATTAACTGTACAACTGGTCATTACCACAAAAAACCAACTCGGCCTTCAGTGGACGAACAAAACGGCAGAAAAAGCAGTTGAAAATTTTTAATTGATTTCATTAGCTCATTAATTGCGGTGCATTTGTTTGCCCACATTATGGAGTTTTTTTTTCCCTTCTGCCCATTGGCGAACGATTGTTTTGTTTGTATTTTGTTTGCCTCCCAGCAAAAATTTACCCAATTTTTGGGAACTTAAAAAGTAACACTTTAACATAAAATTACCCGTCGCGAGAGTCATTACGTCAGCTTACCTCATTACTCACGTTGCTAGCAAAATGCCGAATGCGAAGAACAACAGGGCGAAATTTGGGTAAACAAAAAATAACTACATTTTAATTGTGTGTTCCCGTCAACCAAATCCAATCATCGAACCGTTGGGTAAATGTTTACACCTAAAACACACTTCAACGGACGTAGAAGTCGCGCTTAATGTGATGGCCGTGCTGTGTGGTCGGAAATGTATTCGTCGACCCATTTCGACCCACCCCACAAACCTGACTGCAGACCTGGGAAAGGGCAATAAATGAGCAAAAATAAATAAATAAATACAGCTAATTAAGCTAAGCATTAGCGGACGGGGGAAAAAACAGGAAAGCTTGAAAGCTTAAAAACCTTTCCGCGGAATTGTTTTATTATTTATAATTTTTCAATTAAAAAACAATTTAAGCACAAAGCAACAACCGTGGGTAAAGGATTCCCGGTGCTGAACTTAATTAAAACTGTCAGCAAGAGTTTATTATAATCATTTTATAATTTATTGCTTACCTTCAGGCTTTTTTATAACGCACATTGCTATTTGCGCCTTAAGGTATGCAATATGTGTTACAGTTTGCTTTGTTTTGTATTTTAAAACCTTGCGTCTTATTTGTGCAACATTTACTGTAAGAAATAATGCTTTCTCGTCGACTTATTTGTGCAACACAGCGTTGGACGTTAAATCCATCGTGTGGCNACTTTAACATAAAATTACCCATCGCGAGAGTCATTACGTCAGCTTACCTCATTACTCACGTTGCTAGCAAAATGCCGAATGCGAAGAACAACAGGGCGAAATTTGGGTAAACAAAAAATAACTACATTTTAATTGTGTGTTCCCGTCAACCAAATCCAATCATCGAACCGTTGGGTAAATGTTTACACCTAAAACACGCTTCAACGGCCGTAGAAGTCGCGCTTAATGTGATGGCCGTGCTGTGTGGTCGGAAATGTATTCGTCGACCCATTTTCAATTACAAACCTGACTGCAGACCTGGGAAAGGGCAATAAATGAGCAAAAATAAATAAATAAATACAGCTAATTAAGCTAAGCATTAGCGGACGGGGGAAAAAACAGGAAAGCTTGAAAGCTTAAAAACCTTTCCGCGGAATTGTTTTATTATTTATAATTTTTCAATTAAAAAACAATTTAAGCACAAAGCAACAACCGTGGGTAAAGGATTCCCGGTGCTGAACTTAATTAAAACTGTCAGCAAGAGTTTATTATAATCATTTTATAATTTATTGCTTACCTTCAGGCTTTTTTATAACGCACATTGCTATTTGCGCCTTAAGGTATGCAATATGTGTTACAGTTTGCTTTGTTTTGTATTTTAAAACCTTGCGTCTTATTTGTGCAACATTTACTGTAAGAAATAATGCTTTCTCGTCGACTTATTTGTGCAACACAGCGTTGGACGTTAAATCCATCGTGTGGCCTTCCCATTATTTCGCCCAGTTATACCCAAAAAAAAACATGCCGTTAAGCTTTATTGCACTGGAAAGGCAAGTGCAAAAGTGCAACCAAACCAGAGCGGGACCGTACGAAGGCCAAACCTTGATTACACGTCCATCATGAACGATCGTTTAATTTTGTGCTTTCTTCTGCTGTGTTGTTGTTTTTTCTCCATTTTTTCTTCTTCTTCTATTTGCAAACAGTGTTGGGCAGGCCATGGTAAATATTTAATTCCCCTTTTTCTACAGTCAAAACAGCGGGCTTTTGTAGTCTATAAATTCACCATCCATTTCCAGGCACAAAGCTCTCTCGCACACCGAACAAAGAACTCCACCACTCGTTTATGGTTGATTAAGCCGAGGGAAACAAATAAAGGTGTACTAGCTGAGTTGTGTTTTGTGTATTTTTCCCTATGTTTTGTCTATTTCTTCCCATCATTTCGTCCTTTCATCCCTAGACGGACAGGTATAAAACGGACAGGCACTGTTATTTGGGGTGGTGGTTGCACAATTCACCTGAATACCGGCGTTGTTTTCCATCCCGACTCATTCTGGGGGCACATTGGTTTGCCATCCGAGGTTCGATTTCCTTTTTCTTCGGCTTCTCGTAATCGAAATCTCGTTGAATCGGAGGGGGCTTTCTTCACCCCACCGACAATTGCCAGTCCGAAGCATTTGAGGATTGAAGGACTTTAGGTTGATTGTTAATGCAAAGCGCCAAACCTTTCTCAAGCCGTCAGCCAACATGCCGGAAAAGGGCGGCTTGATATTTCATCCCAGACGAAACTAAAAAAACGAAAAGTCAATCGATCGGCTCAATATGATGTTTTTTGGGGGAAAAACGGTTTGCTAAACTTGCAATTCACCCAGAGGGTGAAGCGATGCAATGAAATGAATAAAATTAAGCGTAGAGCAAAGTACCACAGCGACCAGGGCCGAGTGTGAATTAATCATTAATATTGACCACAAACATTCGACCACTTTTGGTGACACATTTTTCCCGTGCACACAAATGCGCTCGAAAGTGTCCCTAAATAAAGCTTGCCGTTTTGTTTATGGTACGCTCGATCGGGCTCATTAGCGTGGCACGGCTAATGCAAACAGGTAAGGTCCAAATTAACTTCCTTTGCTGCTTGCTTGGTGTGGCTGTGCTGTAAAATCAGCTTTGCCTCAAACAGTTCCGGCAAACGCATTCAATGTTTAAGATTGATTCTTAGAAGCTTTCCATCTCACTTCCTCCCATACACACACACACACACTCACAGAAGATCTTGTTTGTTCGGAGGAGGGTTTCGCCCTTCATTCCTGGTTGCTCCTGTAGTTGAATTGCAACCACGGTTCAACGCAACTCACCCTCGAGGCCACCGTCAGCTCGCTGCTGGTTTTAATCCATTGCGAACTTTTGCGAACGTAGCGTCGTACACTACACCACGCACAGCACGTTCCCATCCGTGGGATGGGCAACCGTGTTTCCATCACCGAATGGAAACTTACCGGTGGCAAGTTTTCCCTTTCAAAAAAAAAAAACAAAAACACCCCAACCCCGATCGAAGAAAGTGGCCGACGTTCGCGAAGGCAACGGCCATCTACCCCAAAATGAAGGAAGCGAACGCCTTATGGACAGGCAAAATGGAATCCCGATAATGTCCGCTCAGTCTCAGTGATAGAAGCTTTTAAGCTTAACGGACTGACATCAATAAATAATTACCCTTCGATGTGGGGCCAGTGCCGGGTGGGTGGGCTTTTTTTTTTTGCTTTAGGGTGAAGTGTTGCATTTTATTTGCCCTTTTTGCCGAGCGCGTTATTAGCCACATATCTTGCAAAAGCGATCGGTACGGAAGCACTTTTGCCTTTGCGGGGACTGGATTGTATAAATATATCTCCAGCAATGACCGTGTAAATCCGTACAACATTAACCGTAGCTTTAAACTTTCCCATAAACACTTCCAGCCTTGAGCACGTTAAGCGTTTCTTTTTTTTTTTTGGCCCTTAAGCGCCCCTTTTCAGCCGACATTGTAAGGAAGTAACACTGTTGTCGATGTCGCATTGCTGCACTCCAATCCCGATTTAATTGATTTTCCTTCCGTTTACACAACCACTTATACCAGCTACGGTGCGGTGGTAGTATTTTGACCAACTTTTGTCAAACTGCCAAAACCATACCGGCATGCTTTGACCCTGCCGTTGACCACACCGATAAGGTTTTGTGCTTTTCGGAGGGGGGAAAAAAAAACGAGGACAATGCATTTCTTACCATTGCTCTCGCATCTGCAGGCACGGTGTACCAGATAAGCGATTCCATTCGACCGGAAACAGCTTTCCGAAATGTTACAATATCGTTTGATTCTGATACGAAATGTAAGCCATTACAATGGTGCTTTTGCTGATTGCTTAAACTAGCATCTTGCAGCACGTGTGTTAGGCGAACGCTACGTTTTACAGTCACTTAATTGACTGAAATAACTGGGTACAAGGAGAAAAGGAGCATTTTCTTTTTTACTTTGAAATTTGTTTGGCAGTAATATAACACTTCCCACGTGGCAAAATTTTCACCTAGCAGATTATTAACGCCTGAAAGTATGCAATAACTTTTTTAAGCATAACTTTTGATGGTTGTAGTACCGTAGATAAGGAACAATTTGCCAACTTTTAATCAGTCGACAATTTCAAACCCCTCCTTACCCCCCCCCCCCTCTCCTCCCTCTCCCCAGATGCTTTTTGAGAAGTAGGCGAAAGTATATTGCCTACCTTTAGGCGCACCCACACAAAAACACATCCCCCACAAGCGGTGAGCTGTCAACTGGCGCAATACGACGCTGTCGCCATACATTTGGATTAAAGCACGGCTTGCTAGATTGTTTCGTATGCAACTGTAACGAATTCTTAGTAAAAACGAAAACAGTGCGAAAACTTCTGCCGCAAAAAAGGTCCACTTTCCCCAGTGTCACTTACACGTGACAGTTGTCAAGCATCGATTACGAGAAGGCCTCCGCAGGCCGAGGCTCAAGTTGATCGACAAAAATAATTTATCGCAGTAGCAATCCGAAAGTTGTGGCGAGAAAATTGCAAGAAATAAAACTAAACTTGCCTTTGTTTTGTCGATGTGTCTGGGGCTGGGCGATAATTGAGACGATAAAGCCACACTTCCATCTGTGCCGCACTGACCGTCCACTTGTAACAGAGAGATCCTTTTCAAATGTAGCACTTTTTTTCTGTAACACCGTTTAATCTTTCCGTGTGGTTGAAATGTCACCGTCTTTTGATTTACGGTGAAAAGGAGTGCACGTATTCAGTTACGTGTAAGCAGTACGATAATACCCCTTTTGAAACCGCTACTTGACCCATTTCATTCCAGGTTTTGATTGACAAAAGGGGGATCTCGTAAGGATGCTGTTCGGGATTTTTGGTCGCTTGTGGCTTGCCAAACCTGAAATTGCGCCGTAAGTCTGGACTAAATTCTTCTACCAAAGTGTGTGTGGAAAAGTTTTTACACAAAAAAGTTAACAACGCACAAGCAATTCCAACTTGTACATTCCAAACTGGTGATATGGATAGCCTGATGCGCTGGTCACAAACTTGGCTGACACAAGGCATTTAAGTTTCGCATTCTTCTTTACAACCGTTGCCATTGGCAACCCGAAATGACTGTCTCCTCGTGGGTGGTGTAAACTTTTGCTTTGTTTGAATATAAACGAAACTGTAAACAACATTGATCGATTTACATCCATTCTCATGTGTATAGTGTGTGAGTGTATGTGAGAAATATATTTAACCACGCTTTTACCACGAAACAAACAGGTGTCGGAAGTGAGTGTTATTCAGATTTCAAAAGCTTGTGAATGAAGCAATGAAAATTTTGTGTGCACCATATGCCGAATTTAGTGGTGCTAGAATTCCGCTCCCGATGAAGACAGGATATTGGTTTAAGCTGGTATGAAGAAAGCATCAAGCGTGGGAGAGAATATTTGAGTTCTGGTCTTTAAAATGCTTGCAATGAATGGGATGAAGCAAAGCAAAGCGTACTATAGATATCTTACTTAAAGAAGATCTTGGTGTCATGTTTTTATATTGTCTATTTTTAGGTTATTCTAAATTAACTTGTAAAGCTCCTGAGGAATTCATTTTATCTGCGATACGGACCATACCATTATTAAATGCTTTACACATTATTTGATTCATTAGAAAATCAAGCACCTTTATAACTTATTTAGAAACTTTAACAACTTATTTCAAGCAAAATAAACAATATTTAAATTAACCATTTTGTGTTGTTTTCGCAGCAAGTTTGAAAAGAAAACATCGCATGAACAACGAAGTAATGGTTGAGTATTCAACCAGCCTGCATAACTTTCTTTCCGCAAAACATCGCCCGAAATGACATTTGTCCTTTGTTGTTATTGTTTTTTAATGTAAACAACACTGCACGGCGAACAAACGGTCCACGAAACCAATTCTGTGCTGGAACATAGCGAATTTCCTTCCAATGTTTAAATTCCTCTCAAAGGCACTCGGTGTCTGCGGTTATATCGTACAGTATGGTTGTATTACACACTGCACCTTCGAGTACATCGGGGACTTTGTGGTGGTGAGTGTGCGAAAACAGTCTTTACATAATCATTCGCAGTGGACCGGTCTAGTAAATGTTGCTGTTAAAATTTACCATCATTTCCAGTGCGTTGGCCCATCGATGGAACCGACGCTCACGACGAACAATGTGCTCATTACGGATCGTATTACGCCACGGTTAGCGAAACTGCAGCGCGGCGATATAATTATCACCAAAAGTCCCACGAATCCGGTGCAGCATGTGTGCAAGCGCATCATCGGAATGCCGGGTGATCGTATCATGACGCGAGCGTCGTTCAATTTAAATCCACTCTCAAACACGTACACCATTTACACGGCTGTGCTACCGAATGCCGGCAGCGAGATGGAGACAGACGAGCAGCGCCCGAAAAGCAAATCACAACAGCACTATGAAGCGATGGCAAAGCTGCGCGAAAAGGTCGATTACGTGAGCCATTCGGTGGAGGAAACGCAAACGAAAACGCTGGACACTGCCAGCCAGCCGCAGCGTGTCGCAATGGATAGCGATGGCCGGGGGATGGAAACGGTGGAAATGCACCCGGAACCGAGGACAAGCATCGTGACCGTGCCGCGCGGTCATCTCTGGATCGAGGGTGATAACGTACAAAACAGTTCCGACTCGCGCAACTATGGCCCGGTACCGATCGGACTGGTGAAGAGCCGTGCCGTCTGTCGTCTGTGGCCTTTGAGTGAGTTTAAACTATTCATCTGAGCGTACGGTGCGATAAATTGCATCGTGCTGCTACTGGCTGTTTCGCGCTTGCCGTGTCCGTGACATTGTTGTTCATATATGAGATATTAAATTTAATGTAAGTTATAGTCGAACGTCGAAAGTAATGCTTGGAACCGACACGTACGTGTTTTCTTTGCCATCCACCGGCACGTTACTATCACAACCGAAAAGCTCGATCCGTTGTATCGATGGTATTATTTTATTTGCATACTAATGGAGGTCTTACGTGGATCCGTTGCTACACAGCTAAAGTGGGTGCCATTGAATTTACGATAAATTTACCCCATCCCTCGAACACGTAAATACACACACACACACACAGTACACTCGTATATGCACGCGACCGAGATACGCACATCCGTGGTGTCACGTGTAGAGCTCTTAAAAACAAAACTAAAACCAAAAACATACACTAGACTAAATTTGCATGTAAAACCAAAAAGAAAAAGCTTCCCATGTGCCAGCTTCCTGCTCCAGCCGGCGGCAGCATACATCGATGAAGATTGGGTATGTGATGAACCGAGCAGGACTCGAGCAGCGTTAATCGTAGCAGTTTTTTTTTTTGTTGTTTCAAATTGGGCTAATGGAAGGAACGACTATTACGCTTACTATTGGTCCTCCTCTGCGGCAGGTTCATCAGCATCCATCGCCACTGCCGTCGGCGTAACGGGTGTGGTCGGCTGTTCGCTACTGTCAGCGGTCGCAGCAGCAGCAGCCATCGCTGCGGCATGGCTCGCCCGTTTCTCCTGCATCCAAGCATCTATTTTGGCCTTTAGCTCATCGTTCCGCTTCACCTGTTCCATCGTGAGCGGTGACCGGTTGAATGGATCGGACTGATCCGACAGCAGATGGCGCGCGATCGTCGAACGGTCGACGGTAATGCGCGAACTGGGCAGTATGACCGGATCGGCCATAAGCGAAGACATGATCGGATCGAGAAACTCGTCCGGTGGATCGATCAGTGCTTCCTCGTCGATCTTTTGCTGTTTCTCGATGCGCTGCACCTTCTGGGAGAACTCTTGCATTTCACCGATCAGTTGGCCACCGCCGATGCGTGCTAAAAGAAGAATATACGTAGAAATTAATCAAAAATTATGGTTACTCCCGCCGATCTTGCTGTTGCTGTTGTTGGAAAGCCACTTACTAAGCACCTGCTCCGCGTACTCAAACAGCTGCGGACTGTAGCTGCGACCGTCCTGTGACACGGCGAGACAGAACGCATCACACTCGCACAGATTGACGTAGATTCGACAGATTTCAAGCACCGTCCGAGCCGGATCGAACTCAAACTCGCGCTTATCCTTCACCTTAAAGTTACCCTTCTTCGGTCCGGTCAGATTTAGCAGGAAGTAGTTCAACATGGCCGCCACTCGATCCACCATCGACGAGTGGCAAAAGATCGACTTCGTCTCGGACGTTAGCAGCTGCAGGATGTTAATCGTATCCCGGCCCAGAATGTTATCGAACCGCGCCAGCATACCCAAGTTGCGCAGATTGGCCACATTCTGTTGCCGTTCGTTCTGTGCCAACGATTCCCATTCGCCGTTGTCCTGTGCGCCCTGCATCTGGCGGATCTGCTGCAGGTTGCTCAACGATTCGTCCAGCAGAAAGATGGCATCGTTAATGAGCAGGTTGATGAAGCGCAAAAAGATCGGTGGATCTTCCGCCTCGATGTTCTCGATCGCTTGTCGTTCCAGCGCACGGAAGCATTCCTTCTGCTCGTCGATCTTCCACAGATAGTCCATGATGGCGTACATCGGCCGACGGTAGTTGAACTTCTGCTCGAACTGTACACTCTGTCCGGTCATTTCGATGCTAACGAACACGCGCAACAGGTTCGGAATGATCTCGAGTCGATGCGGATGGTTGGTGAACAGTGTTGCGCTCAGGCTGAATCCGGCCGGTTCCGATTCCTTCGGCAGCAAGCTTTCCAAACCCTCCGCCAACCGGGCCCGCAAATGTGGATTCCGGATGCGTTCCGAGCTGCCCATAAAGATCAGTATCATCGTGAAGATCGATGTCTGCGCATCCACGTCTACCCGTAGCGATCGGCTATCGAAGTGGCGCGAAAACTGCAGATAACCGACAATGTTTTCGATGATGTACTCGGGAATGCACTTGAGCACGCGCGAAACGGACACACCGTTCAGTGGCAGGTTTATCGGCTGCTGCGCTTGGGGCGAAAACCCTTTGGCTGGATCGAGCGTATCGATGAGCGACGCGTCGCGGGCACTCAGCTGCGCTAGCCAGATGGCGGACGCTTCGTAAAACTGCAGCAGCAGCTCATCCGTTTCCGGTTCCAGCAGCACGTTCTGCAGGCAGAGGAACTGCTGCATTTGCGAGGACACCATCTGCATCAGATCGTTCGGTACGTCCGCACCGTTCTGGGCCATCATGTCGTAGTACATCGTCTGCAGCCGGTGCAGCTCGCGGTTCATGCGGAAAAACTTCTCAATGCATACGCGGTACCCAAGATCGATCGCTTTGTGCGTCATGAAGAAGCACTCCGTCACGAAGTTGTACCGTTCCGCTTCGAGCCGCTGCTCTTTGTCGTCCTCCAGCGGCAGCAGGCAGGTTTCCTTCTCCGCGTCGAGCATGTGCACCGCTTTGGTTTCCTTGTCCGCCTCCTTCACGGCGCAGTACGTCGGGTCCACGATCAGTACCTTCAGCTGCGGTTTGAGCAGCGGCTGGCATAGATGCAACAGCACACCGGCCAGATTGATGCTGAACGAATCGGGCGATGTCGTTTGGTTGCCAAACATACCCAGCCCATGGTGTGTGTTCCAGATCTGGCCACGCGGTACATTCGCATGCAGGCACCTTCCGATCCAGTCCAGCATCTTGCTGCGCACATCGCCCCCGAGTAGCAGGAAGCTTTTCACGAACGCATGCATCCGCCCGAGATGCAGCTTGGTGTAGTTCCACAGATTCGACGACAGACTGTCGACCGCGGAACGGTTCGTTGTGAGCGGATTCTCGTAGTACTCGTACGGTCCATTGTGGTTGCGAGGCATGATCGAAAGCGAAAGCAGCTGACCGAGCAACGAGTCGGAGTATTTAATACCGTCCGCATCCGGAGGTGGCGTAGTGTAGCCGAGAAAAATGAGCGCCAAACGGGGGTTGTTCTTGTCACTCGGAAACACCTGCAGGAACGGCATCACCCAGCGCTCGATCGTGATGAGTGAGGCCGCACGCAACGCTTTCATGACGACCACAAAAATTGGCCCAAATATGCCCCGTATCAAGGCGAACCCGTCCGATTCCGTTTCCGAATCGGCAAAGATTTCGTTCACCGTTTCCGAGATAAACCGTGCCGCTACGGTATAGTCGTCCGTATCGGACTGCTTGAAGATGTCCAGCAGCTGGTTCGAAAGGTTCTGGCCGTCGTATAGCTCGGGTTGCTTCAGGGCGGTGCACACGTTGCGCAGTATGAGCGCTTTCATCTTTCGCTGGTTGTCCAACGCTACGCTATCGGTTGGTTCGACCGGTTTTTCGTTGCGCTCGAAGCAACCGTACAGATACAGGATGGCCTTCGTTTCCGTGATCTGAGGCGTTTCGGCCGTCGTTATATTGTTCGGTATCAGATACTCGGACGGATTGAACAGCATCAATCGCTCGAACAGTGCCTGCTCCAGCACGTCCAGATCGAGCAACCCGCTTTCGGCGCCTTGCGCCACATCTTCCACGTACACCAGCTGTTTGTTTTTCTGCGGGTTCTTGTTCAGCGTGATAAGAAACACCTTCTCTATGTGGGCATTCGTCTTCTGCTCGAGCGGGTTTGGTTTGTGTGATGTATCCATCTTTTCCGTCATTTGGTACGCTTTTACACGGGGCAACTAAACGAACTGCTAACGGTCTGCGTGCAATAGAGAAACAAAATTAAACACAATCAAAAGATCAATTCCACCTTTCACTGCCCCCAACACCACCATGAGAGTTACCGTGGGGAATAGTTGAGCAGAAAGAATGAACACACAGCTGTACAACTGGCAGCACTACGTGAAATGCGACGCGACGGATATTGTAGCTTTTGTTCTAATTCCACAATTTAGTGCACATTTTCGTTCGATTCGTTTTGTTTTCATTCATAAAAATTTCACGACGAGACGAATGAGTTGTAATTTTTGTCGTATTTTTCTTTGTCAATTAACAACTGTCAATTTGGTCAAATATCAACCACAGCGCATGAAGCGAAGGTGCCGTCATGCTGCACAGTGACAGGAAAGGTTNTGAACACACAGCTGTACAACTGGCAGCACTACGTGAAATGCGACGCGACGGATATTGTAGCTTTTGTTCTAATTCCACAATTTAGTGCACATTTTCGTTCGATTCGTTTTGTTTTCATTCATAAAAATTTCACGACGAGACGAATGAGTTGTAATTTTTGTCGTATTTTTCTTTGTCAATTAACAACTGTCAATTTGGTCAAATATCAACCACAGCGCATGAAGCGAAGGTGCCGTCATGCTGCACAGTGACAGGAAAGGTTTGACAGTACGGGTAAATAGAAAATTAAGCGAGGGACTGGTTTAAATGATAAAATAAAGTAAATAATTAATGAAACTCGGACAATTTATGCATTAATCCTGCTAAGATATTTCTAGAATGACCGTGCCGGGTAAATGTTATCTAGCGGTTAGTTCAAAGCCGCGTAATGCCGTTCGATGTTTTTACTCAATCTTAAGCGGTATGTACACGACTCATCTAAAACCACGCAATCCTCCAGCGTTGATAGCACACTAGGTTATACGCCGGACAAAAAAAGGAATAAATGTATAGCATTATTTAAAATCAACACATTCATGAAATAAACTATAGCTGTTTATTAAAGTAGTAGTTTACATATTGTTTAATTAATGATAAAAATAAAATAAAAAAACAATCAATTTCGTTTCAAACATTCACGATACACAACAAAATTGTGTGTGAAAGACACATAAACGACTCTAATATAGGAAAAGTTAGCATCCTGATTGTCCTAAAAAGTTCTTCAGTAATGAAAGAAATTTCAAAAATGTTCAAACAATTTACAAGACCTCACCAGTTATGACTAAAATTTTGAAAATTTCGTTTTTATTAACATTTTAAACGAGCACAACCAAACCCCGATAATAAAATACTCATGTCCGTCTAAGCTATTGTCATTGACCCACTGTGGCAGAGTCAATCCATCCGATACCCGCTAAACAGAAGATTCAAACTCAGTTTGCGACCGACCGTTGTGGATGGAGCATGTGCATGCTTGGGGCAACGCCGATGTTCGTTGCCGACGAAAGCTCGCGTACGCGTTTGTTGTGTTTAGTTTTAGTCAATGGTAACATGATTTGAGCTTTACCATTCCGACCGCGGTTCTTTTCTGCATTTCGTTGACTGCTGTTGAAGCAGATTGTGCGTCACAGATCACATGCCAAGTGCTAATAAGAAAGTAACAGCAACCAAAAAAAAAAGCTAACGTATGCTTTACTTGTTAGGAAAAATCAGTGAACGAAGTGGAAGAAAAGCAAAAAATAAATCGATTTTCGTGCTTTATTAGTACGGCGTGTGTATGTGTATTTCCTTTACCTTGTGTACCTTCTTGTCCGCGGTAAAATCGTCAAGGTTTTCGCGAAAGGGAAAAAGACCGGTAAAGTGTCGAGAATTGGGAAATCTGGTAGTGTCCTTCGGTGTGCGTGCGCGTGTGTGTACCGTACCCAAAAATAAAAGAGTTCACCGGCGAAGAAAATCATCTCCATTTAATGCTCAATGCCGGTTGTGTGGCGCAGCACAGGTAGCCTTCTAAAACGTGGAACGCTTCAACGCTTTTCGATTGTATTGAATCCGTGGCGAATGATTGTTTTTTGTTCATTTCTTAACCAAAAAAAACGTGGAAATAAATAGACCACAAAACCATTAGCTCCATCGTGACAGTGCTTTTAATTAATATAATTTTATATCTGGTAGCTAAAGTGTCTGTGCGTGTGTGTGTGATTTTTGTGAATATATAAGTGTGCATGTTTGTTTCTTTCGTCTAGCGAATAAAAATAATTGTACAAAAGAGAAATTCACCCACTGTTTTGCGTAAGTTGATAAAATATTACAATTAAAGCTACCACACATCGCTCCAATGATCAAAACGTGCTAAATCAATGCTAAGTTGATGTGTTGTTTAAATCAAAAAACCGGATTAAACATCCAGTGTGAGCGGATCAGTGAAGAAGATCATCGATCGAATTGAAAAGGTAAGTTTCAACGGCCTCTGATAACAGATCGCTATATCAACCATCGCATTTGCAACTCTTTCTGTATGTGTATGTATTCATCTCTCTCTCTCTTACTCTCTCGCGCGCGTTATCAGTTACATACATCAGCTTGTTCAAATCAGCTTAAAGTTCAGCTGATAGTGTGATGTTGTTACGTTTTCGTTTCTTCAAAAAAAAAACCCGCGACCACAAATGTAATCAAACCAAAATGGCAATTAAAAGGGAAGGATTCGCCACACAAACACAAACCCCGTTCTCACTTTACACCATAGTCTTTCTCGTTCTCTCTTCGTGAAACGTTGTTCGAGAGTGAATAACACACTTCGTGTTCGACCACTAAGCCGGTAATCATGATTCATCAATGGAATCGCAGATCGGTTACGTTTTGTTGAGAATGAACTGATAATATTTTTATGAACAAAAAAAACGAACTTCCATGCAATATTGCGATCCGTTTTGTTTCGAAAGGAACCACATTCTTTCAGACGAAAAATAATAAAAAATTGATCATTTTCATCCATTAAAAAAAAGGGAACCCTTTTTTGTCTGCGTTTGGCTCACAAACAAAAACCCCAACAAAAACAGAACCTCTTTATATCCGGGTTCGAGTTTGTTTTCTTTTCTTTTTTAATGTTATGTTTACTCTTTCTTTCTTTTCCGACTCCTACAACCTAGTTTTTGTTTTAGAGCTTCCATTCTTAGCAGCACACACCTTTCGGCTATCGACACTTGCGGTGTAACATTTTCCAATTTTACCCCTTTTCGCCCTGCCTTCCACCTTTCCCTCTTGTCACCCTAGATCGTACAAGCACCAGAAATCTCAGCCAGTCAAGTTTTGGTACGATTCGGGCATGTCATTCCCGTCACATCAAAGCCTCCGGTAGACGAGGGACGGCGCAAGTCTCTGCCCTCGTGTGTTTGTGTGTGTGTGTGGGTGTGTGGGATCAGAAGCGACAAACACATGTCCCGCGGCTGCTGCTTATTGCCGTGATGTGCACGCTTAACGTTCCATATCGTTCGATCGTGTCTAGCGTGTGTTTTCTATTATCCTCTGCTGCTTTGGATGTGTACGTGCACGCTTCTCAGGGCCAGGGTCACCACCAATCTTTCGTCTCGTTTCGTTTTTTGTTTTGTTTTGGTGCATTCATGTCGAGATTTTAGTTTCTTCCAAATCCCGAACCGGAATAATAGCCAACGGCGGGCAGTAAAGGGCCCTGGCAAAGGGCAGAAGAAGCACAACCCCGAAAGGATTTGTTATTGTTGTCCCTTTTTCGGACTCGCCAATCCTTTTCCACGTGGAGTTTGGTTTTCATATTAGCGTCGACCGATGCAAAGGAACAAAAAAGCAAAACCGTCCAGAATCCTTGCTACTACTGATCGACATCGGTAAGCTCGATGGGTGACAGGATTGCGAGTCGGTCGAAAAAACATACCCAACACACAACGTTTGCTGCCCATTACGTTCGCTGATTTCCTAATCTAATTCGACATTTTACTGCTTCGTTGGGTCTTGTTTGGTGGGTGAGAGATTTTCGCAAACAAAATTTGCTTGCTCTCCAGGAACAGGAATCTTTACGCGGACGCCAAATCCAATTCCCGCAACCGCAACACATTGTAGGGCTTCTTCTAGCCCCCCAAACACACACACACGTTTTGTGACGGGCGGATTGCTGACCTTGAAGCGAAGCTAGCACACCGAGGGCGACAAACCAAAACCGGACGCCGGGACTTAAGGCAGCGCCACACGCGCTTTTTTTTTCTTTTTTCGGAGACGTACATGAAAGCTCACTTCATCTCCACATCGTCAACATTCGGCCAGATTGCGGTTTGCGCTGGGGCCCAAGATATGCTACGGGAACGAGAATGTTAAGGTACCCGGCTAGAGATACCCACCACACTGGCGGGACGCGGGACAAGTTTAGCGAAGCGCAATGGCAAAACACACGGAGCCGAAAGGTGTTTTGGAAAGGTTTTTGAGGAGGTCTTTTTTTTTTGGTGGAACTCTCAAGTCTGCAGTACCACGAAATCTCGAGTATCATCTAATCCATCATGGCGTGCGTCGGCGTTGGTGGTATAGGTCAATCGAGATGGTATTTGTTTCCATTTGTTGATTTGGTTGTTCGCTGTTGTACGCTGTGCTCGCTCCTAGTGCCCGTTCTAGGCGTGCAGAATTGTTTGTGGAACAGAATGTTTGCTATTTTTTTGTAAAGGCCTAGCTAAACCACGAACAAACAAACATGGCACAATGGAATTCAATTTGTAACCAATACAAACAGGTTCGGCAGTGAAATTCGCACGCTGATATTTTGTGTTTTTTTTTGGAAGGCATTGGAATTTAATTTTTTAAGAGAAAAAGAACGATTTTTGTTGAGTACTGAAATGGTTAGCTGGGAGCTTACATGGCAACACGAGAAGAGATAGTAACAAACAAAATTCAACTAGAATTTTAGGTAAATATTTATTTTTACCTTTTTTTATTAAATAAAGAACATGTTTATCTAATGTGCCGTCTAATTCGCTAAATTTGATTCAAATCGATTGGATTCAATATTTCCTAAAAGGAACTAGAATACGCAAACAACGGAGATACTTGAATATCCGCAGTCCGCTCTAATAGAGAGAACTATTTGGGAAAGGTCATAGTCATTATCTGTGTGATATTTCTAAAATTCGTAGTCAAATTTCGTACAAAGTAAACATTATTTGCTACGTTCCTTTTTAATAATCTTTTTGGTTTTGGTTGACCTTACTAGAATCAATTTTAGCCAGTTTGCTAACTTAACGAGTGTCGATTTACGACCTTCGGAATACAAAACCGAATGGTGAAGCATGAGATCACGGGATCGCTCCATGGAGCTATTCCTATCTATCCTCAATTAAACTTACTTACTAATCCCTCGCTACTACCGCTTCTGAGCGTTGGCCTCTTACCAGTAGTCCTCCAAAACGTTCACGGTCGAACCGGCGTTCGTCGGCCAGTTTATTATCCCAGTCCCTCGAGCGTACGCATCATCGCCATTACGCAACATCTCAACTGGGGAGTCTAATTTGCTGTACGATAGTGAGTTCATCATAAGACTCATAGCGCTCACATATGGGAGATCAGAAACCTTTCAGAGTATCTTCCTCTCAAATGCGATTTAAGGGATTTCATTAATTTTAGACAAAGTCCATCGTCAATAAGTCAATGACGGCTTTGTATAAATGACAGTTAATACAAAAAACGATTTTAATACAACTCATTTCAGCTAGTTTATGTGAAAACTTTTGCTGGTAAACTTCGACTGTCGTATTTTATAATTTAATAATAATTGCTCATTGTAGATACAATTGTAGGTTGCTTATTTACTGTTACATATTGTAAAATTTGTTTACTTTTTCTTTGTTATCCATTTGGTACGCATGACAGTCAGTTGGTTGAGTAATAACATAAACTTTTTAAACGTTTATAACTTCAAAGTTTTATTTTATCAATAATATGGTAGAAATAGTTTGATTTTTCCTGTATTTTTTTATTTACTTCCTACAAACAAAACTATGATGTCACGTTTGTAGCAGTACGCGCATAGAAGCTTCTGGTGCTGATGCTTTGTATTGCTTCGGTGTACCTTATTTACCCTTTACCCTTTTTGCAAAAACGCCATTTGCCCACTGTCGAATCATTTCTGTTTGTTTGCTAACCATCGTTTGACAATCGTAAATCGGTGACGTGTAACGTATGCTGATCGCTTCATTGTTTGCATTGTGCTGGATCAAACGCCCGTGGTATATGGTATAACACGGGGAACAGCTATTACTAAGGAAAAAGTTTTAGTCATAGTTATGTTTCTTAGCGTAAAACAGATTCGCGTGATTAAAGAAACAGGGCAATCTGTTTTTTCCGGGGGATTTTTTTTGCTTTCTGACGCATGCCAGCAAACAAAGAGGCATTCCATGGTCACCATCAATCGGACGAGAGAAGAAAGGATTTATGAAAAAAAAGTTCGATAAAATAGGAGGTTATCGTTTATGGCCGGTTCCATACGTCTTCGATGTGTAGGTCGAAGGTCTAATAGTACTGATACTGATACCCAACGAGCCGGAGATTTTTCCCAACGCGATCGTTCGAAAGCCTGGCAGTAGTTTTTCGCTATCGAAACATTTGGACGATTTTAATTAAGTGCGCCATCACAACAGTTCCTTTCCAATTTCCCAATTCCTTCCAGACGTTAACGTCTATCGATGACAGGCTGTAAAAACCGTTGGCTGTGTTGCCTAATTTAATTATGATGTAGCTGGTTGTTAGTTGCCTTTGTCTTTCGGAACTCCCCAAAAACCCATGCAACACACCATATGACATCTGTAAATGATTTTACACCATTATAAAGTTTGGCCTCGCGCGCCAGAATGTCCGCGTGTTGGAGTAATTTCTTTACACATTCGCTAAAGGGAGATTTTTTCTCGAAAAAAAAACACACACACTGCATACCACACGAAGCGTAACCAGTGTAGTGCTGATGAAATATTGGCATCCAACACAGAAAGGAAAAAAAAAGCAGAAGACGCTATCGGACAAGCGCTTCCCTGACACAGTCCCTAAGCGAAGAATAAAGGCGCCCTTTCGATTCGATCGTCCAAACCCAAAACCCTGCAGCATCAACCCTAGACCCAGAAGCTGAAGAGGGATTTTTATTTTTATAAATAAATTACAACCACACACACAAACACACAAAAAAAAAACGGTACGTCTGTTTTCCAGCCATACTCCAGCCTGTGTACGGATTTTGGCCCCTTGGCCCCTTTCAGCATCGCGTTGCCTTCAACCCCATCTTTCCATACCGTTTGCCAGATTTTTGGCATGAAATTAAACATTCTGCGATGATGCGCGATGTGGTGTGTGGCGCAATAAACGGATTGCGCCGTAGCACGGAAATCGCCCTTTTCTCCCTTTCAAGATGACATTGAGCATCTTCCGGTATCGTTTGGATGTTTGATTTGTGTGTGTTTTCATTTGGCTTTGTTCATCATTTCATTACGGGTGCGATCGGATTCGGAATCGGATTGTGGTAAATGCAATCAGCGAAAGGTGGCCGATGCTGACGACACATCGCACCGAACAACGGGCAAGGCCAATCGGCAATCATAACGATGTCAATCGTTTGTCGCAAATTAGTACACCCCGGAGCAGTATATCGGATCGATGAGCTCACAGCTCGCAGCGTCGCAGACATTCCTTGGCAGGGTGTTGCGAGCGAATTCTAGCTCGTTTGTTTGTGTGCGCACCAGAGAACTATCCCAGGCTGGAGGACGCCTGGGTAATGGTGCACGGGGCGGATTCCTCATGTAGTCAACACTCAGCACACTACACGCATACGATCGGTGTACGTCTTACGTAAGACGTAGTGCAATTTGCACATTGCAACCGAGTCGCCTAACGTGATGCAACTGCACCGACCATTCGTCATCGTTCGCCCCGAACACTTGTGGTGTGGAGGGTGGCAATAATTGGATGCCTCCGGTGGTCGATCTGGGCTATGAATGGGATAGAGATAATTCGAATGATGATGGAGACCGGTGCTCTGATTTGCTGGACGTGCAGATTGAACAGCCAAATCGGAAGCTTTTTAGTAGAACAAATAAAAACCATTGTCACTCATCTGGCGATGACAAGCTGCAGCACGTTCAGGTCGTCATCGGGTGACCTTTACCTTGACAGTGGCGTTATAAAAATGGAAGAGAAAAACTTTAAGGAATTCCTCCCTCAAAAAAAAACATCATCCGGATTGTGGTGATTCGTGGTACAACTTTATTCACTCAACTATTAGTTTGAATCCTCGCTGGAAGGATGCGTAACTCGTAACAAAGGCAAACTGTTGATTGTTCCTGGCACGCACACATGCTCCTTGGGGTGCGAGGGTGGATTAACGATCAAGGTCTTTTACTTCTTTCTTCCTTTTTCTCCCTTTTCGTTTAAATCGATCTCTCTCTCTCTATCTTGTTTGTGTAAGTTACACCCGTATGGTGTAAAAGCCATCAACATCGGAGGAACAAAGTTTGCCGAACCGGAACGAACCAGAAACAGATGTTAGCGAAACAGAACCGTGCCGTGTTCGCACTGGCCGCTCCGGGACCCGTTCCTTTTCCACCGTAAGGGTCGCTCCCTTTTTTTTCTCCGTTGTTGTGAATGATTGACTTGAGAGAATACGAAAAACTTAAACCGAAACGTCACTCGACTGGAATGAATCCGGATGTGAACTATTAGCTGCGACTTTTTGGAAAGTCGAACGAGCTCAAATTACCGAAGCTGACAAATGCAACATCGAAAACAAATAACAAAACAGAACACTAAAGAAAAGTATGAGGCCTTTTTATTACGGTGTGATTAAATGAAGATACGAAGCAGCCAAGGATACACCACAAACAGCAACGGTGGCTTTTAATTTACAAAACCCTTGCCTAACGTCTTATAACGTCTTATACTTTATCCATCATTCGTTTTGTGTTTCATTAGTAGTAAAGTCCCGGGGACTGAAGATGAGGATTAGTTTTAATAAGTCAAACCGTTCAAAGTACTGTCATTGCTCATATATTCACCCGGGCACCGCCAGTGCTGGGTGGCACACAAAACCGCACAACTCATTGAAATGCATACGGAAATGGTAAAAACACATGCTTTTAAGTGATATGTTGATCTTTATTGCCACCATAAAGCGCTCTCTTCGTGTGTGAGTATGTCTGAGAGAGCGTTTTATGAACTTGGTTCCCTGGGGGAGGGGTTAGTTTCTACTGGAACTGCTGGGAAAGGGATTTTCCCATAAAAAAAAAACGAGCGGTTCGAATCTATTACGAATAGTCATTGCAGTTGATGGCCGACCGTTCGTTCGTACGTTGGGCTTATGTGTTAAACAGCAGGGCACGCCTGGCACTTGAGCCAGGGCTGCTTGCTGTGTCGATCCCGAATGCGCCAAGATGACTTAATATTATGCCGCACGACAATCTTGTCCTCGGAGTGTTTCCTATTCATCGCTTTTAAAGCCTGCCGATGGCCGGGGTTTTTTGCTTCCATTCCGATTAGCGAACCTGTGGATGAGCTGATTAGCTTATGTTTCGGATATCTTTTTCTTAATAAATTTCATCCCTTTTTAACAAACACACAGGCGCACGTACCCGCGGTGGTGTAATTGAATAATAATTCATAACAATGCTGGTCCACCCCACCGTGCCCGATAAGCCACGTGACCGGGAACCATATAAATCACCCGTTTGGCCAACTTTTTTCCTGCTTATTAAGGTCATAATTTACGATCCGCATTAAACCGTATCAGCGGCGAACCGCTTATTCGGCCACCGTCGCACCGGTTTATCCGGATGGGGTTGAAGGGTGATTGGTGGGGGTGGAGGGGTGGAGGGGTCAAGTTTCCCTCTGGAGGCCATCGGCGGTGGCCTCAGTTGGCGTGCGTTCGTTGCTTAAGAAATTCAAATTACCCCGTTCAGAGCTCCCCGTTCGGTGCTGTGTATCGTTTGAATTTGGGCAGAGAAATTGAGAGCATCCGCTCAAAGCTCTCTGTGGGTCTTACGGGGTGAACGAGGGGCTGTAGGGTGGAATAGAAAAAAGGGCAACTAAACGTCACACACATAAAACGTGTAGACCCAAACTTGGCACGAACGTCAGAAACCTCGTGATTTGGTTTTTGGGACCCACGGAAATGTCATCTCCGTCAACGGGGCACACCGAATGTATGCCCGCGGAATGTATGTGGCCATAAAAATGGCGACAAAAAAGGGGCACACACATACACACATACCCGGGTCGACAGTTTGATGGGGGGGGGGGGGAGTGGTAACAAAAAAGGGAAAGAAAATTGTACTGTGACCTAGGTGAAGATGGAAGGTACGGAACAAGAAACTCACGCTCTCACGTACTACAACACACACACACACACCCATCACCCCTCGAGCTCACTCTTTCCGATTCCAACCCCCCTCGATCACCCGCACCCGCTGCTTGCTTCCCCTTTCCCGGCCCATCAGCCGCCATCACATCGACATCCATCGTGCAACCTAATAAAATTATGTTAATGATACCTCCGGCGAACCGTTCCTTTTTTTTAGTATTATTTCGGTGCGACACTATTTTCTCCCAGTTTGCATGTGTGTGTGTGTGTGTGTGTTTGTGCTCTGGTTAAGGCTTTTTTTTGGGAGGGGGTAGTTGCGCAGTTTGAAGTTTTGCTTACCACTCTTCTTTATTTTTGGATTTCTGCTTTGAAGAACTGCATAAATTCCCAAACACTGTTCAGGGCGTGATCGAGAACGTAGCTTTTTTGTTTTTGCTTTCTCTATTGAAGGTAATACCCCAAAATAGGAGTGCGAACGTCATGCAAAATACGGTTTTTCTTACTTTCTTAGAGAGTTTTTATTTGTTGGACAAACATCCTTAGTTCTTGGGTCGTGACTCGATACCATCCGCATGAACCATTCGCACGATCATGTCATGTTTTGGTCGCTGTTTTCATGCCAATACCCACAAATCAAATCAATCGATCAATCGGACAGCGGACAAAAAGCATCCAAAACAAAACAAAAAATGGCTCCATTGAGTAAAAGCACTAGGGTTTTATCGATTTCTGGCGCTAACTATTGCGATTTCAATCCATCATGATCAATCATCGCACCGAAAGCTGTCTCCAAAAGCCAGTACCGCACGAAGAAGAGTCACTTTTCGCTGGGTGGATTGTGTAAGTCAACTCAGAACCAACAAGCGTCAAATGTGATACTGGAAAACCACGAAAACAATATCGCTCCCTTTGCCGAGCGTGCTGGAAATGGTTTTGTGCAAATTAATACCAACTTAATTAGCATACATCATACGCCTTGTCTGACTGGTACGGGTGCTTATTTTGCGCATGATCGCATTGCTGATCAACACTTGTCGTCGGTTTCCACCGCCGGTCGCATGGAACCGCATTGAAATGCCGGATTTTGATGGTTTTGACCTAGAAAGGGCATCGCTTTATTTTTCCTTTTTTTACGTTATTGCCACTAACCTTGCGACACTCGCCAGGGGGGGGGGGGGTGACTGTCCATGAATGAAGCCAATCAAACACGAATCAGAAAACCAAACTCCAAAAAATATTGTGTGAGCGCTCGTGCTCGCTCGCCCATTCAAGTATCGATTACGGCGATTAATGCGAATCAAATTAATTTTCCGGTTTCCGCGCGCACGATACCGTCCGAATGGCGCACGAAAGAAATATAATCGTTTACGATATTATTTTGTTGTTGGTATGGTTGTGGGTTTTTTTTTTTCATCAACCAGTGTCCGGAGTTTGAATTTGGTTTTGGAAATGAATTTGCTCAGCTCTCTACTCCGAAACCCAACAGTTCGGTCATCGGCAAGGAAAACAACCGACTCACCCATGAAATGCACCCTTTGAGATAAAGATCACCTTCCTCAACTGAAGCAGCATCAGCAGCGGGAGACTTTGTTTTCTTGTTCGGTTCGGTACTTCACGCATTTTCGATCGTCCCTACTCTGTCCGTACATGGCAAGTCGACCAAAAAAGGGTTTCCCAAATAATCCAATTTGCTTCTCAAAAAAAACCCCATACTATTCTCCCACGATCCAATCCCGCTTTATCAGCGCGCGATCGTGATCACGTATGCAAATACTCGGCGAGTGAATGTGTGATTCCGACTCGCAAAATACAAAAAATCTCATTCACACACATCAGCGAACCAAGATTGCTGTTACGATCGAGCAATGCTCCTGCTGCGGCTGCTGCTGCTGCTGCTGGAGTTTCATCCACCTCGTAGAAAGGTCAATCTGCACGGTTTTTGTGGGTCCTTTGAATTTTTGCCGCCCCTTTTCGTCAGCTGTCGAAAGCTGAAACATTGTCATTAGTGGCTCATGCTGGCGGTCTGCTTGCTATTATGTTTTGGAGGGTTTGCTATGTTATGAACCGCCGGTTCTTGCGATTATCTTTCTCTCTCTCCTTGGGGGGAGAGCGAATCGAAAATCGGGCATTGGTGGGCGCGGTTCACGTATTTGCACGCTGCGTTTCTAAGTTCCACTCGGCTGTTTTTTTGCTTTGTTTTGTTTTGATGTTTTCGCCTAGAGTATCAAATATCAGTATCACTTTCGTTTTGTTTCTATTTTTGGGCGACGAAAAACAATTTGTCCGACAGTCATGTTCGGGACGCGGGTTTTTTGTTTGCGGATGATTGCGTTTTAGATGGCTAGCCCGAAAGGATGCAGATAGCAAATAGTGTGCGTTTGGTTGTCCTTTTTTTCAAAAAGATCGATCTCGTCAATATCGCTGAACAAAAATAGACACGAAATAGGCGATATCATATGTTTTTGGTTGTGGTTTAAAGAGAATAATAGATACATTTAAATTGGATTATTTTCTAAATTGTACTGAAATTGCGTTCGCTTCAGTTATTTCTTTCATCATTTTTAACTAAAATTGAAATATTATTTTCACTATATTCAGTTGTGTAATGTATAACAAAGGAATCTGATTAAATGTTTTCAGATTCGTCAATCATAAATAGATTTTGTGTATTAATTTCCACATAAGTATAAAAAATCAGGTTATATCGGTAATACATGACTGAACATCACGAATCAACAGTGTTCAAATCTCAGGTTGAATTTCGAATTTTCAATTAATCCCATACACATGGAGTCAATAATGGGATGTTTGAAGCCAAGAATCTTATAAACATTGATAAAACTAATAACTTTTTTAGTTCTTCTGTTCCATAATATTTTTCATCAATTAAAGATCTACTATACATAAAGTCTTTTCTACCGAGTCCTGATGAGACTCAATCCACGACTTTTGACGAATTAAACGAAACACTGGCTACAATGTATTCAATCTTTAAATTCTTCAAGGAAGTAAGAGGAACTTTTTTAGACTCTCATTAGATATTTTATGTGTGTACATCTACAAAGAATGTGTTATACAAGAAGCTTTACCAGAAGCACAACTAAAGTCCCTGTGAGAATGAGTGAGAATGAATGAGAATGATACCGAACAACCCGAAAAGTACTAAGCTCTTATCATAGGTGGAATTTATTTATCATTCTCTCAAGAAATAATTCGTTAAAGACCTATTATCTAGAACTTGTTGTGCTTTATTACGCTGTAAATAAAGGAAAACAAAAAGCCACCTCGCTATTCATCACAATGTTTATTGATACAAATGCTAAACTATACACGAACTATAATCGTATGCATATTCTCTTTGTACTAAAACCGTTCCATTTACCGAAATGTTTCCTAACACTCACAAAACAATGCCAAACTTTCTTCTTTTCTTTATTGCCCAAATATGCCGTATTCATATTTTTGCATTACTTTGTGCCCGTACAATACACACATTTTAGCGCTTTTAGGACACTCACCATTGTTTTACCGATCGAGAGCGAAAACAACGAAACCGATGCAGCGTGGCATAAATATTTTGCAACAAGAACCAGCATTCCCTGGTAAAGGGATAGAGAGTGAGAGAGAGAGAGAGAGAGAGAGAGAGAGAGAGAGAGAGAAGAAAGACCGGAAATTAATCCTTCCAATCGTGGCCGGCACCGGTTGGACGTGCATTCATGCACACGTTGCCCATAGTCTGCCGAGCCTCGGTCCATGAGCTGGCCGGCGGGCTTTCGGTTTGGCATTAAAATAAAAGTTACTGCCCGCCAGACCGGAAGGTATGCGTAGCGTCTGAGATTTTGCGAGGATGTAGTGTTTTGTGATCATTGTTTACCAGGCTTTACAATGGCCGAGAGCCTCCCGAGTGAAGAAGGAATGGGCAAGCTTACATTAAAGCTTAATCTAGCTTTTTGATTATGATTTGTTTCATGCTTCG
>STHB01000006.1:2868981-2894834 GCA_018908115.1 Anopheles rivulorum
TTCTCAAGCATCCGATCCCGTCCATTGCGCCCATTGGCCCAGTGCGCCATACTTCCGCAATTTCACAGCATATGGACCATGAAAAATTACATTTCCAGACGCGGCCAGTTCTGAAAGATACAACGCTGGACATTCTTTCATCCAACCCCCTCTCCCGTCCCACCCGCAACTCATCCCCTGCGGCAGCCGATAATTTGTTATATCTGCCTCGGGTCGTTCTGCCTGTCTGTGGGTCTGTGAGTCGCCACAAACGGGACGCCACAACATACAAGCGCTGTGCCCTGGAGAAGGAGGGATACTATGGGTGGAGTATTAAGGGGTGGTAGAGAAGAAAAAAAAAGAAAAGGAAAACACTAAGCAGCAGTGTTTGCATTCTTCGAACCGCCTTAAAACGACCACACTAACTGCATATCCACAGCTTTGGATAGCCGCGCTAATGCACGTAAGGACGGGCAATTGGTAAATGGGAACACGCGAGAAATTCTAGCCTAGAACAAGCGTGTTAGCGCTTCCATACATGTGTTCCTCTTTTTAGCTGGAAATTTACATGCTCTTCCTGCCGCGGTAGCAGGGAAACATCTCGGGAACTTCCCGCGAAACGCGATGTTGGGGGTGTTTTGGTTGGTAATTCCGTGGCGTCGCCATTTGAGCATCGACACCACAGGCTTAGGAGGCCAGTCTGTCGATTGCAATCGGCACCGGAAAAGTGTCGGTACGCAACTTGTTGGATGCAATGTAAGGCACCCGGGGAACTGTAGTTGATCGAAAAACTCGATTAAACGCACCAAACCGTGCTCCTTTGCCGTCCCAAGTAACTAACCGGCCGAACCGGGCGGGGTTCGTTAATTATGCGTCAGCCGCGTACAACGGGGGCCCGCGCCTGTGTGCTGCATAAACAACGCGTTTGTTTTATTGACTGTTACATCGTTGGAGGTTACGTTTTATGCTCGCCTTTTTTAGTCGGGAAGGAAAAACGGTGGGAAAATTGCTCAACGAAGATGGCGCGTAGTAGTGTTCGGTTTCGGAGTGTTGGCCTAAAAACACCGAAATGGAAGACGGGCTGGACCATTCTTGGAATTGCATAACCAGTTGCACCGGGCGTTTACGTTACACAATAGTACTGCATGCAAGATGCAACTAAAAATTAAGCAATTTCTTTGGCATGTAAACAAAGCTGCTCTAAAAAACAACCCTCTCTTTAATTGCTTTTCCGAACAGAAGAATTCATTTTATGTTTTGTTTTTGCAAACGATCCCCTTTAAGCATGAATTATAAAGAACCACCCAAAGTACGCCTATTGTTGGCGGCTTGGCGAGTGACCCATTCCGCCTGTCATTCGCTTCCAATCGAATGTCAATCGCTGCTCCATCATTAGTAACGCTCGATCGCCTATCGATGTTGCGGTTGAAGTGGCAAACTTCTTGGCCCGTCATCGACTACCTTCGGGTCACTACGGGGGCATGGGCGGCATCTTTCGCCGCAGCTCGCAGATTGACATCGATCGATTCGGCTGGGAGGTCACTGGGATGTGTCTCAAGACGAACAGTTTTATGGCTTTTTGGCATGGGCAAAGCCAAGCGACTCGAACACGGCGAATTTCCCACCCGAAACCACCGGATAGATTCGATTTGTCAGCGGTTGTTGTGATGGTTGCTGTACGTTGCTGGTGGTCTGTAAATTAATTTGGAAGGTCAGCACCATTATTATGGTTTTGCTCTGCCGGTGGCCTAGTACGGTCGTGGCCCAATTATATGGTTGGCGCTATTCTAGTGTGGGGCTGCAATCACTCATTAGTTAATTGACAGCTGCTGATTGAAATAATCACCCTCGCGACGTTAGCTTTGTGGACGCAAACACTGTCCGTTCAGGGTTTGAAAGGAATGGCGCGGTACTGGTGAGTTATTATTATGCTAATATTTGTGTTTTTATTTGAAATAAAGTCATTGCTTCAATATCATCACCCCTGTATCTCCCTCAGCCATTGTGACTCATGGGCGTTCAGGTAAAACGCAACCAT
The DNA here is from genome assembly GCA_018908115.1 of Anopheles rivulorum. Classification (NCBI taxonomy): domain Eukaryota; kingdom Metazoa; phylum Arthropoda; class Insecta; order Diptera; family Culicidae; genus Anopheles; species Anopheles rivulorum. The sequence goes on from STHB01000006.1 coordinate 2,870,999, forward strand.
TTGGAATTGCTTTTTTAATTTTCATATTTTATTCCTCGGATGAACCATTGCGATAGCCTTCTCCTGCGTACAAAAAAAGTAATTTGCTCATTTGGTGGTAGGGAAAGAATCGTGCTTTGATTACAATCTTGAGATCACCGTACAAACAAGGATAAATTTCATTTCCCCGTGAACTGAATTTGGAATCATGCGTTAGGTCATCAGCAAAACGACAGACGAAAGCTACACCCTCGCCTTCGTTGGAAACAATTGTGCTGCACCCACGGCCGCTTGTGCCGTTGCACCATCAGCGAACGAACGCTGAAATGACGCTGAATTATCTTCCAATCTTCGGGGTAGACAAAACAAAAAATCCATCCACCCACCCACGAATCTTTTCGGTTAACTGATCATCCACTGATAGCACTGCGGAGCACACAATTTCTTTAGAATGTGTGTTTTTTCTTTGTTTTTCTGCCTGATTAGATGATGGTAATATATTGTTTAATTTCCTTAATCATGTGCTTCGAATTAAGATTCTTTTCACATCCTTTTTTCGCGCCTTTTCGCTTGCTAAACAGTACGGCCTATCTTGGCTCGCGTGGATGGCAAGGATAAAGTTCTGCCAGTTATTTATTGCATGTCCAATATATTTCAACCCCGGAATGCCTGTTTCGGATGGTTAGCCTTTTTGCCTCGCCAGTGTACTGGAATGAATTATAAAATGCAATAAATTGTGCATTCGATTCCGACAGATGCACCCACAGGGGCACGGTGATGGGGTATTGCATTTCCTTGCACCGACCGACCGACCGGCATCCATATGGGTTTCGGCGCGTCTGTTTTTGTTGGCCCGATCCAGCCAAGCCGAAACTGAAATCGAGATCGCAATAACAAAAGTGAAAAAAATACTTCACTTTGCACTTTTCGGTGGCAAATGCCGCTTCGCAACGGAGCTTTGATAGATGAGCATTTAATGTGCAAGTAATTTGTTCTGTTCTCGCCCCCCCCATTCGCCCATGGTTATCTGCTGGCGATGAGCAGCTCGGTCGAGCCGCGTACGGGGAAAGAAACGCCAAAAACCAAAACATAATGCTGAACGGGGTTTTTTATTTCGTTTGGTCCATTTTTCATACTGTATTTCCCATCAGCCCACCGTCACTGTCAGCGTGCGTGAAGTGTGAACATTTATTACGCTCAAGTTAAACCGTTTTATTGTTCTGGTTTCTGGTACGGAATGGTGCGTCGGCTCATATTGCATGTTGGCTGGGATTAACAAATTGCTGCATATGATTAAGTCACAATTGATCCGCATTTGGGGAATCGTTTGTCTTGTTGGCGTATTTTTTAACACATATGGTAGTAATATATTACTGGTGGAAAAGGAAGACTGGATGCTGGAACGAATTGGCAGAGTTTCCCACACGATCTATTCTCCAACGATTTTCAATAAAAAAAAGCTTCCTTTGTGTAATTATATTATGTGTTTCTTAACTAATTCATAAAAAAAAACTTAAATTAAACCGTATTTTGATTTGTTTGATATTTCTGTTTGATATTATATTCATTTGTGAAAGGGTTATCTTTGTCACTCTCAAAGAAAAAAAAGGTTTATATTTACTTTTTGGACCAAAATTTTTATCTTAAGAATGCGTAATTTGTGATCTATTGTGATATGATATTTGATTTAGCACAGCACATGTATTCGATTTAGAACAGAACAAATTATTATAAGTTTACCTTTTTTACTAACGATTTTGTCTAAAAATATTCCATTCTTTTGCTATCATTAGATTCGTTGTGATATAATATGATTCATTTGAAGTCGTAATATATTTTTATGTATACTGTTTTGACCAATGTTTTTGTCTTAAAATATGCTTCTTTTGTGATATCATATGACTCGTTTCATATCTGATGCAACAAAGAAAGAGAAAGGTTTATATTTACTTGTTTCACCATCAATTTTGTCTTAAATTATGCTTCGTTTGTGATATCATATGATTCGTTTAATATCTGATTAAACAAAGCGAAAATCGTTTTGATGCTTACTTTCTTTCCACCCGTCCCATTAATTGAAACATAAAACAGCACTTCAAACTATGCTTTAAAAACCCTTCAACCCTTCCGAAGCAGCCCGTTTTCGAAACCGTTTAATGTGCGGTATTATTTTTACGATTTACCTGAATTGTGTGTGCTGCTCCACATCGCGTCATCCCACGCTTTGATAGCTGTTGTGCATCTAGAAGATGCCGGAAATGTAGCATTAAGGAAAAGCACTCTGGAGCACTCTGGAAGCACTACGCTCTCGGAATGGTTGTGGTGCTGCAGTTTCCAATTCCAATAACATCGCGCTGTCCGTGATTGCAGCGCCCTTTTTTTATACTGTAACACATGTACAACGATTGGGAAGGGCAGGGCCCTTGGGAAGAAAACTTTCTCCAGCCCACGTATGCCGGTCGGGTGGCCCTTCACCATCGGCTCACCAGCGCACAATGATATGTATTGACAGCCAAAGTCAATCCGTGGGTCTGGCGGATGGGTCGATCGCGATCCGTGAAACCGAGAGCCGTCGCTCGAGTGCGACACGAATCGCAAATAGCGAAGATGAGATTGGAGCCAGCGTACGTACGGGCACGTAGTCGATACCAAATCCCGTCACCATTGCACACGTACGAAGTGGATGTATCGTGAAGATAATACCGCGGAGATTTTCTTACTTTAGCGAACACATCACTGCCGAGTGACACAATGTTTCCAACTGCCAGCTTATGGCGATGATTGGGTGTTTGCGTATTGGTGGGCAGTGTGTGTATGATTCTTTTGAGCAAGAACAGCCACACAAAACGCCAAACCAGACAGCACTAATGTGCAGCACACTCATTTCCATCGCCGCTCGATGCAACTGCAAGCGACAATGCATAAGAATTCCTTTGGCCGTTACCGGTGCCGTACGCCGCGCATGACAAATGACAGCAAATAACTCTTCAAACAGTTCCGTCCGCCACGAGCGGCAGCGTTGAATGGCATATGCCAGAAACGTGTACTATGGGCACGATATGTGGCCGCGCGTATGGGAGTTTGTGTTGTGCTAGCGCCAACGAACCGGTCAGCACAAATCCAGAGCGATGAAGATGAGAATCGACGGTGCTGAAGGAGTTCGTGTGTGATGCAAAACAAATGGCAATAGAAATGCACAAAACATCGCCACGACGGGAAGGCGCGAATAGGACACGGGAAGCGGGAAGCAAGATATGGGCACAGAAAAGGGTCAGTAGTATGTTCGATCGGGTGGTTTGCAGGGAATTTGCGCGCTTGCGGTGAGATGGTGCTCTATCCACCCCCAGTTTTACAATGTAGCTGTCCTCACGATGGACAACGATTTGTTTTGCAAAACTGCTGTAGGGATGTGGTTGCTGATTTTTGTTTCCAAGAAAATAATGATTTAATCTCGCTGTTTCCCATACATGAATATGTTTCGCGAGAAAAAAAACGGGCTCCGATGGACATTTCTTTTTCCTTCGCTACCTTCTTTGCTGAGAACGATCATGGGAAGCTAATCGGCTTTGCTACCGGCTATGTATTTATAATCATCATCATCATCATCATCGTTTTACCGCTTAAATAAAATTCCCATTTTCCCGCATTAGTGGAAATTCCCTACCTAGTAGTACGTGCCGTCCTGCATCGATCGAATCAAAAACCCACACGATGGATATCATCAACAAAAACGGGCTTCTGAGCATAAAGGGCGAAACGTGATGATGGCGTATGTATCATCGATCGACACCATCGACGGCATAATGGTGTTTGTACAAATCCTCTTTCAGCGCCGGGAACGTCGTTCCAAAAGCCAATCGTCACTCTGTCACCAGCAAATCATCTAATGCAAACAGCATTTGCAGTACTGCTGCAATGCACATATTTATAATACATTTCGCGCATTAACGCTGAATAACTTCGGAACTCCTTCCATCCAAGGTTCCTGGGTGTTCCATCGATGATGATCTTCTACCCGCTATGTTGATCTAGCTTTGGAGAGGCGATGGATGCATTGTGAAGCACACGTTTGCAATTAGTTGGGTGTTAGTTAAACTAGCAGAGAAAGTCCCAGTGATGTGTTGTGTTTATATAGCGGAAAGGAGTGCTTGCACAGCAAATAAGATTTACAATTTACTGATTGATACGCGCGTTGTTTATGCAGATGAGTCACCGTAAAGAAATTATTATTTTTAATGTTTAATAATGCAATTTTTATTACTTACACAGATGCTATAATCCAAATTTATTTCCGCCATTTTTATAGCTTCGTATCCATTTTTATTACACATAAAAGTATAATTGAATGGTGACTTTTATGACAATTTGATGACTCCACACGACTCAATATAAATGTAAAATTTAAGCGTTAAGAAACAGTCTCTCATTTTCAATTACATGACATTTTACTTCATTCATTAAAATCACATTACTATGCAGAAATGGCCAATGAGGCTGTATAACCAGTTCCAGTGAAGGTCTTTACATGCTCGAAGCTGTTAATTTCCATGTCAAATAGAATTAGCTTCAGTATGTTTCCTTTAGCTCCATGCATTCTAATGCTTATATGTTTACCTGCTGGAAGTAACCTTGAGCATCATCTGTGGATACCTTCGATGGAGCAACTAAGCGGGTTTTAAAAAACGATTTATCTCTTCCATTAAGTGAATAAAAATCCCTTTTATTCGTATACAACTCTGTAAAATAATTCCACGGAAAAAAACATCTAATTAGAAACAATTTTTATTATTCTCTCCTTGACAGATAATTCAACACATCAAACATCAAAGCAGCAAGGAAGTCAAGGAAGCAACAGGAAGCGGATTAATGCAATGAAAGTGATAGTGCAATGTGAAACTGGAGCACATCGTCCCTCGACCTACAACACCGATCGCCTCGGGGGACTGAACGCTGAACACACCGATAGACAATGAAACGGCACAAGCCCGCTCGGCCTGTACATTCGGCAAAGACTTGCAGTGTTCTGTGTTGTACGTATGTTGCTTCGAAAGCCCGGTAAAAGTGTCCACGACCCGTGTGTGTGTGTGTGTGTGTGTGTGTGTGAGTGTGTGTAATCAGTGAACAGTGGCAACCCGTCCACCCACCGTAAGATGCCGTGGGGTTGCCTCTGTTCAAAGGAGAAAAAACGTCCCGAAATCAGCAGCCCGATACTGAGCGTAAGTATTGCCGGTCGGTCATAAATAAGGAAGAATTATTGCATTAATGCACGCTGTTTTATGAGAGCAATTAATTAGTGCTCATTACACGTTTGCCAAGAAATTAATTTCATTACGTAGTAGTGGCGGCTTTTTGGCGTGTGACAATGATGGAAAATGTAATGATGTACAGATAATTGCATGCTTGATACAATATGCAAAGCGATTGTTGCCATCTAATACAATCCACCACCGTTTCTGTTTGTTCCGTGTTCGTTTTCAGGATTTTTAACGTTTTATTGAATGGTCTCTTACCCGGTTTCCGGTTTTATGCAACGAGCTTGGCTCAAAACGTTGTCAAAGCTCAAAGTAAAAGTAAAGTATCCAGATAGAAGAAGGAGGAGGACAAACTGTTTTTTCCCGTGCACACCCACCCACCTGGGAATGGGTGGACTGTTATGTACCATCACCCGTGCCCGGGCCTTGTAGGAGGAGCATATTTGCTGCCCAGGGAATGAAAATGACAGGCACTGCAATTTCCATTCACAACAATCATCCATTCACGGTGATGCCGGCCGATGTGTGTAGCGGGCCGTGTGCGATGCAGCAGTTGCGCCACCATGAGATGGTGTCGTGAATGACCTAGATTTTGGGGTTTTATGCTTTTGTTTTCTGTTTGGTATGTGCTTCCAGTGTGGGCTCCATCCCTTTAGTCTTGAGTTTCTTCTCTTGTTCTAGAATTCGTTTTTAAGGAAGAATGTGGTAAAGGGTGAAATCGGGGAACGATGCTGCAGTGTAAATCACTGCTTTTTATTTATGGATATCCTTGGCACTTAATTAACAGTTACAGACAGTGCAAGCGGTTGTCTTTCTGTAACGCTTGCTGCAGAAATGGTTGTTGGAAATTGGGAAGGAATTGTTTTCGAAATGAAAAAAAGATTGAAGGTGAGATCGAAATTTACTTTCGAGCTTAAAGTTGAGTTACAAAATAAATATTTCACTTATTTATTGTTTTGTTTCACTTGCTAAAATAAAATAAAATCGCAAAGAAAAAGTATAGAAAAGAGCAAACATTCAACAGATTGCTAGGAAAAAGTAATCCCGGCCCCCATGCGTTGCGGTCGTGATCTGTTAAGCGCTGAACCGCATGCAACACAAAACCACAAAGTAATACATATTTCAGACCACTTTCGCACGGATATTGCCGGTGCGGTATGGTTTGTTGGTTTGCGACCCATTTTGTGGCTGGACCATATACCCATTAAGCAGCATGGCCGGAAATTGTACTTCTCGCACCGCAGTACACCCTTGCGGTGTGGACTAAGAAAGTAAATCCATTGCAACGGTTCCATGTCCCTTAGGGTCAAAAAATCTAAAAAAAAACCCCTCCCTTAGTGCCTTCCGCGGGTTCCAACAGATCATAGACCAACATGTCAGCGGCAGCTCGATCGAATCATTATCCAATTATCGGTTACCGATAGAGGTTGGATCCGCAAGCCAACCAGCCCAGCGGTCAAGCATTTTGGTCTCGATCGTAAAAGTGACGCCAGCATATTTTGTTGCCCTCGTCCAGCATTCAACAACGCTCAGCGTGAAGCCAATGAAGCTGTCCGCTGGTAAAGGAATGAAACAAAAAAAAACAAAAACAACAACTAAAGACAGGAAAATGGCAAAACCACAAAAAGGTTGCAAATTTCAACGCCAATTCGTCCAGCTGTCCAGCGGTGACGGTTTGTGGGAAATGTTAGCAACAAAAGCGTGCAAAGATGGGACAACGCTGGGATCACGACAGCGTTTCTACTTTATTTTCGAATTATAAATGAAACTCTTTGAAAATGAAATCATATTATTACATTAAGCTATTACTACGTGAGTATTTATTAGAATAAAACACACCTCAATTTGCTCGTTTTAATAGCTTTATTATGAACTTTTTTTTGCGACACTTAATAATTTTGCTTTCAACATCCATTCTGAAATGAGTTGTTTGCATCAAACCTTTAAAAAGCTTTTTAAAATCACGCAGTGTTCCGGAAAGCTAAACACATTTATGATTCGTTCAAAACACATTCGCCATCATAAAGCGAAGCGAAAATCATCGTTTCTGTACCGTTCACTGTTTCAACGGCAACAAAATGATGGGATGGCCGGAGATCCGAAGATTGTCCCAAATGATTTTGAAAGATTCAATTAGTCTTAATTTTTATCTCCATTTTCCGATCTTGCACGAATGGCAATACATGGTACGATCTGTTTGGAGATTAGATTTGGGTCTCCAGTTTTTTTTTTTTGTTATTTGGGTGCAGATGTTAGCTTCCGTGTAAGCGGACTGATGATCCGATCTTCCCGTTCCAAAAAAAAATAGAAAAAATTCCGTCAGCAGCAAGTCATTTCGGTGAATGGAGTTGAAGCAAAACAAAAACAAATGGCCGCGGTGAGATATGTGCCACCTTCTCGTGCCATCGAAATGCTACACTTTCCCTTTTGAACAATACCTTCCCGGTGCCGGCTGGTCGGCCGGTGGAAAGAAATGCTCTGACGGATATATGCGCCGGATTAGCCGAGGATAAGCCCATTGCATCACACCCGTTTGAATGCGTGCTGGTGCAACCCGGTATTAGGTTACCAACCACCGAAAATTCTAATTGCATAAGCAATGATGCATCAAATCGGACGGCCGTGTCTACGTGCATCGCGTGGGAAGGAATAGAACGACGGTTGGAGTAAAGCGAACCAAAGCAAATATTTATCTACCGGTGCCGAGGAGTGGTACCGCGAAAAAGGCAAAGAAAGTATCAATTATCGGTACTGGCTGTTCCATTAAATCCGTCAGTAAGGGATGCATCGCTTAGCTAAGCGCTGCCTATTTGAAGGGTGCATAGGAGTTGAGAGAAAGAAAGGAAAAATCCGGAGTTACCACTGTGAGTGTTTCAATTCATTTCCCATTTTTTTTTCTTAAGCGCTCTTTTCCGGGTCACGTGCACGTTTATTGTATCAGCTGAAACCGAAAGTTACTCCGGGTGAGCGAGCATTGACAAGGCTTGAAGGAAACAAACGGTGCAGGCCGCCGAACGGAAAACAAAGGTGACGACAGATTTACACTAGCTCTTAGCGATACCGATGAAACGAGTACCGTATGCCCCGGCCATTTCCAACTGGTCGCAAAGGAATGGAAACGATCGCAACCGCCAAGTGTCGAACTGTTGGGAAACGCGTAGAACAAAACAGGCCAAAGTTACTGCACGAATGAAACCGGCTGGAGCGTTAAGATTATTGTCGCTGTCACAGAACTGCTGTCAAATCACTTAAACTCAATTTATGCTGTTGCACGCGGGCCGCAAATCAATAAAATCCCGGCCCTTCACGCATTAACTATGATGGATATCTAATGTTAAAGTGCGGTTTCGTTTACGCAACCGGGAGAACGGGAATGGGTTGTTTGCGTAACATTTGTATTAGGAACTTGTGATACATTCTGGAGAAGAAATATCTCTAAATTCGAGAATGTAAGAAACATGAACTTGTTTTAAAGGAACATTTTCTTCTATGCAAATCGTGCTGTACTCCCATTCTCTGCAAATAATTCAAAGAATGACAAATATTATCCATCCACTCCACGACCATGTATCATCTTCTGGGCTATCTTGGAGTGTCCAGAATGCTCTGTCTAGATCGATGATTCCATGTGGTCCAGCACAACCCGTATGGGGAAAAACTTTTTAATCACTCGCCCAGTGGCCGACTGACCCACCAGTTGCCGTGTCTCCGTGTCCTCGTGTCGCGTAAGTGTTCATAAATCTCCATTTCCAATCGTTCGATGTCTGATTATCGTGGAGCGACTTGGAACACACAGGGGTATTACGGCTCGCTGCCAGAAAACACCAAATCGCTCGTTTGACCGGTCAACTGGCGACCGTTTTCCGGGCCGCAATGGCTGCCCGTGTCCGGTGGCATGCAATCTGTTACGGACAGGAAATTTACGAGCGCCCAGCAATTGTTTCTTTTCCGTAACTGTTGCCGGAAAATGGGAGATTGAAAATTCGACTACCCTGATTCGGGTTGGAAGTGTGACGCTGGCGACGGACACTGGTAAAATAACCTTTCGTGAACTGGTTACACCCGTTGAACGTTATAGTTTAATCTTGCTGGTAAAACGTATTTTCATTATGTAGCTGTACGATAGTTTTTGTGGACTGAAGTTGACAATGTATTTATGTTGATGCCTGATGCGTTTTCTTTTCTTTCTTGGTCGGCACTTCAACCTTTTCAACCTGCCCAGCCGGAGGATACGCAGAAGCTTCAGTTGCTTCCCGCCGTTAGACGCCCGTTGCTATCGGATGCGGAGAAACTCGAGCAACGGTTGCTGGCCCCGAACTCTGGCGCCGACTTCGACAACGAAAGCAGCGAAGAAACGCAACCGCCGAACGATGCCGGGCGCGATCGACTCCAGCAGCAGCTGCTCCAAAAGTCACGTCTTAAATCGTCGAATCTCAAAAGCACTACCTACACCCGTAACACCGAAAACGACAAGCTAACACGCCACCTTAACACGGTAAAGTTCAGCTTCGATGAACCGGTGGTGCTGCAGAAACCGTTGGATGGTTCCGTCGGAGTGGGCAAACCACTTCGGAAGGCGTCCGAACGTGGCGACCCACCGCCGAAGCCGGATCGTCGCATCACCGCACCAGCAACGCAACAGATTGTGGTGAAGCTACCGGAAACGGGCGCTAATGTATCGTTGGACCACCAGCACGGCAGCATCACGTCCAGCGCAGCGGACGAGATTGATTGCAACGGGAACGGGAACTATGATATTGTGCCGTCGATTACAATCAGCGACGATGCCGGTCACGGACCGGACGGCCGGACGGAAAACAAAGCAAGCGCACCGGTGGACGAGAACAAGAACGAAATCCTTGTGCCGGGCAGCAGTGAAGGTAGCATACCCTTCATCGATGAGGATCCGACGCAGATACTGCGCCAGCTGAATGCGAACCCGCAGCGGGGTCAAAACTTTCACGACGCACGTATCATCACGCTGACACCAAAGAACGTTGGCTCCGAGGCAACGCGAGCAGCAGCAGCATCAACAGCAGCGACGGTTCAAGCGACAACCGAGCAAGTGCACCGGGAGGCTCAGTTGCGACTGTTGGCCGACACGAAAAAGTTTACACGGTTTCTGGTGGAACCATCGCCGGTCGCCACTAGCGTCGAGACGGTTAAGTTTACGCACATTTTTCAAATTCTGCCACCTTCGTACGATCGGTTATGCCAGCAGTGCCACAAACCTTTACATCTGGACATTGGCTTACGGTGCGTGGTGTGTGACTTCACCTGCCACCAGCAGTGTGTGCGGCTGGAAAAGGTAAGTGAAAAATGTTACTTTTCCCGTTTTTCTTTCCGATGCAACGAAATTTGTGTTGCAAAATTTTAAATGTATTTAATTTGTGTATTTATGCAAACCATATTTTTTTGTTTATTAATAATCATTACATGGGGGTGGCCCGGTGGTGTATTTGGCAACGGCGCCAGTTCCTAACACGACCGGACCGGGTTCAAATTCCATTCGGACCGTCCCCCCGTAGCACGGTCTGACTAGCCTGCTACGTGGTAAAATTAGTCTAATACGGCCTGTTCCGTTCTAACATACTTAAAAAAAAATAATTATTATTACATATCTTATTTGATATAAATTTGATTTGATTTGATTAGAAACGGGAAGTGAAAACTACTAAAAACATAATTTCAAACATAAAGCAATTTAATTGCAAACTCTCACTGTGCAACGCTTGGATAGTTTACCATAATATCAACAGATGGCGCTGTCGCCAAGCGTTGCATTGGTTCATAGAAATGCTACGTTCAGCGTAAGCAAGCCAGAATGAGATTTGAACCAGATAAATATGTTGCATTATGTTTGTTACAATTTATCCTTGTTTATTTTGTATCGAAATATAAATTATTTATTTTATTACGGTATTTAAAATTCGATTGTATTATTAGGTTTGCTACATACCATAAATATAAATGATACTGCATTACCATAAATCTACTATTATCACTTCATGAACTTTTTGTTGATAATCGCCACATTTTGTTAAATTGTAATTTATTGCGCATACATACCACCTTTACATAAGCAATCCCAGTTTAAAAAGCGTGAAAAAGGCATCCGATTGCCACCAATTCTAACGAGCACCGCACTGCCGTTATTTCGTATTCATTTGCTTAGGAGTTGTCAATATTGTTCGCTACGTGTGTGCTGTTGTTGTTTTATTTTCTGTGCTTCTCGCGTGATTTTTATGCTAAAACAAACATAAGTACGTTCGTTCGTTCATTTGCATCCCAATACCGATGTCCGGTTGCCATAACACATAAGAACTTACGGGGCGGGTTATGGGGCGGGTTGGAAAAACAATCAAGAACACGTCAAACTCGGTACCGTCGTGACTCGCTCGTTGGCCATTTCGTCCCGAACGGGCAAACGGGTTTTTTGTTTTGTTTTTTTTTTTGTTTTAAGCAAACATTACGATCGACCAATCAAGTACTTGCATGTATGGTTTTTTTATGAAAAGAGTGTTTCTGTGGTGTTTGAATGTTTCACTGATGAGTGCCAAACTCTTGCGCGCTCGTTGAAATAATAAAAAATTCAAACTTTAATGTTTACCAATAAGCTTTGAATAAAATGTATTTACTTTTCAAACACTGTTAGAGAGCATTTTTTCATTACAAAAAAGGGAAAAATTAGCAAAACAAGTTCTCAGTTCCCGGTGCCAAACCATCCGACGTCTTGTCTTCCAAGTTTTCTTGTCAGCCGGATCACACGCCGGATGAATTCGATCCACAGCCACCTTTTGTTCTCGGGTCCGGATCAGGTTCGCCTACACCCGACCCGGTGACAATCGAAATCGGAACGAGACACACCAACGACCACCCGCTTTTTCTCCCCCTTCCCCCTCCCCCCCTTTCCCTCACACCACTCATAACAAATTACCGTTCGACAGGCGACTGCGACGGGGCTGTACCATTCAAGGAAATCCAGTCTACGGTCGCCAACCGCCGTATTGGGGTGCACCTGAGAAGTCCCAGCCCGCCAAACCGTACTGGTGTGGGTATATTGGTACGCGCAATGGGATGAATGATTTAGCAGCGTGCACTGAATGAATGAATGAATGAACCACGCAAGCGGCGAGCATAAAATTTTACACGGTAAACAAACCACAACTTGCCATCGGTCTGCCTTACCTTATGCAGTTCGCCCCATAAGGGGGTTGGGATGCCATTCATAAAATTGCGGTGTTATCAATCCCATAGGAGGGCGACGAATCCCATCCCATCCCACCCAGTCTCCCACCATACCCTCGTTGTTCTTATTAGTGGCGCGGGCACAGTTTTCGATGCGCCAGCCAAGTCGATGAGCATCGGACCGTTGTAGCATATCGGTACGGAGGGATGCCTTTTTACTGTGCATGCTGCAGCACATAACCGGGAACGGGCTCGGCGGAAGTGTTATGTTTCGCATGCTGTACGTATGCGCTCGAACGCTTGTTTTGCCCTTTTCGGGGCCGCAAAAACCTTCCGCGGCCGTCCTGACCGCAAATGGCGCAAAAGCGGAGCGAGCAGGCCGACTGAAGAAGGCTGTTAAATCGATTCGTTTTCTCCGATGCAAAGATGCATCGGCCCTTAGCGCTGGAAATGAATCGGTTGGCGAATGTTTATGGTTTCGTTTTGTTCGCTTCGCTGCTGGTGAGGTTAACGGGTGGCGATGGTTCGATGGCTGTTTCGGGGTGGTTTATGTTTCACTTTCTCGTGTGTCAACCCGGTGGGTCGGATGGGGTTTTACCCTATGCGATATGTATTTCAATGTACCACTCCCATGTTACTACCTCCCAATCCGTATTTCTGCTGGCGACTGATTGCTAGTCAGCTTCAGGTTGAGCTTTTAATTAAGGGGTGCAATTTATTCTTTCCATTCTTTACAATAAATAAATGGAAAGGTCGTGGTAAGATCTCTCGATCATTTTTATTTTTTTGCTGTAACTTTGTTTGATTTTTAAACATGTTCTAAACACCCACTCGCCAGTAGGTTGGTTCGAAAGAAAGAGAGAGGGAGAGAGAGAGAGAGAGAGAGAGAGAGAGAGAAAGAGTGAGAGAGAGAGAGAAATGCCGATGGCACTCTGCTCAAAAGCGTTTAGTTTAGCACGCGACTTCCAAGTAATGCCGAGCAAGAACTGCACTTAACACAAAATCTCCTCTTAAAAATATAACCCCGCACACACACGCACACGCACGCTGATTGTTATGTTTTGGTGCTTCCGCGGGAGGGATGCTCCAAGTGGTGCGTCCACCACGCATCCCCGAAAAGTGTTGTTAAGTGGCATGCCACAGTGCCACAGCCATACGGATGGAACGGAAAGCGACGGAAATAAAATGCACTGCACATTGCGTCCCACCAGCCGATCCTTCATTATACCGGATCGGACCCCTTTTATAGTTGGCCGGCCGGCTCGCTTGCGGCAGTGCAACATTCCATTGCAACGCATCGATTTGTCACGCTGCTCGTACTTACGTTCGCGCAGGAGTACTTGCGATGCTGCTGCTCGCTTCCAAAAATGTTTCAACCCGACATCAAGGCGCTACCGCGGACGGGTGCTCGATACGATCGTGATCGTCGCCTTCCAAAGAAGGAAACAAAACTGTGCGGAATCGCGGAAAAACGCCCGGTTTGGTGGGCTGGTTAATCCCTAAAACTAATTTCCTGTCGAGTGCGGATCAAGTTTCCACGCGCTCCCATACACTAATCCGTCCCGTACAAGCTCCGATGTGTGCGTCCGATGGGTGTACGGGCGTGTGTGTAAGTACGGCACAAGATGCAAGCGGAAAAAAAGGGAACCACACACAACTACACACCATACGGCGCAGCATCCGGGCGGAATGCCGGAAGGTTTTAGGGCCGGAAGAAGGGCCAAACGCGTCGTGGAAGCGGCACGAAGAACGGATGTTACCGTTTTGCATTTGACGCCGCCACTCTGGTGGTTGTGTGCGTTTTCGTTCTGTTTCGTTCTTTCGGTGTGTAAAAGAAAAAGCAAGGAAAAATCGAACGATCGGGAACGATCGGTACGGCATAACGTTTTGTTTGAGTTTTTTTTTTGCGTTTTTTTGTGGTACATATTTGGAACATTGTGTTCCAAAGTTTGTAACGAAACTGTTGATTTATTTACTTTAAATCGCAGTTAGTTAGATGAAACTGCTTTTGCTTTGCCATAAACTTGCGCAAGAAGCAAATTTGTGATTGATTATCACGCTACTTAGTAAGACCATCGCTTGATCCATCCGGATCCGACCCATTTTACAAAGCTCGCAGTTAATTTACATACCAGCCGGCACCGTCTTGTTACGGCATCACACCAGCGGTGACTTATGGTGGTTCGCTTCACTAAAACTGCTGCTATTTGCATTTTAGCGGATGGTTGGAACTTGTTGATTGCTTCTCCGCACAGCCGATGTTAAACCGATTAGCATACTATCTTTGCGCGCTCGATCAGCAAACGGAACCTCCAATGGCCAGCAGAAAGTCTCTGCAACGTGCCGCCACTTTTTGTGTGTGTTTGTGGAAGTTAAAAAGACCAAGTCAGGCCAGGATCATTTTTTTCTGTTGCTGTGTACACTTTCAACCGTGTCATCCTTCCTTTGGCGTGAAGGCCACAAATGCCACACACATCGCGCTCGCACGTTTGTTGAGCCCTTCGCAAATGCATTGTTGCGAAGGGATTTGCTTCCTCTGTGCAGCGTCGATGTGTGTTGTGGTTTAGACGTCTAACGTCCTAAACACCCCAGCGCAACACATGCAAAGCTGTTCTGGAAGGCGACGATGATGAGGATGCTGCTTGAGAACAGTGCTCTCAAGAGTCCGACGTCGGAAGCCCTTGAGAAAGGAAATGTGTTCGCCCTGCTTCACCGGGCTGCTGCTTCTTTGGACGTGGTTCGTACTCGATCGTACGCCGGCCCAGGCAGAGATGCACACCTCCGCGCATGGTTGTAGTCGGCAAAAGGGAAAAGACCGCGAATAGTGGCTGCTAGTGGTGAGCGAATGAGAAGTTAAAGGGAGAGAGAATAAGATTTTGTATGCTCATGAGAGATGGAACGACGCAAACATCGCGAGCGCACTATGGAAACGATGGGGTCATACTAGTTGTACCATATTTATCGATAGGAAATCGGCAGATTTAGATTGTTTAGTTTGTTTTTAAGTTATCGAATTCTAACTTCAATTCAAATGATTTTGCAGAATGATGATGAATACATGCATAAGACCAGAATATTCAGGATAAATTTTATGGTGTCCAATATGCAAAGAATGCTTTTCACAGTGAAAACTAATTTGTGTTGTGTGGAGCTAATAGCTTCCAAATATGAAACTTAATTATTATAAGTAGTAAACAGTTTTCTGAATTTTGTCATAAGGGTTTCGTTATATGATTGTAATATATTACCTTCGGTGAAATGATTTAAAGCTCATTGCTCATTGCAAAAGTCTTTTTTCCTCGAGAATTATGCATTTTACTAACATAAGCTTAAATATAAATTTTGTACCTTTTGTGTTTATCGTTTGATTTGTTTACATTTTATTAAAATACATTGAAGCCTATTTAATTAGCACATTTTCATTTATTGACTTTTAAATTTAATTTAATATATATTTATTGAATATTTATTCAATATATTGATCTGTTTTCTCACTACACCTGCTCCTAGTTCAGGCCTCCCCAGCCAACTTAATTTCCTCCTCAAGCAGTATGCATGTCCATCCCATGTCCCATTGTTCCCTGCCATCCAGAGAGCGTGGCTTAGCATCGCGTGAGCTCTCGCCGAGCAAGACAGCGCGATGGAGACGCATTTTGTTTTGATTCGTTGCCGCGGCTGGGTTCGTTTTTCTGTTTCGCGTGCTCCGTCGCCTTACTTTACACTTGCTTGCATGGTAAATCGGCGTCGTTCGTAAGCATCGTAAAGACACGCGGTAAAGGTGTGAAAGAGGGAGAGAGGGAAAGAGTGTATGCGGGAGAGAGAGAGAAAGAGAGAGAAAGAGAGAGAGAGAGAGGGAGAGTGAAAAGTACGAGTGCGTGTATTAGATGTTGTTATGTTTTTTGGCAAGTTCGAACTAAAATGTTCGCGCGCCGCTTGATAAGTGTAGAAAGGTGTTTATCGCTGTGTTGGTGTGTGTGTGTATGTGTGTGTGTGTGTGTGTGTGTGTAATGTGATAAGGTACAGCATTCAGTGTAATCATACCGCAAAGCGCACATATTGGCGCTATCGTTATCTGCTTTGATGATCGATACACCGATACGCGTGCGACATGAAGCTTTGTTTGTTCTGTTGTGTGACACTAGCGCGGGCACGAACGCACGCACGGGCCGCATCGATCGTCTGTTTGGAAACAACACACCGTGGAAAGTGTGGCCGCTTTGTTGTGTAATGGTTGTGTGATGAGCCTGTGTATTGTTTTGCTGCCACAAAAACACCTACCAGGCGCAAATAATGCAAAACCGTGTCTGCTGCTTACTTTTCCTTGCGTGTGTGTGCGTGTGATAAAGCGTTTGAGGGGGAGAGTGGGGGGGGGGGAGGAGGATGCGCCGTTTTGTTTACGATCGTACGATTCGTGTACATGCAAAGCGTCTTCGGTTCCCGGCCGAATTGACGGTTTGTTTCGATCACGGATCGTTCTCAACCCGCGTGTTTCTGGTGCAGAAGCGCGTGCAAAATGGAAGTGCGAAACCACCCCGTGCGTTTTTCCTTCTTCTGACAAGGCGTCGACAGGCGTTATGACAGCTGGTGATTAATTGCGTCAGTTAGCGTCAGGCTGCGATTGAAATGTGCGTGTATGTGCGTGGTTGTTGCTTTTTTTTTTTTTGGTTTTGATGAATACTTCCCATTCTTGCCTGGAACGCTCGCTCGGGACTGGAGCTGAAGTCAATACACCCCTCTCACCCGGCCCCAAGGGTGAAAGTCCACTTTCGCGAACGCCCTGCCGCGATCATGGATGGCTGCGACACTAAAAAGATCGCCCGCCGCGCCAGACCCAAGGATGGGAAAAAAAAGAAATGACGCGAAAGGCACACCGTTATCAACCAGAAAAGCCCCACTCTCAACTCTCAAAAGGCGAAACAAACAAAAAAAAAAGAACACACACACAATACGCACCATGGTAGGTGGATGCACGAGAGGCGTGTAAGATGGTACAGGCGGGAGTTAAAAAGGAAAGTAAAAACACACCGTGATCATCGAAAGTGATCGAGAGCGATCGGATACGAAGCGAGATCGAAGGGGCCGGAACGCCATAGCTTCTGATATGATGTTTATGTTGGGCCAACATATCGTGGCATCGATCCGAAAAGCATATCCCACCCACCTGAAGCATCACTCGCCGCTTATTGTCACCGTGTGGGTGCGTGGGCTGACCGATAGGTGGGTCAGTTTGTTTTGTGGTCATTCGGTTTCGAAATCATCTTTTTTCTACTGTGACCTCAAAAAAAAAACCCCAAAGAGTCCTCTATGCGATGTGTTCGATAATCATAATAAAACGTCTATCGATCGACTTTTCTACAGATTGGACCCCGGTTGCTGGGTTGAAGCTTAGCACACCGTAGGTGTGTGCAGAGGGTATCGTGTTTCCTCCCTTCCGAATGGTGTTAAGTTTCAAATATTTCGGACATAGATTTTAACGACGGTGGTACACACGTTTCTGCCCGTACCGTGGGATGGACCATATTTTGTTGTTTCTGCTCCTTTAGTTGGAGGCAAATTTCTTCCTGCAGGTTTTACTTCTGATGCACCGTTGCTTTTTTTTGGCGTATCCGACGAACGCATCAAACCACAGGCTTCGGTCCGAATAAATTTTAAAGTCCACACTGCGCTGAGCGGTTCTATTTTTATCGCACAAATCGCGGCCACTTCTGACAGTCGTCAGACTGACTATCGTACGTAGCGATGTTTAGTACGCGTGTATTGGTGCGTCAAACACTCACACACACACATATATATATATGCAGCAAGCGACGTCGTAAGCACGTGTTTGATTTTAAGAGCTTCAGTTTGCTAAAGGTGTGGACAACAAAAACGGAAAAACGCTGTACAATGTATAACCTGGGGGTATTGGCTTAAGTTTCATTGTACAAAGAAGAAAAGAGTGTATTTTTTCCCTTCCAAGTGCTGTAGTGTACAGTACAAAACTGCCCACTTTCGACTCGAATGTCTAAACCTAGAAACTAGAGGCACAAACAAAAACAAAACCAGCAAAAAGCAAAACAAAAAAAAAATCCTGGTCACGTCACCATAAATCATCTCTATTTTTTTTACGTTTTTGTTCGTTTTCGCTGACACTTGGTTTAAGTTTGACGCGGCCCTTTGTGGGGTACACGCGTACGTACGTGTGTATAATAAAATAAAGATGCTTCCTAGAACGAGACTATTGGCAAGGGCCGTTGCTTGCCGTGGTAGCCTGAACCGAACTAGTGCACACCGTTGCACATTCACCTGAACCGGGGCAGCCGAAACGCGCACGGCTGCACGTGATCGCAAGGTGCCAACTGATCAAGGGCTGGCTTGGGAGATGGATTGCAAAAACAAAAAAAAAAAACAGCTAAAAACCTGTAGTGTAGATGTCGGTGCGGCCCGTACCGACAAGCGAGAGTGACAAAGTCGCGTCGCGTACCGGGTCTGACCCCCTTAATGGTGCGCACCGCGCGGCCGTCTCGACGATTTCCTGCATCGACACGGTGTTCTCGGGGCGGCACGTCCCTTTAATGTGTTGGCGTCCGGGTCGAACTTTGGATAAAAAACAAAACTGCACCCGACCGAAGCCGCTTGTCCCTTGTTTGCCGACAACCCGTTGACAAATCGATGCGTTCTGGGCCGGCTAGTTCCTGGTGTGCGCGCCAAATTGCCTGTGCCGAGCGACCGGCTCGGGAAGGGATGCTTTCGGTTGACGGTGGCTAATGCTAATTAAAAAACCCCTAGACACTAGGCTAGTGATTGACCCAGAAATAGAGAGGAGGGAGACCTTTTCCTTGAAGAAAATTGGACTATTTTTCTGTCTACACTGTCACATCAAAGCATCGGTACACATTGCATCACCGCTCACCGAGGTTGAAGACATGTGGACATGTTAGCAATAGATAGTACTACTACTCGCTTACAAAGCATTCCTCATTCCCAGCAGCTGATACCAGTGTGCCCGTGTATGGACCCCGTGGTTGTGTGATAACGACCCAGGCCACGAAAATACCAAACCAATAAGACGCGATAAGAGTGTGCCATCGTCTGCACAGCCCTGAAACACAGTTTCATTATGCTGATTTGTTTCACAAACTTTTCCCCGGAGGGTGTTACTGCTCATCTAACAAACAATTGATTCTCTTCCAAGGTGAACCTTCAACTTCCGGCTAGACTAATAATCATCCTCAATGGCCCTTTTTTCTGGGAAGCCATTGGGCACTTCACTACCTATTGGTCAGCACTGGCGACTTCACCTTGCTCATATATAAACACACAGACTGAGCCGCGTTAAAGTCGGTTGTGTCGGTATGAGAAACAAGTTTCCAAATCAATTAACCACCCCACGCGGCGGCAACCATTCCCGGGGATGGTGGGCATCCGGCTTGCCGGGGTGCGTTGTATAGTTGAAGAGAGAAAAATCAAAAATCCTTATCGAATCGAATTGTTGCTGCCCCCTTTGGTTGGTGCCAACGATCGATGGGGTTTCAGGCGTTTTTTTTTGTTTCGTCTTCTTCGGCGTTGTTCTTTCAATAGTGTTAGTTTCAAGGTTCATTAAAGTATGATTAACGAAATTGCTCTTATTATCGTGGGCTTACTCTGCTCCAGAGTGCTGTTGGAACGATTCGTTGCTTGTGGTATGACGCTATAAGCGGTTGTATAGGAATGTACACAAATAGGGAAAATACGCGAACCTTTTCTTGGGATTCTCATTTTATTTCGTCCAAATTTTTCATTCTTCACTATACAAAACAATTTCATTCTATAAAACCTGGTATCCCAAGCGAGAGCTGGTAACAATCGCTGCAATAAAGGCGAAACACACTCGTTTTTTTTTGTGTAAAGTACCAGACGCTTCATCGCGTGGCCCCATCGGTGCCAGCATCTGGTTAACGGTACGATGGGACCACTTCTAACCACATCAACTGCACCAGATAACTTGTTCTGCTGCTCGTCAACCTCGTGGCACTCGTGGCAGCCTCTCATCTGAAGTTTTTCCACTTCATCCCCTCACAGAAAACTCCCCCATTTCCCCGATTTCACCAACACCCTTTGGCGAAAAGGTCTCAAAAGGGCCAAAGAACTTTTAATCACAATGTTTATCGTATGCACTGTGTGCACCGGCGAGAGATTTGGAGACGCCAAACGTCGCCCTCTTTGAGTGTTGCCACGCGTTGGTGGTAAAAGGGGAAGGTGCCCAACGGGGCACAGGTATGTGCATGGCAGCAAGTTAGATCGTTTCTGCGCGGATATGTTTACAGTGGCACATAAATTATGTATGCTTGAATTTTCTGCTGCAGCGTACTCCAATTCTATTCGTGGTCGTGCACAACGACAAGGGCCAGCACCAACAGTTTTCGAGTGAATGGCGCATTCTAAGCGCATATGCGTACGGCTGAAGTACTGACCACTCGGAAGTGTACCAGACGGTAACGAGGGTGGGTAGGAGCAGGGTGTTGGGGGAGGCATCGAATGTAGGTTATGTTTAGACCCCGGCAAACATTCAGTTCCGGGATCATCCAAACACGTTCCACAGGCCTTTTTTTTTGGTGTGTCTGTGTTTTCGGTATGGAGGCACGTTTCGCGTGGAAAATGTGATTCCATCCCGGAAAACCTTTACCGCATTCGTCAGATGATGGTTTCGGGGCAGAACAAAAAAAATGGTTTCAAGTTACACATACTCCCCACACTTAAAAGCAGGCTGGCGTGTACATGATGATCGATGGGTGTTGCTTGGCGTGCGTTGTGTAGGAGGCTGCACATCAGCATCAATCCGCCTGCGGCAACTAAAAATCACCCCGTTTTTCTCTACCGTGTTCTATGAATCGCAGCCCTCAGCTGCACTGATTTGTTTGCGAAAACGAAACATCAATGTTGGTCCTGCGGAACACAGAAAACGGGACACACAAACATAACGTTCGCTCGGCTGGGTCGCGTGACGTTCGATGGAATGGAAGGAAGCAAAGAATTTGTGGCACGCTTCCAGACACAATTTGCATTCGCGATTTGCAACACAACAAAACGAGTATGGCACTCGTTGGTGAAACACCATGTTTTTTTTGTTGTTGTTGCCGGCGGGATGAATTTTCACTTAATTGCAATCCAAACAGGCGGATTCTTGGGCGGATGATAGTGAGCGCGCGTGCAGAAAATCCCTTTTTTCTGGGGCATAGCTTTGGTGGATGGAATGCATTCTAGTGCAAGCACAGTCGATAATAATTTTAGCGTTTTTGCATGAACCCCCCGAGGGGCACGATTTTGGTGGACACGATTTTCGGGGCAGCACTGGAGATGGTCGGGTCGGGTGGTTAGCGTCGACAGCCTTCTTGACATCTCTCCAATTTAGCTGCTACTGGTTTGTGGACAATGGTTACAAGCGTTTGTTATTTTACCTTTTTTTTGCCTCGGCACATTGAAGAGACCATGAAGAATGGAGGGGGGGGGGGGGCCATTAGAGGGCATGTGCGCCGGCAAGTGCCGCTGGCATGTGCTGTTGACTTTCCCTAACTTCTTGTAAACACACACTCCGCTAGGTCACTCGGTATTTGTTATACACTCGTCCGGGAACTCACGCGCTGTCTGTGGCACTGGCTGATGGTGACCAAAAAAAAAGAAGCTAGACACACACACACACATACACATGTCTTCCACTAGAGGTTGATGAATGCGTCGTTGTTGATGAAATTGTTGGTAGTTAATGTCGTCGTCATCATCACGTCAACCCTTGTCAGCCTCTACTGGCAGTGCCCAGTCTCGTTATGCGCGCACCGTGATTTGTTTGACTATTTTTGTATTACATTTTTTTTAATCTTGCCTGGCTGGCAACAAACGCTATCGTGAAAGAAAGCTTGTCTTGGGCCGGGTGGAATTCGAAGTCCACTTGCCCACCTTGTCAAGCGGAAAGCTCCACACCACAGACGCCAGGCGGATAAGAAAAGCTCTCGCTTTAATTAATCTCAAGGACGACCGCTGACGCACACACAAACACACACACACACACACACGTGTGCTCCAGAGCGTGAAAAGGTCTGATAGGTTGAGGGTGACGAATGTGGCGCTTGTTTTCGCAGCTGGTTTCCAAGCCATGGGTCGGGCCTTGGGTCGTGAATTTATTCACCCCCAAAACGCCCATTGCCGTCGCTGTCGATCATGGGGAGTCTTGTGCTGCACGGTCCAGCTGACGACCCACGATAAATGCAACAATGCACGTGGGAGTGCCGCGGGTAGAGGGGAGAAACAACGGAAAAAAGGGGAAGCGAATTCCTGACTCCTTACGGTTGAAACGAGCTCATTAGTGGAAGCTACCCGGTTGAGTTTTTGACGCCGAGTAACAAGTGGCGCTCCATCGGATCGATCGATCCGCTTTGATTGACTTTTGTTTTGTTGCTTCTATGGCTGGAGAGATTTGTTCCTTCCAAGCGCCTTATACCTAAAGATAAAACAAGTTCATTATGACAGTCGAAACACGCTTTAGAGCTTCTTGGGCGAAGCGTGTCTGACGAAGGTTGAACTATTCACGCTTACTTGAAGCTTATCGGGTGGAAACGATTCTTAAAACCCCACTCCACTCTAACTAGGCCCCATTACATGGTTGAGTTCGCTTAAAGATTGTTCCATTAGTATCACTAGCACGGTTGGTAGTATTATGGCGTGGATAAAAAAAAAAAACTACACCGGCACCACCATCTGAATCGAAAATTGAGGCAATTAGCAATAATTTTGTTCCGCCCAATTTGGTAGTGCAAATATAATCCAACCGGGATCGAAGCTTGACTGATGCGTGTGACAGGTTGACAGGTGTTTCAGTGTGGAATGAAAGGGATTTTCCAAAATAAACCAAGTCATCGCCGAAAGAGAGAGAGAATTTGATAGTATCGTGCGGCGATATCAATGGCAGTTGGTTTGCAACTGCCAGCCCAGCTGATTAATCATCTATATTCTGTTTGTTGATGTTCCCTTGTTGTGCCAAGGATAGTTTAACATTTCCGACTCCGTATTTTCCGCGACATTTCCTCCTCACTTTTCTGTCTTGATGGTCTTCAATACATTAATCAAATGTTCTTTTCTTCTACCTTGGCATTATGTGAAACTTCACCTAACGGTGGAGGTGGGCAACAAAAAATTAGCAAACGCGTGAAGGAATGTCCCGCCTGCCCCGGCCACGGCAGTAAATGTGCCGCATAAAGCAACCGGAAGATAAGATCACCATTTACGAGACAAGCATCGGCCACCGCACCGAACGACCTGGGCCTGGGGTGGACTTAATTTAATTAAGACCATCGCTTGCACGCGATGCTTTGAAGCACTCATTTTCCCAGACGGTAGGGCCGTCGGTGCTCGGGCCAAAGGCACCACGCTAGAACGTCTTGCGGCCGCAAACCTTAACAAAAAAA
>STHB01000006.1:2897871-2958971 GCA_018908115.1 Anopheles rivulorum
TCATAATTATAAATTACTTTTAATAATTAAAAAGAATAGGGGCGGCCCGGTGGTGTATTTGACAACGGCGCTAGGTCCCTAACACGACCGGACCGGGTTCAAATCCCATTCGGACCGCCCCCCCGTAGCATGGTCTGACTAGCCTGCTACGTGGTAAAATTAGTCTAATACGGCCTGTTCCGTTCTAACATAAATAAAAAAAAAAAAAAAAAAAAAGTAATTTAGCAAACGTTGATAAGAAGCGTTCGCATAAAATGCTCTCCATGTGTCTTATGGCTACGCGGGAAAATCTTTACAAACCGCCTGTTTAAAAATGAAACACAAGTCTGGCTTCTGAGTCTTGGAAACCACGTGCGCTCTTGCTATTGGCGCATATTTCATTCCGCGTGTTTTGCTTTTTTTTATTTCCACCTTTAAGTCGCCTGTAGCGCATTGCAGTCGAGGCGCCGACGATCCACATTTCACCTACTTAATTTAATCTCACCAAATAAATTTGTGCAGCTTCGCGGAGATTTGGAGTTTTTTTTCTTTCTTCTGGGGGTGTGTGTTTCGGGACACGACACAAAGCGTACACGGTGGTTTTCCAACCTAAAAATAGCTCCCGAACCATTTCCCCATTATCGTTGCTTTAACAGAACGTAACGACGGAAATTAGACGTGTGCGGGACACTGCATATCGTTTGGGGCCAGCGGATCGGAAGTTTTTCGTACGCGCCGCCGTCCGCCTAAATTTAGATCTATTCGACACATTTAGCGTGTGGGAATGGGCTTCCTTGATGGAGAAGCTGCCTAAGTGGAAGGAGAAGGGGTACTGGAAGGGAGGATGGAGTGGAGATGAAAAAGGGGTATAAATTTTACGATTCCCATCGGTTTGTTAAAGCAGCGTCAGTATTCAGCCGGCAGGAAAAGAACAGGACCATCTGTCTAACACAAACGACAGCCCAGGAAAGTCCGACACTAATAATCGCACCGGTGATATGGAATCCAATTTCAATATTTTACTGCTGTTTGTTGTTGCTGTTGTTGATGGTGCGTTTTGTTGCCCACAGTCATAAGTCTTAATAATATGTGTACGAAATGACAAACAAAGCGAAACATTTCGTCCGGCTTTGTGATGGTGGAAAGTGGCCAGTCTCATAAAACCATCAGTCAGTCAACACAGTAAACACCCACTTGGGTCATTTTCGGGAGGGGTTGTTTTTGCCTCAAGTCTCCCGCAAGTGGGCAACCCCCTCTTTAAAACGTTAGGTGATCTTACAAACGATCTCGGATTTTTGGCTTCTCTATTTTTCCATATGTGAAGAATAAAAATCCCATTTCAGCAGCCGCGAAGTCACCGAGTGGAGGCGTTCGTCGCTTGAGCAATCGTTGTCGTCTTCCTGCAGGAGAAACCCGCGAGAGCCTTCCCGTAAATGAGTAGACAACCCGAACAAAAACAAACCACTTCCCAAAACATGCGCGGCACACGGTAGTAGGAAGGAATGGAGGACAGCAATGTCGAGTGGACAAACAACACGTTTGATGAATTTACAAGTTGACAGTATCCATTACTGATGCTAATCGATCGCGGCAAATTAGGGAAATGTGAAATCGGTGTGTTCGAGTGCTTTTTCTTGCTTTCTCTCACTGTCTCTCTCTCTCTCTGCCGTATGCCTTTTAAAATGAATTTTGTAACGAAATTGGCTCCGATGAGGCAGTTCAGTGCGGTACCCGAGTGGTGAAGAAAAATCTCCCTCAATGCCAGAATGCGGAAATTGCCTCGCGCCCACACTCTCTTACACCCACATACAGGCATCGAGCGTGGGGCAAAACCGTGTTGATCGCTAGTTTGTTGCAATTTGCCGAACCGCAAGCGCAAAATTGCGCTCTACTAGTGAGCGCTTATTAGTCCGTGTGCTAAGGGCCGTTGTTTTCTCGTGGTTGCGTTAAAATTGTGTGCTTTCTTTCGATTGTTGCTAAATTGTGAAGCGTGAACAGAAACGGAACGAACAGCGGTGGCGCAACTAAATCACCGTTCCAAGCATGGCAAGGTGTGAAGTGTAGTTTATTGATTCAATTGGCTTTTTTCTATCCCATTTAAGCAGCGATTCGTGCTTGTGACTTAACTGCCGCGTGTACTATATGTGCCTAAACCGCCCTTGAAACTTGGTACTATTCGCCTTCTGTTTTCCCGTTCACCCGTTGTACCAGTGATCAGTGTGTGTGTGCGTTTATATGTGTGTTTGTGGGGGCATGTTTTTCCTGCCATAAAGCAGAAGAAAAAAGAAAATGTTGCCTTCATCGCAGCAGGACCATCAGTGCAGTGACACGTTGTGATATTTTTCCTGCTAAAACAAATAATGGATGTTTCGGTAAGTACATTCATTTATTTATTTATTAAGACCAAGGGTATGAGGGGCCACTTTATGAAATGTTCTGTACTCCAAGTAGTGTGACCAGCCATCCATCAACCAGCCGAAAGTTCATCAGAAACAGCATTCCCCTCAAGTGTGCGGCCACCGATCGGTTAATGTCGCATGGGATTTATAGTTTACATCGAGCGTTTTTCTCCACCAAACCCTGGCACTAATCATAAAATACTGCTGTGTTGTGCGAAGCAATGCCGACTCCATCAATCATTTTTGTTTTGCTCCCTCACACACACACGTGTCTTATCAGTGTAGAGACCACCCGATATGCTTGCGATGCTTTTTTCCAATGTGATCGTCTGGTGATGCTTGTTTTCTTCTGGAATGGATACGTACAGAAGGGAAAAAAAAGGAATAAAATCTACATTTTTCCGAGCCCTATTAAGCAGTTTGTCTCCGACTATCGCCTGAGTACAGCATACATTTTTCATATCGCATTCTGATGACAAATGTCCCAGGCGCCTTGTCTGCACCAAACTTTGGTACGGATGCAACAATGTTTGAGTTTTTCCAAAAGAAATTGCTCTTACAACCTAACCAAAAAAAAAAAAAAAACTCACAATTTCCCCTCCGATTGAATAGATTCCTTATGGGCGTTGTTACTCTAAACCTCCGGGAAGGAAATGGAATCATTTTTAATGATAAAGAAAACATAACGACTGAACTGCCTGGTCGCTTGTGCCACGCCAGCCGGTCCCGTGGTGGAAACTTTTGGAGGAGACGTTACAAATTTATTAACTTCACACTTTGTTTCAACAAGTTAATTCCCCGCTCACTTTGCACCTCTTGGTTCGCCCATGGCCAGGAGATACAGATGAACAAGACGAAAAACAAGATAAAAGGAAGAAAAAAAGTTTTTAATGTTGTACGGCCTTTAATGCTCCCAAAAGCGGCATCGAGTAGTTTTCGGGTGTTGCTTTTCTTTCTTTCCTGTGTCTTTTCTTGTTGGGCTGATTTCTTTTTTTTTTGTTGTCTGTCTGTTTAGACTTTTAGACCCACCCTCTCATCCTTTTGGCGGGGAGATGAGAGAAGAAAAAAAAACACCAAGGAGTGCAGTTACAAGGAACCGCTTGTACACGTGTGTTACCCGCGAAGTGCATAAATCCCGTTGCGCAGATGCTTGCGCTCTCGTGTTTGCGCGTGCGTGTGTGTACTTTTTTCATTCTCGAGAATTCGAAGCGTGTTTTACGCGCGGTGTGATAAAGCCGAGAAAAAATGCATTCCCGGGAAAAGGCGGCACAAGAAAAAAGGGGTGCAAAGAGACGGAGAGACGTAAGGAGCGGAGTGGGAGGTGTATGGGAAGGGCATGGAAAAACGCAGATAATAATAATGTTCGGTAATATGTTTACATACGAAGGTTTTGGTTTTTTTTTCTCTCTCTCTCTCTCTCTCTCTATCTCTCCTTTTCGAAGAAGATAAATATTGTTCCATTCACTTCTCGCACACATTCAAAAGTTTTGTATTTGGCCTGATGCCGGACGTTTTCCTGCACCTTTCCCCGCGGATTCGTTTTCCCCACTCCCCACAGGGGTCGAAGGCGACGATCATCTTCCGCAAACGGTGACGATGATGTTGATTTCTTTACGATCCGACTGTATCTTCTTACCAGCGAGGTTCCGATCGTTCGAGCGCACCGCACCGGGTGGTTTACACTTCTTAATCGTCGGAAATCGTTTAAATTTTATTCTAAAAATACAAGAGTACGCACTGCGCTGTGAACGCGTCGCCCTGGGGCGACAACCAGCGAATGCGGAATCGGGTGGTGCTGTTGGTGTAATATGCAGCGTTCATGCTGCTTCCGAATTATTAGTTGCGAAGATTTCGTTTGTTTTACACACGCGAATTTGATATATAAACGCCCAATATGTTCGACGATCGAACATGCAAAGGCGGGATTAAAATAGTAAAGCTTCACCAGACCAGTACACTGCAACCGAAAATGGGCACATATGTTTGGCATGTCGACATGCCAAAAGCTTTCCAGCAATAGCGACCAATTAGCCATTATTAAACGATGTTAGCTAACCTGACGTAAAGATGGTCATTTCGTCGCCGTACACATACCGGGATTCGTTTTCGCAATCACGCAATCAATCGTGATCGCACTGGAGGGCTAATACCATCTTCCAAATCGAGCCAATCGACGGTGCAAAAGATATGCATTCGTGTGCGTTATGTTAGAAAATTATACCCTCCGATCACAAAAGGCAGAGGTTCGGTTGAACTTTACCTAAAATCGATGATCACCCATTGCAAACGTTCGGCGGTTGACTGGAGGCGTTTATTTCTTATGCTTACGTACAGAGTATGTGCAAGCCGCTGTTGCACCGATGGTGTTCTGGTCGTGAGAAAGCAACGGCCATCGGTTTTACCCGGCACCGAAAACACTCGCCGCCGGATGGAATCACGATAAAACTGTAACCCCATGCACATCTCTCGCGCAAACACGGAGAAAATGGTGTCTTGCGTCGTAAGCAAACCTCAACAAAACCCATTAAATAAAGTATTTTTCTTTCCTGTTTCCGTGTGCATGTGTGGACATTTCACTTGAGGATGTGAAATTCTTTTTATGCGCGCCGCATTGCGTCGGGGGTCGTCCCTCATGCAGAAGGATCAACTCATCACCCACTAGCGCGAAGGCACGCAGCTGTACGTTAAAAAACATGTCTCCATGTTTCGATGCGTGCACAGAGAGAAACATAAACTCCCATTCGGTGTTTTGCGTTTTGGTTTGACCGGTGCCCAGTGCGTGTGTGGTCAGTGCAGTAAAAAGTGCTACTAAACGATGAGAAATGCATCGAACAGATGGAGTTTTTTTTACTTTTTGCTTTTTTGCAATTGGCACACTGTTTCCCTGACGATGGTCGAACCGAGAGAACTGCATTGATGGCAACGGCTAAGATAAAACCCGTGCCTTTCATTGTACATTCTTCGGAAAGGCACCCGCCACGAGTGACTCCCAATGATCGTCAGCTCGTATCGAATGAGTTCGTCAGACAAGGCAGATCGTGCTTTTCGGATGAGTTCGTACTTGGCAGGGTACAATCTTACATCAAATATGCAATTAATTATGCTGGTGGTACACAACACAGCGATATGCCAGTGGTGGAATAAACTGTTGGACCTTTGTTGTGGCATTCCATCGAACGCCCCTGCATGAGCTCATCCATCCTTGTAAAGATAGTGTCGCGTTACTGTCGTTGTCGGAGCTAATCGCGTCTAGTTGGGGGTAAAAACGCAGAAACACAAATCAAAACAGTGTCAGGTCAAATCAGCTACGACTTTTTTTGCGTTTTTGTCTCTCTCTCTCTCTCTCTCTCTCTCTCTCTCTCTCTCTTTCTCTCTCTCTCTCTCTCTCTCTCTCTCTCTCTCTCTCTCTTTCTCTCTCCGAAAGTCTTTTGAGAAATCATAATGTAAGTAGCGAAGGATTCGCGAAAAAAACGACCTTGATAAAGTGGAACAGTAGCCGGTTGGCGCTTATCGCTTATAAGCATGGGATTTGGGAATTATTTTCTGGTCGCTAATTCCCATGGTAAATATTATTCCCATCATACAGAGTCACTTGTTGGAGTACAGAACATTTTGAGGGAAACGATCACCAGAAAAAAGCAAACATTTCCATAACGAAGCAAACATTTCCTTACGATACTTTCAGCGCAAAGCGCGGTATACGGATACCTCGTACCTAATCTTCCAGCAGCTGGACAAGGGCGGCGTACTGTACGCGTTCCCGCTCGTCGTGGGCCTGCTGCAACGCTCGCCGAAGAAAGCTTCCCCGAGCGTGCCATCCTCACCGAGGCCACGGTGTGACGTGAATGAGGCGCTCGTGATCGACAGCCCGGAAGAGTCGTTCCTGGGCAAGCAGAAAAAACCGAACACCTACAAAGCGAAGGATACGCGCAAATCGGCCGGCAGTGGCATACCGCGCCGGCAGAGCAAAATCGCCGAGAAGCGTAAGAATCGTCGCAGCTTGGAGCTGAAAGCGGTCGAGGAAGTGTCGCGCGAGGAAGAAGAAACCAAAGACGAACCGGACGGGGTCGAGCAGGATGAGACGAAGGTGCAGGTCTGTGATATATCCGGTCGGGGGACGGATGGTTCCACGCCGGCCAGCAATCAAGCGCGAACGTTCAGTGTCATCAGCACCGATGAGCCGGACCATGTGCAGAAGGACATTCAGGTGGCGGTGGATTTTCATCATCGGCCAAATTCGGAGGTCGAACCGTACCGTACGAGCGTGATCGAGGCGAACAATAATGATTTGCGGTGCAAAACGGCCAACGAGCCTGATCGGCGGGCGGTTGATTCGGACGTCGAATCGGTCAGCACACTGACGCCGAGCATAGGGACGCCCGGGACGGAACGGCGAGGACAGAAAGAAGAACCCGTCGAGGGTGGCTCGTCTGGACCGCAGCGTATGTTGGCTCCCGGTGTACAGATCCGGCGCAAACAGTATCCGTACGAACCGTGCTATCTGGTCGGGTCGGAGTTCAGTGACACGAGTGATTTTACCGATACCGCCAGCAGCGTCGCCAGTGACCTAGATGAGACCGAGTACGCTCGGGTCGAGCAGCGTAAGGTATGTGTTGTAACGTGGGGACCGATATGGACCCCGATGGAGCCCGGTGTTTGTTTACCATTCGCATGATAAAGATAAAATAAACCCGTCCAGCGACGGTGCAGACTGTGCTGGACGAACATGTTGCCAGACAAGATATCTTCGGTGACGGAACTAACATTTCGGAGGCCTGTAACGGAAAGATACTTGTGGCCCGAAACCGAATGATAGTTAGACTTTAGATCGAATTTTCATTATAAATGAATTCTGGGCGATTTTGTTTCTTATAGAGCAACAACGATATTAACATTACGTTTGCAGACCGGAAGAAAACCAATTCTTGGTGCGTACTCCACACTGATAACATTCGGACTTGATGATAAAGTCTCCTCCCTGGAAGTCTGGCATGATTCTGGCAACCTCATTAATAACCGTCCTATTATTGCAAGCTTTCACATTGCTAGGATGTAGAGACGATTTCTCGTAATAATACGCTTCAAAATTTCGCGCCTTAAGTTGCGCAAACTGGCAAAACTTCTTTCATATCCCATATTGCCCATATTGGTAGAACAGATGCTGAGTTTTTGTGTAACAGATTTTGGAGGGTTGCTTAGCAAATGTTGAATGAACGTTTAGTGAATGTTGGAGAGGAGTTGAGCGGTTGATGGATGAATTTATTTATTTATTATTTGTTTATTTGAGTATGACGGGTTATTTGTCACATTGTCGGCCTTATCAGGGCTGAATCGTGTACAATGTCACAAGGCATTTTTTTCATGTATTTTGCCTTATACCGATGAATGATCATATCAGATCTTTCAGATCAGATCTTATATCAGATGAAATGTATGAAAGATTCTTGTTTCTTAGTTTGAAAATGAGGTATTCTTAAACTGTACAGTAGAGCCTGCGAATTTTGGGTTGATGATTAAACTCATTTCACGTGTTGTATGAAGTCTACTACTTCGATTGAAACGAGTTTATCGCTTTAATGTCTGTAAATTGTAGGTTTTTCTTCATGACGATCTTGTTCATTGTATTCAAGAGTTGCTGATAGTTGATATCTTAGCTTTACTCCCCAATCCCCAAACTTTGTCCAAGTCGGGGAGCAGAATACTAAGGTTTAAATTGAAACATTGACATCGGTTTGACAGTTCGATTATGCTACCGGTTGATATGTACGCACACTCCGGGAGGAAAGAAAACAATTTTACGTTCAACGAGAACTCCAACACTGGGTGCGGTTCAACGGTCACGCGATTGATAAACCATTTTACGGTACCCGCGTTTGGGCGTATCGAACCGCTGGTCAGCAACCTTCCAGCATTTGATGGTAAGGGCTTGTGTTTTAGTTTCATCCGATCAAACAGATTGAAATTGAACGGCTATCAAGTGACATACGACAGTCCCCCGAATGTGTGTGTGTGTTCGTGTGTGGCCGGGAGTTCGGATTCTTTGATGGACAGCTCTTGGACAATTTATTGTCCCGGAAAGTTTGGGCCAACAGAGACCAACAGCCAGAAAGACAACGCAAGGCACCGTCAGATCCTTGGTGGGGGTTTTATGGTGGTCAAAATGACGCGCTAAAGTGTTTCCACGAAAATGAAGGTCGTGAGCGTCGACCACCCGACCGGTTGGATGTGTGTGAAGCTGGTTTTGAGATGTAATTCCTTCCACACGCCGTTACACGATTGAGTGATGGAAAACCAAAATGACCACAAGTGTGGACCCTTTCAAGTTTAATGCTGTGCATTAAGACATAGTCGTTTACACGATGGTTTATTTGTAGCGATTGAAAAGAACATCCATTTTGGGCGGGCGAATGGATGTGTCAGATGAGATGTAAATTGATACGCTGGAATCGGTTTACGTTGAGAATAAAGCTATTGTGTGACGAAATGGAGAAGAACATAATGTGAGCTGATGCGTCCAATAAACTATCATAAAGAATTAAACTGCTGAACGATTTGATTCATCCAATTCCACCTTGCATCACGTTGTATCGTGAAAAGCCGTATTCCAAAAGCTTCGATGTTAAGCGTTTGAAGCAACGGTAGTAACAACTATTTCCTACAGATGGCGCTACAAACATCGAAACGCTTCATGTTTTGTGTCTTGGATAAATGTTTTGCCGTTAAACAGTGGGTCAACGAGTTAGGATTATCGTCATTCGGCCACGTACAAAATACTTTTAAAAGTCGCATTTCGAGAGAATGTAATTAAATATTTAGAAATAAAGTATATAATTACTAATAAAAGTTATTAAAATATATTTTCATGCAAAACATTTTTTTACTCGTTCAAGTAAATATACCACGAGTAACATTTCGGTACCCGCGGCAATTTACGACCATATTACCATATTCGTTCGCTCACCACCATCGAAAAACCTCACTCATTATTCGCATTTGCGCTCGAGTGTAGCCTTCCACCGTAAAGCAGCGATTGATTTCGCGGGACGTCCATTATGTCCTAGGCACCGTCCATGCGCGATGGCAACCCACCGATAGCGNTATTTTCATGCAAAACATTTTTTTACTCGTTCAAGTAAATATACCACGAGTAACATTTCGGTACCCGCGGCAATTTACGACCATATTACCATATTCGTTCGCTCACCACCATCGAAAAACCTCACTCATTATTCGCATTTGCGCTCGAGTGTAGCCTTCCACCGTAAAGCAGCGATTGATTTCGCGGGACGTCCATTATGTCCTAGGCACCGTCCATGCGCGATGGCAACCCACCGATAGCGGGCAAAACATTGTGCATATTAGCGGGACATCCTCCAACGGTTTTCCTTTTGCCTGAGCGCCATTATGTTTCGCGCGTTTCCACCAGTTTTGTGGCAGTTCGATCTAACTTTACTCAAATTAAATTGTCTTCACCGTACCTTCAGGTGGTTTGGTTGTTTTTTTCCTTGGTCGGCCTTTCTTCTTTATGGTAAAATTTATCTTAAATTAATCACTTTCCTCCAAGCACTCGGGCGGTACGGGATTGGTAAGGTATATTGTGCACGATTTTCGGAATGGAAGCGTACCGACCGACTGACGAAGCATAGTGCACATTGGCGCTTTGGTCATCTTGGTTTGGGCCTTGGGCTGGAACCATTCACTGACCGACTGGCCCACTGATGCGAACTCCAAGGGAAAGAGTGCTAATGCTGTGCGAAAAAAACGCTGACCGACTCTGGCCGCTGATCTGCTCGAAGGGAAACCTACATACCAAGCGTCCTTATTCACATCCACGCAACTAACATCCAGCCACGAGGGGTTATAAGATAGTAATTGTGATAACAATCTTGCCTTCCTAAAAACATGAGCCGAAAGGGAACGAAACACTAAACGATCGTAAGCAACAACTTCAAATCGATCGCGTAAGAGAGAGAGAGAGAGAGAGAGACAGAGAGAGAGAGAGAGAGAGAGAGAAAAAAAGACAGAGAGAGAGAGAGAGAGAGAGAGATAAAAGATGGCTCTAACTCATCTCCTTCAACAGTCAGCCCAGTCTGGTTAAGGTGGCAGTGGGTGGGAAACAGATGTGGGAAACTCGTCCCCTGTCCGAAAACGCGTGTTTGTTTTCCACCGCCGGAACGAGATGATACCGAAGAAGAAAAAAAGAAAGGAAAAAAAACCTTTTAAAGGCATCACACACAGTAATGTTTGCTTGGTATGTCTAGGGCCGGAACAAATCGATCATCCGGTCGGTGTGTGTGTGCGCCAACCATCTTATGCGCATCTATTGCGCCCGCGCTTGTCTGTGTGCCTGTTGGTATTGTAGTTATATTTTTATGTTTTAATCTCACAGCTCACAGCTGTAGAATCCATAAAAAAGCAGCAAATGGTCAGTTGGTGGGTGGGCGAACCCGAGGCGGNAGGGGTTATAAGATAGTAATTGTGATAACAATCTTGCCTTCCTAAAAACATGAGCCGAAAGGGAACGAAACACTAAACGATCGTAAGCAACAACTTCAAACCGATCGCGTCAGAGAGAGAGAGAGAGAGAGACAGAGAGAGAAAGAGAGAAAGAGAGAGAGAGAGAGAGAGAGAGAGAGAGATAAAAGATGGCTCTAACTCATCTCCTTCAACAGTCAGCCCAGTCTGGTTAAGGTGGCAGTGGGTGGGAAACAGATGTGGGAAACTCGTCCCCTGTCCGAAAACGCGTGTTTGTTTTCCACCGCCGGAACGAGATGATACCGAAGAAGAAAAAAAGAAAGGAAAAAAAAACCTTTTAAAGGCATCACACACAGTAATGTTTGCTTGGTATGTCTAGGGCCGGAACAAATCGATCATCCGGTCGGTGTGTGTGTGCGCCAACCATCTTATGCGCATCTATTGCGCCCGCGCTTGTCTGTGTGCCTGTTGGTATTGTAGTTATATTTTTATGTTTTAATCTCACAGCTCACAGCTGTAGAATCCATAAAAAAGCAGCAAATGGTCAGTTGGTGGGTGGGCGAACCCGAGGCGGCCGGACGGAGAAACAAACGGATTTATGTAAACAACGGGTTGTTCAAAAACATTGAATCACACCCCATGATTTGGGGAGCGAACAAAAAAAAGCAGTATTTTTGTAAGGGAATATTTCTATCGGAGGGAACGATCGATAAGCAGGAACGGTCAGTTCGATATAAAGTGACTTATGGTGTTTTTTTACTATCACAACCAGATTCAAATCCAGATTTCCCAGTCCTATAGAACGTTAACGTGACGTAAGACATTTTACGGACGAATATTTCCGTTTTCTAAAAATATGCTTCTTGTGCTTTCGATCAAACTATAGCTCTCCATCTTCGATATGAAGTAGCGCATCTATTAATGATGATGTCGTCATTAGCAAATCTAACTTGATAGAATAGTTTGAATGTTGTCTTTAACTTTGAATGGCTTTGTCTTTCGGATCACACACACACACAGGTGTTTGATAATTGAAGGAGCGTCCGTTGTTTCAATGTTTCGCCCAAAACAAGTTTCTGTTTGTTTTGTTCGTTAGACATCCAATCGACTCAAAAGCTATCCATTCGTAATTTACATCTATTATTCAAATGAATCGAGTCCGTTCGCTTGGACAATTGTTCCGGCTGGCTGGGCGAAGATGAAGCTTACGAGATGATGACTTCCCAAGTCCGGCGGTGTGAAATGGAACGCCCCATGCCAAGCAACTCATGTCCCCAATCCATTTGCACCCAAGGACACCCAGGTGGTTTCGTTTAATAACTTTGACGACCCGACACGACTGCCGGGACGCACTGTGTGTGTATGTGCGCGCATACGATTAAAGCTTGATGGCAAAAGTTTGGCTTTTGCTCACAGCCGGTTCCGAACACCGATCAACCGATGGCTATCGAAGAAGGTTTGTGATTTAACCGTGGAAGAAAAAATGCTTGCATGCTACCGTTTCTCACTGTTTGCACCATTATCACACGATCAAACAGCCTCTTATATAAATCGCCTTTATCTTTCGTACACTAAGAATACTTTATTTACAGTAAGTTTAGTTCACTCGCGGGTGTTGTTAGGCTGCCATCTATGAAACCGGTGGAAACATTGGTAGACCAGCTTGCAGAAAGCATGGTTAGGATGGATCTTAATCTATCCGTGCATCTAAGGTTTCCTTGTTTTTTTGTACTGCCTTGGGTCGCTTCGCGGCAGGAGATCTTTGCTGACTTTAGGAAGGCCCTCGAAGCAAGCGCAGGGCAACTTATCTGGCACGCTGCTGCATTTAGACTTTTGAATGAAGACGCAAAAGAAATTGTCCCGCGATCGCGATCTTCTGTCGGCCGGTGTATTGTCTCAACCATCGTTGATTGTTTCGTTAATAGACTCGTAAATTATAACGCCGCTTGACAGTTTTTTTTCCTCCAGCACTATATCCATCCTATCCGTGCTTGGTGGAGCAGATGAATCCTTTCGAATGGCTTACCCCGTGCAATTCTCAGCGGGCATCGAACGAATCTCCCCAAGGCGTCCACCGGTAGCGATAGAAATACTAATCCCACTGGGGGAGCCCAATCGCCCAGCAAGGCGCACAGCAGGCGAACGAGCTGACACTAAAATGTAACCTTTAAAAGATTGTATTACAGACAAACAAAAAAAGGTGTAGTTATCCATAAAAGTTGGATAGAAAATATGAAACATCTTCAACTACTCATAGAACCATCCACTCCGTAACATACGCAGTATGGCCATCGGATGGTCGGATTCGTCATCCCGCAGATGCGCACCTCGTTGCAGTTAAACAGTTTTGCACTCGACGAAACGGTGTCAAAAAGGTACTCCAAGACTGCTTCATCACAGCACCGTGAGCCTTCTGGCACAATAATCCCTCGCGGCTTGGGCGAAAGATTTAATGTCACCACAGAACCCGCCCTGGCACGGAACTGCGCAAACCCGATGACGGTGCGGATCCGTCAATCACGCGCAATGCTGCATCGTACCGTGCCATTATTTGCACATATTTCACCCAGCACAATCTGTGTCAGCAAGGGTGGAAAGAATGGCCGAGAAATGATAATGCACGATCGCATGGTTTCAACAGTTACGGATTTATGATGTTTTGCTTTTGTGCTTTCCACGATGGGACGATCCGGCGAAATGGGTTTAGTTCTTGTTGTTGATAGGGCGAGGGTGTTGACATTACGTTCGTCTAGCTTGTCTCGACACACGTGGAGTTCACGATCGTGCTTTCGTGACCTTTTCTATTCGGGTGGAAAAAACTGGTGTAGCCCACCGTATGACCCGAGGCACCTGAGTGCAATCGGTCAGCAAATTTTGATCACAAAATTACTACTCGAAGCGGAAAAGTACCTTACGCAGCCTGGTCGCTCTACCACTACCATTAACTACGACATAAATCATCATCGGCGTGCACTTTCTCGATACAAGATGCAACAAGCGATCTGCGTTGAACAATGTGAACATGGCACGAGCAGTCGCAGCTACACGATAAACTTGACCGTAACACCATCAGCACGGTCCGATCCGGTCCCGAGGTCCCTTTTGCTCGGATATCTCACAACATCCCAGATAGCCCGATAGCCCGTGACATGACTGATGAGCTAGCGGTACGGCGCACCGTCCTTTAGAAGAAAGCCCGAAGTACACGCCACGGGAAATGAAAGCGAGAAGGATCGCTTAACCGTACGCAAGGGCGACCGTGTTTCAGTAGCATCGTTCGGCCCGAACGCACCTGATTGACACATTTGGACTCGAAACGTCGAACGTTCGTGATCGTGTGTTTGGCCATGACTTGGAATGTTAGCATGCGCTGTGTCGGTTGAGCTACGAGCGGCTTCCTCTGATGCTGACCCGGACCGTTATGTGGGATCGTTCCCTTTGAAAATGCATGAAAAGCTCCGCACGAGACAATATCCCTGACTGAAGTTTGAATCGTTCGGGGGGGAAAAATGAAAAGCCTCAACAGATTTGCACGTCTACGATAGGCAACGAAGAATGAAGGAAAACGTTCGTTAGGAATTTCGTTGGGAATTTTATGGGTATTTCTGTGGATGAGTAATGAAAAACGTTTTTGGATTGCTTCACCTTGGCAAAGAGATACAGAAAACAAGCTGGGAGACCTTCAGATTGATTAGCATCTTCTTGAGATAAATGTGTTTACGCAAAGCATACACTAAACTTGTATGAATCACGAGATCTGCTTGTGAATAACTTTTTCTTTTGCGGCATACTGTCCAGCACCAGTGATCCATTACTCTTGGGTGGATCGAGCCTCTTAGCAGGACGGATCGCTTGCTCATTGCGTGCAGTAACAGATTTTGCTGAGTGCTTAGCCAATTTCACCCCGGATGGGTGGTATGGAGCTAGCCAACGTACACCCATCCGACGACCTTTGACGACGACCTCGTCCACCGTCGAGCTGACGCGGTGGTCGGATTTTGGAACGCAGCGTTGAATGCCCGGCTCCACGGCTTAAGCCAGTTCGTGGCACTCTGCAGATCTCTGGCCCAACTCGTTTTAGCTAATCCTGTTTTTCTTTTACTTACCACCGATGGTTGCCATCGTTGCCTGCTTTTAAGGGAGACGGTCCACACGGTAGTGATGATGTGCGGCTGCCTGCTTCCAAATATGGGCAGCATCATGCCAGCCTAACCTACCGCGGCATTGGCCAGGAATAATTGAGTCAAATAAGGAAGTGAAAAGCCCTTTTACACTGCAGCTCCCGTACCATTTCGTGATTCGGTGTCCCAACGATCCCCAACGCGCTAGCAATCAACATCTTTTCGAGCGTTTTCGGAACGATCGTACTCGGCGGCTCGACTAGAAGTGTTTTTTTTCTTCAATCAGTTGAAAAGGATGCCGTTGCTTTTCGACTTTCGACCAGCAGTTTTTGGGACAGACGTGGATGATAGTTCGTTTTGGATTGTGCGCGGTGGAAGAATCACATGCCCGGCGCGCTATTCTACACTACCGAAGGCAAGCAAAACCTGCAAAAATGACGCAGATTAATGATGGACCAGTAAATCGTTTGACGACTATATTTAGAGCGACAGGCCGGGCTATGAACTCCATGCAATCAGCTGAGGTTTTTTGGAAGCGGATTTGCTCACGCTTTCTTCCTTGGTCTGGTATGCGTTAACCCTGCGGTACCGAATTCCGTGAGTTCAAACTTTACGACCGAGAGTGAGAGAGAGAGAGATAGAGTTATAAAAAATGATCGATAGCTTCCAACCGGGTGGTACGAAAAACCAGAACGGGTTTTCGCTTTTGGGAGCAAAACACGTACTGCTTGGGAAGGTTTTTCATCTCTGCTCCAGTGTTAGAACATAAAACGGGAATACGAAGATGCCAATGTTGGAGGTCGTTTTGCTCGTCGCCCCCTGAAGTTGCCCTAAAGGGATGCGGACGTCCATTAATGTCACTTCATGGGTGCTATCAATGCTTAGAGTCGATCGTTAAATTGATCACCGTTTAACAGCGCCCCGAGCTTAGCCAAGATCGGTAAATGAAGTTGTAGACGAATGCAAAGCGAGACCAACGAGCGTTGTCCCGCAACTAGTTTTAACGCCCAATGGAAAAATGTTAGTCCGAAGCGCCTTTATTGTGTAGTGCGCTAATTATAAACTTTAATAGAAGGATCTTCATTCTACGCTACCCCAAAGCAGTTTTCTTAACCTGCGCTTACGTGGGAAGAACTGGAAGCTTGCAGCAGTGTGGTACGCTGAAACATTCTTCTCCAACCCAAAACATCGCAGGAGGTCCCTGTTGTGGGGGACGGCAAACACTCTCCAACCTACCCGACACATTAATCGCATTCGGTTGGTCCGGTTTTTGCTGCTGCTGCATGCCCATGCCAAACATTCCCGCATTTTCATCGTATAAATCGTACGGCATATATGCACATCGGGCGCATGCATGCATGGTCGGGGTGTCTGTTCTACTTTTGCTCACGAAAAAAATACCCTCCTCCCCTCCACCACACACACCATGAAAAGCCCCACGACATGGTTGGTTCCACGATCACCAACCGCATTTCACATTCCACAGTCACCGCGTGCGTGTGCGGGTTGCAAAGCCGGAAAAGAGGTAAGATTCAATCTCACCATGGGTGGCACGCGTACTTCGTCCCGGTAGCTACCGTGTGCGGCCGCGGCACGGTAAGCCACAATTAATCCGAAGGTCAATTTCTCCCCTTTTGGAAAGGGCTCTCCCGTATTATTCCGGTCGAAAGAATGGATTCGAAAATGGTGGTGATTTATAATAACCGATTACACGCGCTGGCCAGTAGTATATGCCGTGGCGCAGCTATGTTTAAGATGTGTTGAATAATGAGTGTCATTTGTGCTGTTGACCTCTGCTGGGGGGAAATACAAACGCGAAAGCTGGGTAAAACAGCTTGACGGATGTTGATTTTAAATCTTTTTTTTTTTGTAAACTCGACTATTTGCTACTGATTGAATCCCGGAATTGCGTCCAGTTTGAAATGACCAACATTTTATGCTACACAAAAGTTACATTCGGCTTTTGATTTTTCGCCGCAATATAGGTTCCACCAAAGGAAATGGTCATAAATTTTCCCCAAATTTTCTTCCGCCACAAAATTACACAATCCTTCCTCGTCGTGCTTTAATGGTCCGCCGGGAATCGGTCAAGCGGGAATCATCATGCGCAAACAAACACTAGAGCACGTGACCTCGAGAGATCACCGATACCACTCCACCCACCCCTCTCCACTCACACTCCAAATCAACGATCTGCCATCGAACGGGTCTGCCCGATCAGTAAACCCCAAGAACCGTTCTGCCCGAGAACCGAGGTCACCGCGAAGGAAATGGAACATCATACGGCTCGGCCAGTAGCACCGTGATAGCAATGGTCGAATGGGTTTTTTTTTAATGCAACATCCAAGTGGCAACAGAAATGGGAGGATTTTCAGAAGAAAATAAAAAACGAAGCAAAAGGCGAACCCGTTCCAATTGCTGAAGCAGCAAGCAGCTCCTCGTTGATTGACTGGTTGATTAAAGTGCGTTAACTGTTTACCTTCGCTGGTAAATGGTGCGTGGTTGCACGGTTTCGCGTAAATGGTGAAAAACGACACGAATCACACACACGCCAACCCCAGTCCTCGGGCCACTGGTTGAGATTATGCCAGCCGATTGCTCAATCAGGGAAGGAAACATCCGGCCAGTGATGCGGCAATGTTCACCGGTGCCTTGTGTGCGGGATGAGAAACGGTTGCAAGTCGTATTTAACGGTTTCGCCGTTCGCCGTGTAAACAGAACCCAATTTCAGGCGGGTCAAGTTCGCGTTTCGTTTCCGTCGCTTTCCACACACACACACACACACACACACACACACACACACACACACACACACACACACGCGGGCATGTTGGAGGAATGGAGATTTTTTGCTAATTTTTTCTCCCTAGGACATGCGCTGGGAGCACGGGCGATCGTTCATTCGTGTACAGAAAGCAATTGCTTGAGCGTGGCAATCAACATATCGCTCGGTCGCTTAGCAACACCGTCGTCAGCTAGCATACGTTCATGTGCACCCTTTCCCCCTTCCCCACAGTGAAAATTCCTCACCCTCGTTCTTGAACACACAGACACACACTTAGAGTGTCGCAATCAGCCAAGAATTAGACGGAAATACGCTTCAACCCACGCACGCACGTTAGATTGTTTCGCATCCTGCCCTGTGCTCTCGCCACGGTCTAATGGTTCGCGCTTGTGTAAACAAAAGGTAATGCACGATTCTGGCTGCATGATAAATGTCTGGTGCTTCTATTTTGGCACCGGCATAATCGAACTGTGCCCTGGTTTATTTATTGTTTGTACAATAAATTTCGTACCAGAAGTACAAGTTTCACCTTTGCAAGTGCAAGCGCCAACATTGTCAACATTGTTTAGAGGATTTTGTAGACAATATTCATCGTCTTTTAATA
Source organism: Anopheles rivulorum (assembly GCA_018908115.1). Lineage (NCBI taxonomy): Eukaryota > Metazoa > Arthropoda > Insecta > Diptera > Culicidae > Anopheles > Anopheles rivulorum. Next base: position 2,916,235 of record STHB01000006.1, read on the forward strand.
AACAAATTGGCAGCTATTTCATCTCAAAGCTGGGGGATATACTTTAAACGAAGATTTTTCTATTTTAATTTTGCTTTAAATTGTTTGGGAAAAATACTGGACCATTTATCCGAAAATTAATATACCCAAAGTGGTTCAATCAAACAACATTTGAATTACCAATAAAACTATTGAATTTTGATATTGTAGTGCGTTAGGTGTTTTTGAATGAACCCTCCATGCCAATCTACAGAGCATCTCTGAGTATCAACAAATTTATCCATATCTCATTAAATAACCTTAAATCTTCAGAAATAATATTGATTTAGTTAAGAGATTCCTTCTAGAGAGTTAAGAGATCAAAAGCTAATAGTCGTTTTCTTTTTTATTTGTGTTTCAGGTAAGAGTGATCCTCTGGCTTAAATAAACTCACTTAGTAAGTACATAACAACAAAATGGAACATATATGACACTGTTGCTGCCAACGATACTACCAATGCTCAATAAATCCATTTAAACCGTATTGCTAATACATTTGCCCATTCCGGACAGCAGCGCATAGTGCATGTGCGCCATGTGATCGTAATAAACATGTTTTAATTCATTGGCGCTCCAGCAGAAGGTGTACACACACTCACACTGGTCGTTTGAAAAATGATCGCTACCGCCATTACCGATTAGCATACGTCTCGTAAAAAGCGATCACATCATCCAACCCGTCCGACCCATTAACAAGTTCACACTCCGTAACTGGCAACGAATCGTTCGTCGATGCACCACTCTCGATAGTGCACTATTAATCATGGGTCTCTTTAGCTACCCTTGTGCCAGGTAGTGGACAGGTTGTACATTATATACCTGCACCATACTCGGCAGCAATTGGAAAATCTTTGCATCATCGTTCAAGCCTTGACTTGGGTGAGTGGAGTGATCTAACAGAAGTGTGTGTTGCATGTCCGTACGAGCATCTTTACAACACGTCATATGAATCAAATTTTATTAAGCTGATCTTTAAACGGTTTTTTTTTATTGGAAGTAACTTAAAAACGAGACTTAAGAGAATTGAACTCCCAACAGTACACAGCTTAGCGATTGCTTCTCAACATTAGACCACTAGTTGGTCTTACTGGCGTCATGGATATTTTCGTGCTCTGGCACATTCCACAGCAGGAAAAACTACTGTAGCGCAACCAGTACCACCATCGTGTTGTCATCGCCACCATTACCCGATGACGTCAGCTCACGGATGAAGATGTTTAAAGCATGGGTCCCTTGGCCAATTAATTAATCAAATCCACCGAAAACTAACAGCTAATGAAATACGCAACGATTTGTCTCGGTTTGCCATTTTTTCGACTTTTGGGATGTAAATTCCATTCAAAATAAGAAGAGATTCGTGATCGGTGCGTTAGTTATCATTCCAAACCTTCCGCATAGTATGCCTGTCGAGAAGTGTTGATTCGTGCGTTGCCTTAAGAGTTGTAAAATTATCCCCAACAAATACGTTTCGCCTTAGCACCCAATCACCCCAATTGAGCAGGGTGAATTTCGCACTTAAGATAATGTCCTTCGCGTTGCGTGCTTCACCTTTCCGTTTGGCTTTTACTGCGGGCCTACCCTCGGCGAATCGGGCAATGTGCGAAAACTAATAAACTGACAGAATTATAATTTATTGTACAATTGCTCGGGGATGGATGTTGATGGTGGCGAACAAGAAACATGAAATGTCTTTTTTTCGCTTCCTCCCCCCTCCCCCCCCCCTTTTCCCTCCTGGCCGTACGTGGTTCGTTTCGTTTTCCACTTTCCCAGTGCAGAAACGCACGATCACGATCGATCGCGCAGTGTTTTCCTTTGGCGCTGTCAGCTGTGATTACTAACTCTCTCTCTTTCTTCGGGTTGTTACTCTTCAGGGGTAATATAAAACTTAGCTTAGCTTAGTTTTCATTTTTCTTTTTACAAGCATGCGTGCATCCATTTGTTCTGTGGCATCCGACGTTCATAAGATGCTGCCCCATTGCAAAGTCTCGTCTTCCATTAATCGTCTTTCTTGCGATGGGTAAACGAGTTGTGTTTCGCTGATATGGTTGAAGTCTGCAAAGCTACTTCCACCGTACTACTACTACACAGCTGTCGCTCCTGTGAGATGCCGCGAATTACGAATGATTTAAAATGCTTATGATGGTCGTAAATCTATCGTTCCTGTTTGCATACGCGCCTCCAACATTCCAATGTTTAGCGTTTGCACCGTGACCTTAATTTGGGTTTTTTTTTATTTATTTTCCACCAGGAACTGGGATGGTCAGTTTTGAAATGAGTTGCGTTGTAAAGTAATACCGTTCAAACCGGCGATTGGTGCTTTTCCATTCCGCTTGGGAAACCTGCTTTGCCAGGCCGGGCCATCGATTGAGTAATAATTTCTCACCTAACCTGGTGTACCCTCCGGTTCGCATCCTTCTCCGGTACGGTTGGAGGGCATTCTCGCTCCTTTCAAGGCTAGATTAGTGGTGTTCCGCAAAAGGGAACCCAGCCTCACTATTAACCGATCAAAGCGCGAAACTTGCTTTCGGCAAACCAATCTAAGCACGACCTTTGGTCTAAGAACCGAGTGAAAGATTAGATCGAACTTCCCACTAACCGGGGCTTGGTTTTTTTTTATATGCTGGGCGGGCTAAAAGTACTAACATCAACCTAACCCAACGGGTGCTAAACACCATCCTGGCACAACGGGCTCCGGAGAAGACTTTTACGGCACGACGAACCTTAATCATGGTCGCAACCACCCCGGAAGGTTCGGAGCGTACGAAGATGCAATAAAATCCTGCCCCGACACCTCGTTTAGCATGCTTTCGGTGTGGCTGTGGGGTAATTATGTGTCCTCTTCTGCCGTTACCTCGACGGATTACGGTGTAACAAGAAAAATCTACGGAGAGATCGTTCCTTAGTTTAGGTGAACTTCCATACGAGCTTCATACGGCCAGCAGAACCGTCGATCATCAGCTCCGGTTAACTTCCTGCTTTGCAGGGTGAGTTTCTAAAGCACGTTCATAACATCACTACCTACATGCAATCTATTTTGATTGAATCATTTTGATTCATCTCGTACCGCTGACATGTGGTTTTTATGTTGCATTAACGCACCCCATTTTAAACGGGCGGATATTTATTCCCTCCCAAATGATGGAGCAAGCTGGAAAGCCGTCTGCGTTTTCAGATGGAAGGCAAAGCAGTATATGCTGCCACAGTAACCTCCGAAATCTGGCGTGTGGTCTCGCTCACACTCTAATCCTCTCCAACGATCGGGATCGAGTCGTTCCGTCGTTGTTTGACATGGCTCGTGCTATTTTTGACAGGGAGCACACACACAGACACAAAACTGTGCATTTTCCATGCGAAATTGATGGCTTGCGAAAGGAATGCGACGATGTTCGATGCGCTGCCGATGAAGCTGCTGACGGCTGCCTGTCGTCGTAAGTCTTGGGCGCTGCTAATCGCCATGCGCGAAAAGAAAAAAGGAAGCAAACAAAAAACCACATCATTGAATTATTAATCGCGAAGCACAATTCGCAGGAGAAAAGATGGGAAGTTTAGTCGTTTTTTAGCCTTTTGCGTGTGTGTGTGTGTGTGTGTATGTCTGTGTTGCATAGCAAGAATGTCTTATTAACTGTGGAAGCGTAAAGGAACGCCGTCGATCAAAACGATATGTTGGTCCATCGTTCGTGCGTTTGGTGTTTTTTTTGGGACAACTTCTTGTAATTAGTATTAGCTCGATGCAGGACAGGTTATGCGAAGGCAAACCATCGATCCATCAATACGACATAGTTCCAGCGTTGATGGAAACCGTATGTGCTGTTTCTTTACTTTTCATGAAACGACCCGAACGATCGCTTCCAGCCGGTGAAAGTCCCTTCCATTACTTTCGTATCTGCGCTTTGGCAAGCGTGCGTGTCTGTATCTGTTTTGTTTACGTTATTTACGCGTTAACAATATCCTCCCATTACAAAGCACAGAAACAGCTCGTTCTGCCCGAAAGGTTTTTTTTTTATTGCAATTTGTTCGACAACTTTGCTAATCAAATTTGTTTTGCAAAATGAGTGATTTACCGAACTGCGAGTTGGGGCGGGGGTTGGAAAAGCTTTGGAAAACCCCGATCCCATAACGAGAACGGCCCACTCACTCAACCGAACCGTCCGACTGGCTAAGATGAAAATAATGAAATAATTAAATTTCATTTTGTCTTCAGCAGCAGCGATCCTATGCCCAATCACCCATAAACTAGCCCTCTTCCTATCGCTATCTCGTTCGCGCGCGTGTGTAAGGGCGTGTAATGGTGTGGGAGCGAATTTATCCTCACCTTCCCAAACCACTTTTGCCACCTTTTTTATGCCGCAGATGATTGATTAGGTGTGGAGTCGTGAATTCGTAATTTGCCATCGTCTAAAGTACTGTTTCGCGTGGAAAGTGGAACGCCACTCTCATCGGAACGCTCTGTAAGAGGGGGTTGGTGGCAGATGTGGTAGGCGTGGGAAGTAGGGAGAAGATTTTTTCAGGACTAACCCACACCTAAGGTGGGCGTTTACATGTTAACCAAAAGCACGTCAAACGCAGTGTCATCGCCATGTTCCTAATGAGCAACATTGTAGGATTAGATGGCCCCGAAGGAATGTGTGATGCAGAGAAGTGCAGAGTGAGATGAGTTTTCCAACTGGAATAATCTCCTTTCAAGCCATGATCTCACTGTTCCCATACATGATGTTGGTTGGCAGGTCGGTTTATAAGCGTACTTATGCGTTCCAGATGCAGCCCTAGCTGTCGTGTCGAGCTCACAACCGTGTTGTGGAATTCCATTCGCATGTACAAAACATTGGGGTCCACACGGTTCTTGGGACCGTCGGAGTTCTGGTCTGGCTTCGGTTGACCGGTCCGATCCATTCCATGCCCGGCCATTGCCATCCATCACATTGCATTAACCGTGTCGCTCGAGGGTGGCCCCACGATCATAGGACCCCCGATCGACCAGCGCCACAAAAAACAAGGCAGACATGATTTGTGCAATACTGATCGCACCTAGTGCAAGATTTAAAATAAAACAACCGTTCCTTCAACGGTATTGTTTTGGCCTTGACATAAATCACTAAATCGCACAAATCTGTTGGTCAGAACTCCCATTTGCACCCCAACTAGCCCAGAGGGAGGAATCTTTGTTTCCACTCCCCCTACGAATGGGCTGGGACCGTGTACTTATAATGCGCTGTTTTGAACTGATTTATTCGCTCGGAAAATCGATAATCAACCAACCGTGCCGAACGGCTGTCATCCTTGCTTTGCCAGCTGAAAGCGTTAAAAAAGGCGCCGTTGCTGAAGGATGAATCAGCCGCGCTAAGGTACTGCACAGCTGTGTGTGTTGCCGATGTAAGAATGTGCAAAAGCCACTGAAAGCGTCAAACGACGCATTATTAATCGCGGCACAGCTGTTACACACAGGGACAGGAAATGAGAGTGAATTTTATCTTACTGGTGATGATCTCTTGTTTACTCAACCCCTATTAATAGCCAGGGTATGTATGTAAATGCATGCATCGCAATAATTTGTAGCCTCTTTGTTGGCATCGCCACGAAATAACATGCTACACCGTAGGTACGGGATTGAGGCAAGCGATGCAAAAATATAATAATAATCCAATAATCCTCGTACTTTGGTTAAAAATAAATATCACACACACACACAAACTTACTGGTTTTAGTGCCCCATCAACCTTGACCATCGCACTCGTCAGGTCAGGTGACGAAATGGCAAATTGGCAACGCAATTAACCGCCGCATTATCGCATTAGCGGCAGCAAGTGTGCCGAAACAATTCGCTGCACGTGCAGAGAATGAGCGCGATAAAGAAGTCATTTACCGGGGGTCGTATGCTGGAGAGCAAAACATTTGCTTTACTCTCTCTCTATATATGCAGCGTTTACATTTCCTCCAGTTAATTCAATCGTATTGATCGGTGAATTCGCTTCTTTCGCACTCCCAATACGATCGAAGTGTGTGGAATGTAAAATGCTTCCAGCATATATCCCGTTTACTGATGCCACTCCATCATTTCGACAGTCTTTCCAGTCGTTCTTGTCTCTTCCCATTCACTTGACTTGAGTGTCTAGTGTCTCGGAGGTGAATGCTATCAATTCTGCCGTAGCAAAAAGCAAGAAAAGAACACGTGACGGTACGAAATGTTCCTTGCACAAGCACGCAAGACACGCGAAGTATTTTCATACGGATGATGGACGCCGTCCTAACATGTACCTTCCTGGTGAATTCTTTTCATCATCGATCTTTCCACCACTGGCGATCGTCATCTATCGCTGCCTTGCCCTGGTAGGTGGTTTGGTTTGCTTGGGGTTGCCATCGCGTTGGCGCATTGCTGTGCAAAGTGTCATGAGCACGTGAGAAAGCGATTTGCGTGTAACGATTCTAAGTGCTAGGGAAACAGCCACCAATAACAGCTGACCAAGTGGGGATCGGAAGAAGAAGAAAATGGCGGAAGGGGGGTTTATCCAGCGGGTTTTGCGACATAAGTGTTGTGTGTGTGGATAGTGTATGTGTGATTTTTTTGTTTTCACAAAATAAATAAAAAAGCACACACACACACACACACACATACACCCCACAAGACGAGACAATCGTTCCACTCGGGCTCGTATAATGATCCACAGAATGGCAAGAGTCAGCAAGAACCGTAAACGCGTCTTCTCTCTCTCTTTCTCTCTCTCTCTCTCTCTCTCTCTCTCTCTCACTCTATTTCTCGCTCTTTTACCCGCTCCCCTTCCCCATAAACACGCTTAACATGATCGCGGTCAGCGGTTTTTGCTGTGCGCGCAGTCCCGTTTTCCCGCTTGCTTGTCATCGGACCCATGGATAAACTTTCGTCCATTAAAAGAAATGATCTCGGTGGCCCCTTGGCCACAACGCGCACCGACGCGACCAAAGCTGGTGGGCCAATTCACCAAAAAAAAAAAAAAACAACACACAAAAAGCCCCAGCGATTGCGCACAGAACAAAAACCGCGAACGCAAGGGCTGCGAACGGAGCGAACGCCGAATCGAAATGTGGATGGAGCTGAGAGAGAAAGGAAAGAACACCGAAACATGGGGCACGGACACGAGAGAATAACACAAAAAAAGGGGCAATGAAACCGATCCGCGAAAAGAGGCTCATCTTTGTGGAAGGCTCATCGAAGTTTGTAAAACGTGTCGGCTTGCAGGCCTTCCCAGGCGTTAAGCGGAACACATGTGGATAGGGTTAGGGTTTGTTTTTTTTTGCGGATGAGCTCAAGAGAATGAGAGGCATGTGGCCAAGAGCGAAAGATAGAATGTGGGTGAGTAAAGAGGAAGGGTGTTCTGTGTGGTGCGTACGATGCGGAGAGAGGACGCTTGATCGCCCTACGTCAAGGGTGTCGAACTCTGGGCAAGATTGAGTTTAGCATGATATTGGTTGGCTTGTTGTACATCTCTTAGCTTGTAGATTTATTCACTTTTGGATCGCTCAAGACGAATGGAGTTTTTTGTATACAATGATGCAAAAATTAACATTTTAATATTTAATAAAAATTATTCAACTGTTTTAAGTAGCTCTACTCGTTCACTGATCGTTTTACAATAGAATTTATCGAATACTTTTATTCAAAAATAGGTTAATTTTGTTCTATGCATCAATACGAGCATACATATTTATAAACTTGAGTAATTATTTATTTGAAATCAATTTTTGAATTTGAACCCAATGGTATACATATTTGTCAAACATCAAATATACTCATGAGTAGTTGCGGTTAACGATTTTCTTTAAAAATAGAATTTACCTTTGCCTTCGAATATTTATTTTACATCACATTCTGCCCCACGAACGTGATCCGTGTTCGACACCCTTGAGTTTTTAAAACGCTGCCGCTGGCTAGCAGCAGCAGTGGGAATCGCGCGAGAAGCTTTGAAACATCCTGCTGCCACCGGCGGACCGGACGGAGAGCACGGTTCGGCTCTCATTCGTGTACGAACTTTGGAACGGATCGTACGTACGTAGGGCGCGCGTCCCATTTGCTTATCGTTTCGCGACTTTAGAAAGCATAGATTCTGCCACCCATCGGTACGGATGGAGAGCAGTACGGGGGAAAGATTTGCAACAGCCTAGGATCATGTAATTAAGGTTGTACCGGTTGTGCGTGTGCGTGTGTGTTAAATCTTCTTCTTCTTTCCCTATTTCGCGTGTGTATGTGTGTGCTTGTGTGTGCGTTACTGTGATGTTGTTCTAACCCGTAATTCCGATCGATCTAATCCCGTGTGTGAAGATTTTGCTGGTGGATATTTCATTACCGCGCAACGCAACCAGTCGGTTCTGCCACAAGTTCCAAACCCTCTGGTCGTTCCTTCGCTTCGCGCTGTCTGTCTGTGATGTTTCGTCGTTTCGTACGCAAATTCGAATATTGTGTGCTTCAGTGTGTACCACTAATGTGAAATAACGTGCAAAACAACAACCCATCAGTACCATAAATTTGCGCCCAGTGTACACAACCCCTTATCGAAGCAATCAATCCTACTGTGCCATTTCACGTTCATTTTTTTTTTACTTCTTCACCCGTTCCGATATGTTGCGCTACCCTTATCAAGTGTGCGTGTGTGAGTGAAGTTGATAATACAAGCAGAAGAGAAAAAGAAAAAAGAGAAAAGTGAAATAAAAATCAACACCACACAAAGAAAGGGGGAAAAATCAATATTTGAAACACTGAAGCACACATTGCCCAATCGATCGGAATATTTGACGCGTCCCACTACAAATTCGAAACGAAACGCAGCGAAACGTTCGCGAATACTGTACCGATAGTGTGCGTGTTCCGAGTGTCTGTGCTGTGCGGTTATCAGTGGACAACGCGATTGGAATGCTTATCAGAGTCCGCTGTCCCGAGTAAAGCAGAATACTTCCCAATACCGGGACGGTGACGCGTCGTTGCTTGATTAGCGGCTAAGTGTCTTGAGCCATCCCGTGCACTGGCGATGCCCGAGTGAACCCATTCTTCACGTTTCGGCTCGTGAAGTGATCATCATCCACAGTGAAAGCAACGCCCGTTTTACATACGGGCAATAGCCTGAGAAGACCAACCAGAACCAGTCAGTCAGCCAGCCAGAAGCGCATCGTGGTCAGCACAACCGCCTCAGCCTCACCATGATAAGAGTCAACTCGCAGTCATTCAGTCTTTCCAGCACACTCAAAAAGGTACGGTTGATTGGGAATGGAACAAGCGCAACCGGGGGTGAGAACATGTGCCCAACAGGGAAGTTATTGAGACGTGCCCGCATCGACCATAGCACGATCGAACCGAGTCGGGGTTTAGGGTGTTAATTTTTAAGCCACGATCGCCACCACCCTAAGCCAACCGACACGAGACACGAGAAGGGTGAAAGGTATTTACACGAAATGTACGGGAGAAAAAAAAACTGTCAACCACGTTCTACAGTTGGCAAAACCCAGCGCCAGCAGGGTGAATGCGCGTATATTCGATCGCGCTCGAGAATGAATGATCGTTTCGTTCGAGCACAAGACACATTTGTGTTTACATTGGCACACTGTGTCGGCAACTGCATCTGCGGTGCGGGTGAAATGCACTGTTTATTTACAAGCAAATGCATTTAATTATTCAACCTATTCCGCCCAATTCTAACTGAGCACAAACACTAAAACCAGGGAATGGAAATATAAATGTGATGCATTAGTATGTGTGTGTGTGTGTGTGTATGTGCGTTTGAGAAAATATTTTACTATTTTCCGGAACGAATCATCCACGCCCCTCCCGGTACTGACTAGATTGTATGAAAATAACTAATGGAATAGATCATCCACACGCGCGTTCGATCGTTTTTCAAGTTCCAACCGAAAAGGAAAGTGTAAATACATTCTCTCGGACACGGACGTAAAACGTCAGCAAAACCACGACTCATATGTCATAAGACTCGGCTCGACACGATCGTTTTTGCTGTGGAAAACTAAATCACAGTGGATCCCAAGATGTTTTGTACATCGAAACACATCGGTACCGCTTTTTCACGACATGTACCAGTACAACATGAAAATGCCTCACTCACAGCACTAGAATCGTGGTCACCCAGGAACACCGAACAACTGACCTACTAATCACTTTTACTACCACGCGTTGTGTCCGGGTGTGTGTAAACAGCCGGACACAACACATACTCACACGATCGAACGAACCGTCTGTTCGGGTTGGACTGGGTGGTTTACTGATGAGTATCTTCGTAAGGAACTTGTCGGGAGTCGGTTTTGGGATTGCTCCGTTGCGAGGAAATTCTTACCGAATGGCCAACAGTTGCGATGCACATGGTGTGCATTATTCCAGTAGAATTGCGTCGGGTTGCAGCGAAGGGTTCACCGATGACGTATTTTCGAGGCAATTTTAAGATCTCTTGTTTCTGTTTCAATATTCACTCGTTGTAGTCACATTGAGCTGCCTGGTTGAAGTATTGTAAGAAATACTGCATTTTTTTACTTTGTGTTCGCTGTTAGTCTGCTACCATAAAGCAGGCGCTGTTGAAGGAGCATTCAATTTGTGTATCTTCTTTTTTTTATTTAAAGATGGATCAGTTTTGCCTTCGGGCACGATTACAAACGTTTGCATTCTTTAGTCAGACACCACCGCAGATAGGACCGTTCTGTCCATTTAAAGTCTAACTGATGAGTTCGTTGCCTGCCGCCGCCATCGCCATTGTGTGTGAAAGAGATCCTTTTTTTTTGTTTTTGGTTCTTTCGCAGCTCCATGTGTGCAATTCTTTGCGCGTATGTGATTCAATTAATTAATGTCAGTGGGAAATGGGACGCCAACGGCCCAGCTGAAGTGGGTTTACAACAGCTTCTTCACAACAAAACTGTTGCTGCTTTTCATTGAGCAATATGAAGCTGAGATGAAGTTGACGTTGTTTGGCCATGTTTTTGATCCCGGCCAAGTGGGGCATTCTGTACTTCGAGCTACTGTTTCCGTTAATCGCAGCGCATCGCATGCGGGAAAGGTTTTAAACATTCCAACAGCGGTGTTTGCCCCGTTTATACGATACCGGGACGGAAACCACGTTCCGTCGTTTAATCAGCCAGCGGACCCGCATACCCGAACCGTACCATCATCCCGTAATTAATCACACCTGTCAAATTTTCGACAAAACAAAACCGATGGAAACGATTCTTTCAACTTCCAAGAAGCACAAATTACGTTTAACGTCTGTATAGGACTCGTTTGAAGAACGCTTCTTGCGCTTCTTAACGCGCCACGATTTCCCACGTGTTGAATGTTTGGAAGCCGCACATGCTCATACCGCTTATTCCTTTTGGGAGATTGGCCCGGGGTGATTTCCCCGGATGCAAATTCTCCCATACGGTACTGTCCCAACAACTCTACACGGTCAAACAGTTGACGCAAACACCAAGGCTAATGCTTCCAGCGTCGAAACAAAAATAACGATACGCTTAAATACTAATAAACCATGCAAATCACGTTCGTCGGACTAGCCGTACCGACTGGTTTTGTTCGTATCGGCGCTGAGGACGGAAATTTTTGGAAGTTTGCTGTTTGGACGTGTTCCTTCTTCTTTACTACGACTGTCCTCGACTTCCCTAAGGAGCTAACCGAAAGGTGTGGCGTTCTTGTTCTCCCGTTGTCTTAAGAACAAACGCAACGGAATATGTTTGCTCAGTTGACCGACAAGGCATGTTGTCATTCGTGCCATTTTTACATTTTGGCTGCTATTTACCCTTTGCGTTATGTGTTTGTTTGTCGCCTCCTTCTCAGTCTCTCTGTGAGTGTGAGCGTCAGCTTTGCTAAAATGTTATTGTGTTTGTTTGTTGTTTCGTTCCAACTGTTTCGTCGGGGCAGCTTTTGTTCTTGCTGCCGTAATTACAATGTGAAATATTTATTTGTAGTTTTCTGTTAATTTTGTTATGTTTTGGAAAAGGGCAAACAGTATCCAAATGCTACAGTTTTGGTTAGCAAAAGCAGCATGTAGTTTGAAACAATGTATTAAAATAATTATGTATGTTAGTCTCTCTTAACTTTGTCTATAGTTTGAAGGGCAAAACATAAATAAAAAAATTTGATTCAAGCTTTCGATCTTCTTTAAAGCTTCATTTCCTTACGATTCTAACCGGCATATATAAGGCTTACCCTTTTTGATTGGAATCACATTTAGATCAGCATTATAACAAAAAAAAATTACTCATGTTCCCGCCTAACGCATTGATATTACTTTGTGCGCAAAAAAAGCAAACACACTATGAAGACAAAAAACAAATCATTTTCTATCAAAGTTTCTGCTTTTTTTACTGCCACTACCAAGAGAAAAACCAAGAAGGAATAATATCGGAAGCTTATACTGAACGGAAATGAATTTATGATTTTATGACACGGCACAAACCTGTGTCTAGCGAAGCCAAGCGCTAACGAAGGTAGGCGTCGATATGGAGGGAATGGCAGGTTGGTCGATCGTAAATGTCTTTTGCTTCTGGAACCCGTGGCGCGTTCCAAGAATACCGAAATCCCTGCCAGCTTGGGAATACCTTTTTCTCTTCTACCTGTGAAATGATCGTTGGATTTGTGGTGCGGACTTAAAGCCGTACAGATCGTCCTTACGTAAGAGATATCGTTCTTTGCATCCCAAGAGTTACAGGCACCTGTGTCCTTGAAGATGCATTAAAAATGCGATCGTAGATAGGCGATAGTGGAAGATCTTCACAATATCAGACTTTTGTTCCGACTCCTAATCGTTTGTCTTCCACACTTCCAAAGAGGCGCCACAAAGCTTCTTGCTACTACACAAAGAAGAACCAAACATATGAAAACTGCCACGGCTATCGAATATCAACGTTTAAAAATCGGCACAGAAATTCGATGTACCACTTTGACAAACTGTACTGGGAGCGCGTCTAATTTTCCACCATGTAAGCCCACGCTCATCAATCACTTTGTGCTGCGTATTGTGGCCGGTGGAGTACATCGTGGTTATCACAACATGCGCACCCGCGCACGCGAATGTTCATCGCAGACAAACGTGACAAGGACTCACGCGAGTGTCCTGCCATATGTACAGCACACGAACTCGGATAAGCAGCGTTTGATGGATTGATTGCGACAGCGCGACGTCACTGTTTCGCCACACATTCCTGCTGGCATCTTGCCAACATTCCAGGTGAGGCACAAGATGCGTACAGACTAACAAACGGTACCATTCAGACCAAGAATCATATGGCAGTGTGAACTGTCGTGTCCAGGTGTACGCATAGTGATATTAAGATAATGTTGAGTCTGTTCGGAGTGGAACATTATGGTGGCTTCCGCCAGGGGTGGCTAATGATGCCAATTCACCGTTCCCCTTTGCGGGTCTTGCAGCTCACCGTTTCGTACAGCTTGTCGGAATGGTTTCATTCGCTTCCGTTTGTCAAGAGGGAAATGTGTGTTGCGGATGAGCGTTTATTTCCTGTATAGAAATCATTTTTTGAGGGGACTGCAGGCGGTTCGTATTCGTACAAAGAAAGGAATTCTGGGTTGCAGAACATCCTCCAAGATTAATTGCTGTATTAAATTGTAAAACTAATTGTTTATCAACTTTCAAAATTAATTAACACTCTATTCTTACATATGATCCTTGCAAAAAATAAAGGCACCTCTCCAAAACTTAACTATAAAATATTGTGCACCCAAAGGAGTTCCTTTTGGGCAATAGAAACATTTCTATCTTACCTTACGAGAATCATTCCGTAAAGCTACAAAATCACTCTACAAACACCCTTGCAACGTCTGGAGCGGATTGCGTCTGGAAAGTAGCAAACTAATTAGATATATACCTTCATCCCCCGAAAATCCAGCTAAAAACCCGTGACGCGGGTATATTGGCGCACATTGCTCCTGCATGACTTGGACTTATTTTTAGCCGTTACCAATCGTTGGTCTCTTGGTATGCCTCTTTTTGTCTCTGTTCTTCCAAGAATCGTTTTGTTGAAGAAAGATGAAGAAAGAAAACCTTTGATTTGAAGATGATATTGGCCCAATGACCGCGTGTAGCGGTGCAGTGCTGGCAAATAAATGTTGTAATATTTCCGTTTTTCGCTCGCCGCACACAGGTGGAAATGTGGAACGTGTTTGTCTAGGAACAGTGTCTGCTTTTTTTTTGGTGATATGGTTAATGTAAGATGCAAATTCCATTCGATGAGAACACTCTCCCTAGTGGAGAGAGTTCCGAGGAAAGGTAGAATGTTTAGTTTATTACTGCTTACCACACGAGTTGTATGATGTAAGCAATTGAAAATGCCGAGGTACCTTGAGGTTGGTGTATCATAACTCAAGCGTCCTGTCAGTTGGATGAAGGCTGCTGGTGAAGATTGGCAATGAGAGTTCGTCTGTTTTGCTCGTTTAGTTCAAAAAATTGTTCCTTAGAAAAGCTGATCACCACTTCAAGCTATGAGCTAGCATCTGGAAATAAATGTTCTCGTCATTCGCAACCTCTACCGAAATAGCCTTACAAGTGGTAAGATGCGCGAGTAGACCACCGTTGAATAGTAATGATGTAAATAGCCTTCCATCTCTTAAATGTGTCATCAAAGAAGCCTCGCTTTTTGCATAAATTTTCTAGCACATCAAAAGTCACTCATATTAACGGTATCCCTCACTCTTGCACAATCTAAATGAGTTTGATATTCAATATCTTTCCCCTGGAGGGAGTTCTTACCTTCGTAGCCAACGAAATCGCAGCTCATTTTAATATTATTAAATGGCAGGTTTTATTCTTTCCCACCGTCTGTTTTACATTGCCTGGTGCGCGACTCCAATATGTGGCGGAGAGTTCGGGACGAACCTTACCAGGCTGGCTCACCTCACCCTCGTACGGGCTAATGATAGTAATTTTGATTTGATTTGACCCATACGCTCGAGGTGAGGGGTTTTGTTTTTTGGGATAGGTCCGGGTGGTGATTTATTCGCTTGTTATTTTTCGCCTTGGTATGTGAATAGTTGGCCAGCCGGGGGCAATATGTTTCGCACGATCAAGGGAGCGTAGAGTTTAAATGAAGCAATGCTATTGGAAAACCCCGCAGCGACTAACGTGTAAGGGTAATTATCTGTGTTTAAGTTTAGCTTGAAAGCCTCGTATCAATTTGACGTGGCAGTTGTTTGTTTAGCCCATAACTCACCAAACGCAACGTTGAGTCATCTTGTCCAAATATTGGTCGCTTGAAGATAGGTACCAAAAAAACGATAAAGAAACACACACTTGGGTCAACTTTAAAGTGACAGTAAAAATAGATAACGTTGGTAAGCATAAAATCAATTTACTGTACCGTGCACAGTAAATTAAACACAGCTCACTAAGTGCGATCAATAAATCTTCAGGCCGTGCCGTTCAAATTGCAAAAACAAAAACACACACACACACACACACAAATTACGGAAACTGTTGAAGGTTGGTGCAAATGGCGAACCCAATAATGGCTAGACATGATACCGTACCGCCATTATTGCCATCTTTAGCATAAATTAAATCCACCAGTATAGGGTGAACCAAATGCGTTTGCTTTCGTTGGTGAGACTTATACAAAGCTGTACCACCGTTGAGTCACTTCAAACAGAAAACCATCTCCCCCATCGACTTGGACGGCTCAAGATCGTGCCGCCAGCGAATGGTTGAAACATTAAATAGTTCACGAAACAAATCCATGCTTGCCCGCTCGGTCACGCAGAGTACCCATCTTTGAAGTCGCGCTTTAAAAGGCCCGAATGTACGCGAAAAAAATTTGCCTCAATTTGCGACAGTGTCGCCGACACACACGACCAACGATCCTTTTACGGGATTTACCACAGAAAGTGTCAAATTACCATTTTCCCACCGGACACCGTACCTTGGGTGGGTGGGTTGTGGAGGAGATTGGAAGAACGGCTCCCATTTTTATTTTTCCCACTTTTAAGGGAGAGAGCCCTGCTTAATTACTCTTAGCCCACGGTCGACCCGGTGAAGCGGGAACGCAAGGAATGGTTTCGGCTGGGACACGCGACCCAATCATTAGCCCTGATGAGTTTTAATGGACACACCTCGCTCGTGCTGCTGCTTCTCGCCTTTTTATTGGCCCTTTATGAAAAATCTCTCCACGGTGGAATGAAAAGCTCGTTTGATAATGTTTTGATTTTAAAAGCTTTTCAGCTGTCCGCTGTAGCTCGCAGGCTTCCCCAAGAAACGGGCCTGGTCATGCTCATCAACAGCGTCTTCGCGACCTCGCGAGGTTCACATTCCTTCGCGCCACTGCTTATGATTGCTTTCGGATCATTTCGAAGCATTTTGCAGCATGCGGAAGCAAGAAACGGGAGCGTATTTTTTATTATGCATTCCACAAGGTCATTCTTGGGGTGTTGATAGCGACCGCCGTGAGCACTCCCAACATTGCACGAACGGTGTCACGAACGGTGCACAACCGTTGTGTGTGAGGTCGTTACCCAACCGAATGCCCGGGTGTTTCCTTTCCGTTTCGGGTGTGGCATTCTGCATCCACCACCCCGGGGCGACGGCGGTGGTCATCAATGATTGATAGCCCGGCCCTGCCTTAGAGAACCGGTTTCCCGGGTTTTGAATTATTGATCCGATAGCATGATGAAGTTGAAATTGGATTTTCTTTCGCTAGGTTAATGACACTGATGGGCAGAACTTCCCCCGCCACTTCCTCGATCGATTCTTCGAGGCGTTGCAAGATGGACAGTTGATGTCGGAGTTGTAATTTGACATTTTAAATATGATCAATTTCAATCCCTTTGCGTTATCGCGAATCGCATAGGAAAGATCGTGTCTCTCATGTTATCGGGGGTTACAGCAAGCTCTTTTTGTCGGATCTGTTGTCGATTTTTTTGGACAAATTTGCAAAGCTGTCCACAGGTTGTTCGTATGCGCGATCGTAGACCGGCCGGGTCGAATCATTTGTCTTGCTGGGTGGGCATCCTCGCCTCGGCATCGCCGTCAAAGACAACTATGATCGAGATGAAAAATGACCTATCCGCCCAGCCTCCCCCAAAACCGGTCCCGGCTAGATACGTGTGCCGCGGGCATATGGCAAGTGTCAAAAGTTCATGACAGCTGCTGTCAATGCTCGGTAAATGCTGAATGTTGGGATGGGTGTTCTTGTTTTTTGCTGTTGTTACGATGCTCCATGCTATTCGTTCACCGCACTCGGGCGTTGTGGCGCTACCGGGCAGGTTATTTGTGAAACCGATGACTTCACGTCCATACATGCAGGGGATGCCCTGTATTACCGCTGATTTGAGGTTACTATTAGCACCCGTGTCACTCGGCGCTGCGTAACAAATCGACAGTTGTGTTCGTGTTCGTGCGATTATCGCGAACACGATCGGGACGTTATGATTCTAGCAATTAATTTGTAACTTGCGTAGGTCAGCGATGTAGAAGCCGGTAGCACGCAACCTTTGTGTAACTTTAGCGCGTGTGTGCGTGCGTGGGGCCAGTGTGGCCAGCAATTAAACTCGCCACGATCTAGATGAACAGATACGTTACGATGGGTCACGATGATCTATGTGAGACGCGCACAATTCTTGATCAACGTCAGTGGTGTCAGCGGGTTTGTGTGTGGCACGTGGAGCTGAGTGCAATGGTTGTCCCATTTAACAGCTCGAGATGCAGCTTGTAAATCACTAGCATTAGACCTAGGACAGCGCCGTATGTTGACGCACTCCGATGAATGGAGTGCCGTTGTCTGCGCGTTCAAGGCAGAGTGGCAGCAATAAATTCACGTGCCATCACTGATGCCTTCTATTAGCTCGGATGACCATATGATTAGTGTGCATGACTTCTACCAGTTGTAGCATGCTATACTCCCCACTCATAGTAAAGTATTCAGACTCAGATAAGCGTCATCGGCTCGGCAAACATGTCGATCGGAAGTACGACTGATCAAACCACTCTGGCACCACTGAGAAGGCTCCTTGAGCCTTGTGATGGCATAAATTAAAAAAATCCACCTCTACCCCCTATTCCAAAGAGATACCACCCCCTTTCCCCGCACCCGAAGAGGGTGGTCGACCTACCTGTTACTACTGGCGGTAGATGCAAAAAGGAAGGCTTAATTTACGATTATAATTGCTTTTAATTGTCGCTTGCGCACCGTGGCGAACGGCACGGACCACCACCGGTCTTCTATCTTCTGTCTACCACCGGTCAGACACGTCGGAGGGAAGGTTGTTTGTTTGCTCTTGATTAAGGCACACCTTTGGGTGGGCTCTCTCCCACCACCCAACCAGCCACCCAGCCAGTTGACCATAATCATGCGGGCCCGATCGGGCGACCAGTTTGTGGACCAACAACATGTGAAACATGGGTTCGCCTATACGAAATGGTTCTCACTAATAGAATGTTGAGCGGCGGTCCATTTGATTGATGAACGACTTTCGCAATGTCATGGGTCACAACAGGGCTGATAGTAACAAAGGGTCGGCGGGAAGCGGGGAGGGTTAAAGGGAACGGTTATCGGTGGGTCGTTATTGAGCCGAATCATGATTTGGTGCGACGTAAGCCAATATTTCCGACGACGAAACCTGATATCAATGTATTATCACTTTTTTATATAAATAACCGGCTTGGGTGCGCGGCTTCCAAAAGCGTTTTGGGGTGTGTGAGTGTTGCAGGTGCAATGTGGGAAGGTTGTAAAGTGCTAAGGCTGAGATAAATGTCCTTACTGATTGTGTCGCGGCAGGGTAGCTGTTATGTAGCAGTCGACTGGAATATGTCGATTATTGACGTTTTTTTAACCATAATAAAGGTATAAATCTTTCAAACGTATCGTCGGGAGCGTCGCTGTATGGCTTAAGGCACATCACCGAAAAATAAAGCAAATATTTATTTGACTACCTTTTTGCCTGATACGTCCGTAAGAAATTTTCAAAACGAATATTATCAAATATTTATTAAATAAAATAATATTAAAATTGATATGATTCATATTACGTTGAAAAATATCTACATCGCTCTAAAGTGTAAACTAAGTGGAATTGAATCGTTCTTAGTAATCAATTGAAAACCTAAATATTTACCGATAACGCACATCAAGTTTACATACATATTGATAGAAGCATCAACAATATGCGTCATGCGTTTTCTTCCTGTCAACGTGTTAACATTATCTAAACCCGAGCGTTATGCGTAATATGCTCAATTTTGGAACTATCAATCATCACACCATGCGTAAGATAGTGCGTGACCTAAGTGCGTTGACAGCGGAGCACGACATTGCCCTGATAAATAACTTACCCAGCTCCAAAATAAACCGAACCGAAATGATCGAGTGTTTACGACTTTATACGATTTTTTTTTGCATTCGAAGGTGCTTTAGTTTAAGATTACCAAACATACACTAAACTTAAAATGCTGAACCAATGTGGAAATAAAGAAAACAATTACTTTATTTCATGACTCATTTAACTGCAGAATATTCAATACAACAAATAGCGAGTTAAAATAATTCTGTACCATCCCATTAACTGTCGATTATCTCGTATGAATAGGCGTCAATATTTTGCCTGCCTGAAGATAAAATCCCGCCTCAGAATCGTCGGACAGGTAGCATCGCCGGTACGATGATAGCCCGTAGCGAATATGCTTGCCATGGCTTTAGCAGCGTCCCATGTCGCTGAACATGAGACGTTCCATTTTTCATGTCAGTGTATCGTCGCAATTGACTTGTACGCTGGCGTAACATGATAACGGTCCGGTCTGCATCATCCGGCACCGGCAATGGACGGGAATACGGGACAGTCTTCGATGCGAGTGAATTCACCGATCGTACCGTGATCGAACGGGGGAACGATCGCAGACGAAAAATCGCCTCATTTAAGAGGAGGCTTCCATTCATGCGAAGCTGTCGAGCTAGCAGGGCCGGTGTTTTCGTTGGTGAATACACCAAAGTCGGCCGAAGGACAAAAGCCTTCCCGATCCTGATGCTGGTGTGTGCGAAAAGTGCGAACGATGCGAAGTGGAGGTGAAACATAAATTTGCATTAAACATCATCCACACCCCGAAGTGTGGTGTCCCTGGTGGAGCATCGTTTATTCGTACCGTCCTATCGTCGACATGGGACGATTGAAGTCGCTTGGCAAGTTTCAGTGTCCCAGCAAGTTTCGTGGGATGACGACGACACCGGTGTCAACCTGCAAGCCCGTGCATAGAACGGTTCCTCTCCAGTAGGGATCGCTGCAGCGCTTGTTCTGTGAGCTGTGGTCACCGTTCAGGTCGGCTGCGGGATACACTTGGGCTCACCGGGCCGAACTCGTGGCGGCTCATTTATGCAAAATCAGTCTTAACGATCTGACAGCGGGAAAATTATGACAACGGTGCGCAGCGGTCGGTACCAGCAGGAACCGGTTTCTGCTTGTTTTTTTTTTTTTTGTTATTGCTGCCGGCAATCTTTTGTGTCCTTCGTCCCCCAAAATATTGTGCGCACTCTGCAGAACACGTTGGCAGATAAGCTAAGCGCTAACCGCAAGCAGCAACGAGTGATTTGTCTCCCAATTGGCAGCACAGTAAAAGCGGCCGAGAAGAAGTCGAAACATTAATGACAAATTAAATAAGCATGGAGAATGCGTTTTCGTCGAGCTTGTTCGAAAAGCAAAAAAAAAAACACGATTTGTCCGTGCCACCAGAATGCGGAACACCATGCAATGCGGCTTGATAATCGGACGGTGCTTCTGTCTGCTTCTTTTGGGTTTGGTTTTTGCTTTTGCAAAACACGCAAATCGCTTTGTTGTGCGCTTAATTCTTGCGCCACGCCACTGAATCCATCGGCGAATCGGTGTGTCTATTTTTAGTGATGAGTCAAAGAGTGACGGAATACTGCGTCCATACATTTCGCTTCCATATACCGGTAGCAGCGAGATCGCCGCTATCGCGACCAATGCGCAACTATCTAATTCACACGCGGCAGCCCTCAACGCAGCAATGGGGAGCACCTTTAAGTCCAAGGGAGCCGTTGTGCAACAGCAGACCCGATGAGGCCATGTGCACTTGTTTGGCCGTTTGGCACTTAAGCGATTTCAAACAAACATCAAACACACTCAAGATCCTCGAGGATGTGTGATGGTGAAGATGGGGAGGCTTTTTTTCTTCCCACTCTCAATGGACCCACGGTAAAGGTACTTGAATGATGAATTTCGCATCAGCACTGGCTTCTCCTTCCGACGGGCTCGCAAACGCTTCGCACTGGGAAAGAAATATTATCGCCATTACAAAATGGTTGACCAAAACAATGAAGATTATCCACCTCCGCCTGTCATCCTGTGCGCTGTTCGTCGTGCACGGGAAGATCAGCTGCTCGGATCTGCCGTCGGATACGTCGGAATGACATCTAATGAGCACGTTAATCAACGTCTTCAGCTCTCTGTTAGCCACTTGCTGTTGCCTCTGCTGCTCGTGACCATCGCTAAAGACCGCACCAAGACAAACGATGACGCTGATGGCCTTGACAGTGTGCGCCCTTGCCAGGTGATGGGGATTGCAACCGGCTCTGGTACGGCTCTGGTGCCGAGCGTCATCGCTCAAGGTCATCGAAGTGCATCTCCGCACGTTCTCCGCTGCATTCACGATCGTGTATGCATGTGTGTGCATGCGTCCCGGGAATGCACACAACAGCCTCTGTTGACACAACCGCAAATGTCGTACAGATCACACATCTTGTTTTATATGGCCTTCTTGGTCGGGACGAAACATTTTGCCCGGCTTCCCTATTTTGCGCCGCATGGATGCGCGCCAAATCGTCGTCGTTTGCCCAAAATTCCAAGGAGCGTGTCGTTCGGGAAATAATTCTCGGAAATATGGACCGTTTCAAAAAATACACAAATGTTCTCAACTCCCAAAACCGGTTTTTTTTGTTTTGTGTTTTGCTGCTATTTTCTGCTGGTTCGTTTCGCTTCCTTGGAAGCATACGTGTAAGAAAATATGCGCCAAATATGCTGAGCAGTATTCCGTACGCCATTTTGTCACATTTATATCAATGACGATCACCGTAAGCCCGGGGAGCTTAGCGATAGAAATACGCTAACCTTTAAATCTCATTTGAATATCAATTGGCTATTAGGCAGCGGTTTTCGGAATACTTAAAGATTGCAACATTTGAAGGATTGGGAAATATCCTTATCTGCTCTTAATGCCAATTCCCAAACACACACCTGTTCGAGCATTTTATTTTATTAGCATAAATAATAAAACTCAAATTTTTAACCTCACCGGGACGAGATTTTTCCGGTTTTGTCTCTGCCGGCGTGCCACACTCTACACCAATCATAACACGACCATCTATCAATTTCATACATGCATAATTGGTGTTTGCCAAATATGCTAATCCACTTACGGTGGTCGGAATTCCTAATGGCAATTCCTGTTTTTTTGCACGTTCGCACGAGCCTTATCTACAAAAACACCGGACCAACTTCCCAATCAGATCAATTAAGATAACCTCGACCTGGTGGTTCCGTGCCCATGGTTTACTTTTGCCCCACCTAATGGAACGCCACTGGAAGGTGGTGCTTTAATCCCACCTTTTTGGGGCAGTAATATTTTACACCGTCCCGAGCTGGATTTAAATCATCAACGGCAGCGTGTGTTCACGTCTTATCGGGCGTTCGAGTTGAGTGATCAATTAAGCAGCTAATTGGTGCAAACAGTTCGCGATTTGACACCAGCCCAGCCAGTCCGATGGCCCACTTTGGTCCATGGATTGGACGCTAGTTTTGCCAGTTTGCGGTTGCCAGTTTGTCTCGTCGAGCATTTTGCCGCAAACTATTTGGTCCGTTGCTTGTCACGCCTCTCGTACGCAGCCGACTGGCTGGCTGGCAGCTGATAAACAGAAAGTAAACATCAATAGTGAATTAGCGACGGTATGCCATAAATTAGTAGTTAGGCAGTGTTACTATTTCTCTCCGTGTCTTGTCGTTGTATGCACGTGATATTTCCTTCGCGAACAAAGATCCGTTCGGGTGATCAACGACGGAAAATCGCGCTGTAACGATCGGACGGATAAAATAAAAAACATGTTTGAGCAACTAACGCTCTAGGAGAGGTTATTTAGCAATAAAGTCGCCAGTTAAGGTTGAGATGATTTAGTGCAGAGTGTGCGTGTGTGTGTGTATGTGTGCGTGTTGCGTGCTGCTATGCAAATAATATCAGCAAAACCCGTCCACGATCGCTTGATCGTTGCTGGATGGAACCTGATCGATGGAGGGTCGAGCGCTACAAAAATGCACAATCGGTTCCAATCGGTCGGCCTTTTGATACCTGCCGACACCGCTGCAACATATTTGCTGATTGCATTTTAATTTTCCTCCCGCTAATGAGGGTTTCAAGCCCTCACAGGGGTGCATATTTTACACAAGCTACATGCAAAGGTAATCGACAAAGCTTTTGCTCGCTGATACAACCATAGATTGTGGAACAAAATTGTGTAAAAAAAGGTATGTTAATAGCTATGAAGCGATATGAAACGATCTTAAATGCGCTTATTAAAAAGCGTTTCCTTGGAAGCGAAGCAACAAGTAGCTTCCTTTATCAGCTGTCGAAGAACTTTTGGCGCGGAAACAAAGCTGCTCGCAAGCACGCTTATCAAAAACAAATCGTATTTCCCGAGAGGATTGTACTGAACTCATGTCGGCCCGTGCTGCTTCAAAGCACATCCCATGACATTTCTCACGCCGGTGAGAAATTTTCCTCTCTCAAACAACTCGCCGTTTAATGCCATCGGTCACAATTATTTTCCTTCCGCCGTTAAAGCAAAAGAGATGGCTAGGGTTTTGCGTGAAAAACCGCAAGGTTAACCGTAGCACGTGCGCATGCTTCCCCAAACCGTCAAAACAAACCGACGCCGGGTTATGTTGATGCTGCTGCCGTGCTGCCGTGGTAGCAGCGTGCACAGGGTGATCCAAAAGCTTTCGGAGAAATTCTGGCACAAAGAGAAGAAATATTAATTTTCTTCACGCAAAACACGTTTTTTATTTAAGGAGAAAAAATGTTGTTAAAATTGAGTTTAAAAATATATAATCATTTTAATAAAATGATGAGAGTAATAAATATTTGATTAAGGAAGAAAATCATGCCAGCCATGAGTTCCGTTTCCACTGTGCGCTATTCGCATTAGTTGTCCTTTTCGCACGCAATGTCGAGGACAGTATTGGGGGGGTTTTGTACCATGGTAAAAGGCAACGAATCTCCTTTTTGACCTAGCGCAGTGCAGTTGTACACGTTCTAGCGCGAAGACAAGACGCCGTTCCGACAAAGTTTTTGCCCATTTTTTCCCGTTTTTTCGATTTGTTTTTGTAAACCGATATTCAAACATTTCTTTCATCACGACCAGTTTCACTGGACAATAAGCTGTTCCTTGAAACCGAATTAGTATTGTATTAAAATGCGTCCCTAGTACAGGAACGTTTATTCCTGAAATTCGAAAAAATACAGGACGCAATCACACGGCGGTGGTGTGAGTTCGTTTTAGCGGTTCCGGACTGTTGGAAGGACGCCAAGCGTCGTTCGTGCGTGCGTCCCCAGGTTCCCGGGCATGGGTGCGCTTCTTACGCACTGCAGCAGAGAACTGCATTGCTGTTGCATCTGTCGCAATGTCTCCGGTTCGGGCCCGACCACGGTATATTACCGCTGTGGGGCTTATTAGTTGCCGTTGGATAAATAAAGCTAGAAAAAAGGCGTCCTCAAACGTGGCGCTAATGGGTGTGCTAATTGTTGATGTGTGTGTGTGTGCGTGTAGTAATTGTGTGTGCCCGCGTGCCCTACCAGCCAAACTGTCCAAAAAGATGGAATTCCATTGGCTGCGTTGTGTATATTGCTGTTAGAGTGTCTGTTTGCCTAGCCGCTCGTGTGTCGGAAAAGAAAGCTCAACACCCACCGTGTAGTAGGGGTTATTGCGTGTGTTTGAGAATTGACCACCTGCACGCCTGTGTTGGGTTGCGCGGGATGAAACGTTTCACCCCGGTGCTGGAGATTTCAAATCGACTGTTAAAGATCGCCATGTTTGCGCACTAATCACGCCTGCATTGCCTCATCTTGCTGTTGACCGCACAGTTTAAATGCACCGTTGTGATGGAGTGGCCGATGTGTAAATAGTGGAAGTGTTAATAAAATGTAATTAATCCCTCTAATAAACCTTTGGCGAGCGAAGAGAAAGAAGAAAAAAAAAGCAATCGTGCCTGCACCCGATAGTGGGTCAAATGTTACAAGTGATTAATAGCTCGATGATTACGATCGATAGTGAGCGTGCAGTGTGCAGTGTTTCCTGGGCACCGGTTCTTTTCCACCCGATCGGTACCTTTTGATGGTGGTGGCGTACATCGACTCTTCTTTCGATCCCGCACACTGGCCTGGGCTCAGCTAATTCGACCGGTTTTGCCATTCCCTGGACTAACAGCAAACGGTGCCCAATCGAGGGCACTTGTTAAAAACGGACGCGTTCCTTTAGCGCACGCTTGCCGCCCTGCATTTGTAAATAGTGAACGTGTATTGCGGCTCATCTTGTCTTGCCTTGGCTGTCCTAGATGCGTTGCACGGCGAAGATTCGCTCAGCTGATTTCTTTTCCATGTTGGTCATGTTTTGTGACGCCAAACGAAAAAAAAACCGAACAGATTTGGCTAAATTTGGCCCACCGCTGATGTCATTTTGCACAGCCGGGTAAATCGTTTATCCCATTCGGAAAGATACAGATGACAACACAGGGGAGGAAAAAATACGTCCAAATTTTGCAAAGAAACCAATGACAAAATGCAAAAAAAAAGACAAGAAACATGACACGCATATCAACATCGGCGCGACGATTCGTAACGAGTGATGTGTTTATGTGTTCCTTCGCCTTTTGGCAAAATATGTTTGAACAGGGGAAAAATTTGCACAAGAAAGAAAAAAGCATCATTAAATGTCGCTGTCGCTGCTGTGTGATGTGTGCAGTGTGTATTTTTGACCGTGAATTTTAAATACCGTGTGTATGCAGCGTGTACAGAAAGCTTTGATTTTTATTATTTTTTACCTGCAAGCTGGGTGCGTAAGAAATTAGAATAAAAACACACGCAGAAATAGATACTCGTGAAGGGAACATGTGTTGTATTCTGTTTTTAATTTAGACTTGTAGATGTGATGATAAATATTGCCAAAACAACAAGTAGATAAACACAAATTACATAAAGCAAATACAATAAAACGCAAATAATAGTAAAACATGACAATGAATAGTGGATGAACATCCGCTATAAAAACCACGACAGCCCGTTGTGCCATATTATCTCATTTACGAAACA
The DNA here is from genome assembly GCA_018908115.1 of Anopheles rivulorum. Taxonomy (NCBI): domain Eukaryota; kingdom Metazoa; phylum Arthropoda; class Insecta; order Diptera; family Culicidae; genus Anopheles; species Anopheles rivulorum. The sequence continues at coordinate 2,942,571 of STHB01000006.1, forward strand.
CCGCGCACCGGTAATGTTGATCATATTGAGCACATCATTTGCATAGGCCTTTTACGAAAGGTGCGAATATTGTCACTTCGGTTGCGATCGCCCAAAGAGAGAAAAAATCAACCCCACACACACACACACACACCTTCACCAGTCGGAATGGACACATTTATTTATCTTCTTTCCCTGTTTTTCGTTCGCTTTAACCGCAGTCGTTTCGTGTGCTGTGTGCCTTTTAATGTGCGAGTGTTGTAAATTGTGTCGTGAGTTCTATGTGCCGTACTATTTGCCGTAGAGAGCGAGATCGTTTTGTGTGTTAAGCTAGTGATTTAGCGGTGTTTTGCAGGTTTTTTTGCCCTTTTTATTGTGTACAAGCAAATAACCAATAAACCCAATCGTCCTCGAAAACGTCACCAAGATATGTCCAACGGGCAGGCAGGCAACGAGGCGTCTAATGGATTGATGATCCGGCACAAGTACTCAGTGCCAGTGACATTGGGCTGGCGTGGAGAAGCAGACCAATAATTTATGGGCAGTAGTTAGAGCGGCAGGCAGTAACACCTCTCCTCCGATTGTCCCATTGCCCCCAACCAATCATCGAACGCACTGGTTGGGTAAAAGTGAAACAACAGCGACATCTTACCTCCGGGAGCACCAGGTTTCTCCAGCGATCGTGAATATGGAAACATATCAACTTTGGCTTGGACAAGCAAAAATCGGCACCGGCAACTAAATGTACGGTGGGGTGGTTCCACCATCGGACACTGAAGAACACACACACCCGTCACACCGCCCCACCACATACACCAAGGATCCCGTTGTGTTCCATAACCGGGCTGTGTTTACATTTCGCTGGTGTTGACGGCGTTCGGCCACGGCGACAACACCGACCTCGCGCGAGTTTCGTGTGGAGTATCGGGGTGGCGTTACGAACAGGAAGGGAATGTACGATGATCACTACGACGAGGCGAAAGATCCAACGGTTCCACGCTGTTCCGTCGCGACGTTCCTGCACCGGATTGCGTTCACGGTGCTGCATGCATCTTTTTTCCTGGAAAATGTACGATGATCCTTCTAAAGAAACCCTTGTTTTTTTTTTCCTTTTTGCTCAACGACACAACGACACGGTCCCGGCACGGCGCATTGCGATCGAACTGGAGTGGTCGACCATTGTAGATTGTTGCTTTTCCAGCTAATTGACTTACGTGCTGTAAAAGGTATATGCCGGGATGGACATTGGGAAGATGTCATGCGTGACCGTTAGGTTAATGAGAACAAACATCATACGAAGCTTACGATTACGCTCGAATTATGCAAAACTTGCACTAAAAGACACGTTTCATCCATAGCAGAAGATGCTTCTAAGGAAGTACAAAACTCTGTGTTTCTCTTGGTGCCCAATTTCATTAATAGATGGAGCTATGTGTCAGTGGACATATAAGCGTAAATAAAGTGATGCCAGACATTCTGTTCTATTTTTTGTCCACAGTTCCTGGCTAAGGAACTGGTCTGGTGTATACTAGACTAAAACCTGAGGCCTTAAGGATTGGATAGAGCATCAATTCTTGCTGTTTTACTCCGTGGACCTCCGTGGACCAGGACCGTCAAGACCTTGAAGGATAATAGTTGACGAAGACGATCTCAAAGTTGAGTTGATGAGTTCTGCTGTTGCGATCGTAACTTCGGATGATAAGCTATGTCGCAAAATCCGGAATTGGATTGTTAAGAATAATTGTGCCTAAATCCTGACAGTGACCAAGGTAGAAAGAATACAAGGGTCAATAATAAAGATACCGGAGTTAACCCATACCAGGAAGAAGCCTCCAACGGTTCTTCCAAAAACAACCCCGAAAAGAGCTTTTTCCTGGTCTGCAATTTTAAACTACTGCTTCATATCTTCAAAAAAAAAAAAAACAAGAAAATCACAACCAATTTCCGCGTTTCGTTGGTATCAAAAATAATACACCAGCTGCACGGAAATGCCCTGCGGTGTTGCTGATTTATAACACCGCCGCCGCAATGGTTTCTTAAGATTTATGCAAGTGTGATATTTCGACTATCTGATCCATTCCGCCCGCTTCCAAAGTTTGCGTGTGACACCGTCCTCTGGTCAGATATAAATTTGGTCGCGGAAGAGAGACAAAACACGTTTTCTTTCGTCTTTTTTATTTATTTATTTCAACTCCAAAAGAACCCCCGAAGCCATTTCGGACCGGGAGATTACATTCGATTGCACATTCCACATTGCCCGAATCGCTCGTTCGTGGGCGGAATGTAGCATTCGTTTGTGATCGCCAACTTTGAAGCCAAGAATTGTGGCTGCAATAGCACTTTTGTGATGTCGTGATCATTCGCAAAAGGCAGTGCGCCATTTACACGTACGCAGGTTCATGCTGGATGGCGTTGTAACAATATAAACCGGCCCAAGCTGAAGAATTTCATACCCGGGCGCGAATGCATGCGAAAGCTCGATAATGCACCGTGCGAGCAACATACTGAACTGGCTTGGCTGGTGCGATCAGGCAAGGATCAATAAACCTGTCAGTCGGTTTTACGTGCCGGGTTTTCGGCAATGTTTTGGTTCGGAAACATTTGTGTCGTATTTTTTTTTTGTTTTGTTCGGGCTTTATACCTTTTCATGTTATTATTCTTTTAGTACGCCAAGCCATAAACTTGAAACATTCGCTCTGCGATCTTTGCAGGCGTTTTTGCCAGCGCCTAATTGCAGGATTTTTGCATTTTATGTTGCGCCTGCTAGTAATAAAATGTAAAACCGTATCCGTTGCGCTGCAAAACATGCTTGCAGCAAGTAATCATTAAGATCGCACAGCATGAAGAGTGTGTATATGGGTGAGACGATACGCCTTTAAATAAAGCATGCATACGAGCAACCGAATGAAGGAAGCATCACCACTAAGTAAGACATTCATTGCCGTTAATCACGTGCGTGAATCACGAGTGTTGAGTGTGCAAAGCATTATGTTTTGGGATTTGGAAATGCGTTACGGGCGATCTTTTAGTACAAAAAGGCAAAGATCACACGCAGAAAGAATAAATTGACGGCAGGATTGGGGCTTTTTAATGAACTTCTGAACTTGAAGCTGAAATCGTTCTTTCTGCGGGAAGCCGCATTTTAATCGGGTTTTAAAACATTATTTTAAGCAATACGGCCAGGCCGTTCTTTATGAATAGAAAAAAAAAAAAACATTATTTTAAATTATTTTTATGTGAGAGATACCAGTTCGCATCGAATGCAAAATAGTTTTAAAAGCCAAGATATTAAAAACTTTACTGTGTCGCTTATCGCTCTTCGTGTTACATAAAATACATCTTCTTCCCTGTAAACCCCGCAGCAATGCAGATGATTAAAAATTACAATTTGTCACGCACATTCCGTTTCCTTTTACCGTTTCCGCTTATTATGCTTATTCCACCCTTTATGCTACTTCATGCTTCATTCCGGCACTGACGCTGGAATGTTACCTCCTCCAACTCGATGTGCCATCATTGCCAATTGCAAGTTTATTTCATATTATTAACCGTGCGCTTTAGCTTCATTAGTGCGAAGTGTAGCTCCTTCTCTTCCTTCTTTGCATCTTTTTATGACACGATCGAACGTAATCGTGGTTGTATTATAGTTCGATGCTATCCCGACCCTTGTGCGCAAAAGCGCAACAGATCGAGAACAGGTTGACATCAATTTCTAATCAATTTGTGCAGGATAATCAAGCTTAATTGCGTCACGTACGTTCGTACTGCGGACAGTAAAGTGTGACATAAGAGATTAAAACTACATATATGCGTTTTGCTTTTTTTTATTTACAGAAAAATGGCCGAGAAGAGGAACAGCAAACAGTCAACAAATACAATTCGGTAAGTAGTTTGTGAAGAAATGTATGTGAGGAGCTTTTTCTCTCTAGACGATCGTGCTTTGATCGTGCTTCTAAACATCAAAGGGCAGTCTCATTTTACAGCCACCGACAAGGGACAGGTTGTCTGCCGCCCAGTTAAGCTGCAATTAAATACAGATCATCATTTGGTATAATATTTAATTTGGCCGCTTGCTAGTTAAGCTGTTGCCGCTGGGCGAGTAGACCTTGCTAGCGTTCGCGTTAATGTGCTAGCAGATAGTTTTGAATGGAGGTGCGATTAGCTTCACACGTCTTGCGATGGGATCTATCCAGCGAGGACAATGTGTTTCGCATTGCTTTAAATTGTCTACCATTAACTACAGCGGACTGTGTTGGATTTTACACCTGGAGGAAAGGTTCTCTCAGAGTGGTTCAAGGCGGACTATTTAGTTGCCATTTGTTTTTCTTTTATTTAGAGCTTCATAAAACCGTACGCGACAAAGGATTTTTTTCGTTCAATTTCTCTTGCTATTAATTGAGTATTCACACGTTTGTATAAATTCCAGACAATCAATGCAAAAACAATAAACATTCCTTTTTAATTAAACAATTGTTCAAACAAGTGGGATTATTTGTTTCGGTGAATTTCCACCGAACGAAAATCCCCATCCGTGATTAAACGTACAGACAGTCACTGCTTTCCGATTGTCTGGAATGAAAGCGGACACGCCAGCAGATCACGTACCTTCATCATGTCATTTACATGTACAATTCCGCATGACACAACCCGTGTGCCGCTAATGCTGATGCACTTTGGCGAACGGCGGCTCCTCGGCACGGGATGCTGATCACGTTTTGGGACGAGATTTCACTTTTCAACGCCACTGCCAACTGAAGATAGGGAACTGTTTCCATCTCTCGCTACTACACGGTGGCACAATTGGCAAAGAGAAAACATGTCAAGGTGCTTGCTGACGTTGACCTCGAACATGGTCGTCCAAATGACTCGTACATGCGAGACAGGCAGAATTTAGTGCGCCTGTTTTGTTGAATAATTTTCTCATTTTCCCTTTTTGAAGGTTAGGGAATGGGTTCAACATTAAACAAAACAACAAAAATCCCATTAGAGTTAGATAACAAGCAGTGGGGCAATAAAGTTGTCATATTATTGTACACCGTAAACACCGGTGGACGCTTGTACACCTCTGCAGGTGTGGTAAGCTTAAAATCGCTTAAAGCCTTCCCGGTTTTTTGAGTCGGTTTATGACGCGCCCTGGTAACCGTTTCACACATTTCAACTATAAATTATGGTAATGGAACAGAAGGTAATGCAACAGAAGAACCTGCCGGTTGCGAAATGCTTCCTCGCAAAATAAATGAATTATGGCTTGCTTCACAAAGTATCGTAAAATGTAAATGTTTGCCCCTTAGAGGCACAGACCACATTGCTGTGTCTAAGAATTGAAAACCCATTCTAAAGAGAATGATGTTTGAGGTAATAAACTTTCGCTCGGCCAACCATGTTTGGTGCTTTTGAGCAGCACAAGCATGCTCATTAGTGCTGTTCTACGAAATGCCCACTACAGAAACGTCTAATTTATCATACATTGCGATCCAAAAACACTCGTAATCGACTGTGCCCGCAACTCAGTGCTAGTAGAACCCCTTTGATCACTTAACCATCGCCCGAGTGCCTTCCAAGTCCCTGAGAGACTCACCGAAGATGTCTGCAGTCGCGGTAGCAGGATGTTGGCAATTTTGTTTGATCAAATAAATTCGCCTCAATTTCGGGGTTTGTGGTCGAAATTGCGTTTCAATTTCCCTTGCAGCTTCCCCCTTTCGCTTTTAAGCCAAAGCGTTGAAGAAGATTCGGTGAAGGGAAAATACGACTCTGTTGCGTTAGTTCTCCACCGCAGGAAAAAAGCAAGAAAGAAACCCTAGCACAATCGATCATTATTTTGGGGTCATGCCGAACTACGGACGTAAAATAGAGCCCTGGGTAATGATCTGTTAACTCACCTCCCTGTTCAGCACCCTGTTCGTATGTCTTCCCGTTTGCTGTGCTACAAATCTATAATCGCCGGGCAAATCGGTTCATCGGGTTTTTGGTGGCTTCACTTTCCATGCGTAAGCTTCGGTTAATGGGCATCAGGTCAAGATGCTCAAGTTAAGCTTAGAAATCTTACGCACGGCGGCCGATACACGGTCGAGATGTATTGGCCGGCGTTTATGATTGGCGTTTTAAAGGACCGACTTTGAACGCGATCGGATGTATCGGTACGGGTCGCAGATGAAGATATGGTCAGTCTCGATTCTGATTCTCAAAACTCCATGCACGTGACATTTTACGACGAACTATGGGGATTCCCGTTGGGAACGAAGCCGGGAAACTAATCTCCTGCTCGTCTGCCGCTGATGATGATGATGGAGTGCACCATAAATCTATAAAGTAGGGTGGAAAAAAGCGGTGCGTCACGGTATCTGTGTCTTATAGCGACTGGCTATTCGAGCTAGAAAAAAACAGGGGGTCCAGTGAGACAACGGCAATAACAGTATAGCAAATGCCTGGCATGGATTACGACCGACCCTAAAGGGAATAAAGATCGTTATCTCAAACGTTTCATGTTGCCCAAAAAGTTGGGCGCCACGCTCGGCTCGGCCTTGTTGGGTCGTAAGCATTCCTCAAGAAAATCGTATGCTGCGCATCGTATTCCACGAAAATAATTTGGCATTTTCGCTGCTCTAATCATGTTCTTTTATTACTCTCTTTCTGTGCTCTCTCTCTCTCTCTCTTTCTGGTGCTTCTCTCTTCTAGCTTCCCTTGCATGCGATCAATGCGCAACAGCAACCTAGGCCAACCACAAACCTGAACCATGTAAATAACAACCATTACCATAATTATTCGCTTCAACCGTACTACAATCGGCAGCCACAGCAGCAGCAGGCGCACCAGCATCAATCGTATCCTGTCGCACGGATCGCCGACGAACCGTCATCCCGATTGGTACGGCTAAACTACGTAGCCGAGCGGATTCTCGCGTCAACCTTGCCGGCCCGGAAGCAGCAGAATGGGTCGTCGTCACCGCACGCCACCAATGGTACGCCGCCCGCCGATGAGCACGAGCGCGAACTCATCAGCATGCTGGAACAGAAGTACAAGCAGGTACGGATAAGATTTAACCAAAAAAATATCACCTGGCCGCGTTCGGCAAAACGTTCGGGTTAATTGAATTAAATACGTTCAAGCTTGCGCGTTTGTTTGAAAGACACTTGACAGGAAGCGGGTTAAGCTGCTTAATATGTTGCGTAACGCATTGGCAGCGGACTCCTGGCAACGGAGAAGGCACAGAACTCGACTTTATAATCCCTCAATCCACGGCGTCCTTACGTCAATTCGATCGACTTTCCGAGCGCTTTGTTGTGTTGTGTTGTATGCCGCTTCTAATTTTATGCCTCATTCCTGTTCCAGAACTACCGGATACTGGATCTGGAGTCGCGCCTCGTCAACATCACGCTGGAGAAGCTGTGCGAGCTGTGCAAATACATCGACTCCTGGCTCGGCAGTGGGAAGGAAAAGATCGTCGTTCTGCAGGACAGGTGAGCAACTGTGTGTGTGTGTGCTCAGGTTGGGAGGGAGTAAAGAAGGGAAGCTCTACATGAAGTTCCTGACCGTTCGGTAGAGTTTAAAGGTGATCGCATGGTGTAGTCTACACACTCTACCGATGGAAAAGGTAATCCTACACTCACGTCTGTGCGTCACGTCGATGGGAAAGCGATTGCGTGACGGCGATGTGAAAGAGGGTCTTGTCCACTTGAGAAGGACCACCTTCGAGACCATCGGTGATCGGTTTTGTGGACTGGTTCGACCATGCGGCAAAAGAAGGAAATGAAAGAACGTTCGATGCTCCTCGGGGTGATGTGTTTTCTTTCCAAACAAGTCGGTGATCGGCCGTACCGAGGATCATCGGTGGCCCTTTTTTCAGCATATTATCTATTTATTTGTTTTCTTATCATCTTAAGCCTACTCTGAAAAAGCTTACCCTTTACGGCCAAGAACCTTTCATTATTTTTTTCGGAGTAATGCTTACCCAAGCCACCGGAATTTAGCTTCAAAGCAGCTCAAGAAGGGTTTGCAGCAAACTTGGTGGCAATGGCTTTACCCACCGGAACCATACCGTTGCGTTCGGTAAATAATCTATCAAATTTGAATGTGAATGAGTATTATGCGAGGAAGCTACTTTATAGGGCTTTGAATAAATTTTCAATATCTCAACTGTTTATTAAATCATCATTAAAGGGTTGATTTAATTTTGTCTCGCTGATTGGTTTGTCGTTAGTATAGTTTAAGTATCGAAATTGTACGTTTTGCTAACAAAGATCTTTACCACTGCCGATGATGGACAAGCTTCTGACGCGGGGTTCACTTTCTTGTCACGGGGTTTTAAAGTACCACCGCAGTACAATGTACGGCACCAAAATCACAAAAAGAAACACCACGAACCAGTATTAGCATAAAATGGTCCCGCAGTGTCATATTTGAATATTTACTGCCAATTCAAAAGCCGCACACTAAAGGGGCAAACAACACACCAAAGCACTCCCAGCGCGAGTGGCTTGATGCGTGTTACCGTGCTTGTAAATGCACCGAGCAGCGGTGCATTATAGCGGCTTATTGGCTTACATCTGTTTTCTTTTCTTAAAACCGTTTGTTCTTTTTTTTGTTTTGTGTTTGCGCCCCTTTGGCACAACCCAACTCCCAACGTTTTGATCGGGGTGTACAATAAAGCAAAGGATGAAACGCGAAATGTTAGCGTATGCCGGCTCACGAACTTGGCGCTTCATGCGTACATCGTACTTACCCAATGTTTCTCCCTCTCTCCCCCCCCCCCCTCCCTCAGTTGGTAAGATGCCGATCATGTTGATGATGACGGTGACGGTGGTGGTATTTGCAGTACTACAATAATCAAATCTCCCAATCGGGAAAACGTGCCTCTGTGTCCGAATATTAACATTACCTCCCAGCACCGGTCAATCATTCCCTCCATATTGGCATGCGGAGTGGATTGCTTTGGACTCGACACACAACAGTCGATCCACGCCGCGAATCGCTTCTGGTCATCCGGCGCCATCACCCGTCCATCGGCGTTCGACGGCAAGAAGCACGGCAATTTGTTACGCGGTCTCCCTTTTTCGCTTTGTCTTGCGCTGCCTAGCGGAAGCGGGCCACGCTTTAGCCGAAAACGTATGCAACATGCAAAACACTGGCGCTTTCGGTGGTTGTTTCGGTGCCGATGTTCGATCGGCATCGAAACAAGGCAACCCAACAACAGCACACACACACACACACACACACACACACACACACACACACACACACACACACACATACCAACTTTCGCCAACTGCACCGAACCGTTTTCTGCGATCTTTTTATAAATAATTCATGAGCATAGATTTAACGCAGAGAGAATGTTAGCGAGGTAATCTTTTTTTTTTGCTGCTGCCGGTAACAATCAATTTTCCGCCAGCACTGCGAGCAAACTATTGCAAGGGATGATAAGAAAGTTGCTGCTGCTGCACATAAAAGTACGTTTTTTTGGTGGTTCAATTGGTGCCGAGATTTTGTAGGGACAGAGAATAATGTTTGCCTCCACTTCGATGCGAAGAAACATTACTTTTTGCTTTTTTGCAAAAAAACAAGGGGTTGTTTTGCCGTAAGTCCGTAAACCACACCGGATCGAACCGCAAACCTGCTGCTCCGAACGGAACGTTTTTTTTTGGGGCGGAAATGGGCGTTTGATTTTTATAATCATATTCAAACGGTTTGGTGGTGCTATGTTGCCCGCGTACGTGCTATGGAAAGGAGGAATCACATTTTTTTGGCAGAAGGTGTAATGCATGCAAGTGAACGCGTGAGTTATGATTAACCGGTCGGAAGCAGACATTTTGGGGGATGGAGTTTTTGCTGCATGCCATAATAATAGCCTTTTGGCTAAATCGCTGCAGACATTGTAATTAAAATAATTTTGATTTAGAATAAATATATGATTCGGTAATTGCTTACTATGCTAATAAAAATTTGAATTTATGTTTCTTTGATGTAAACAATTTCCAGTTTAATTAACTCCATGAGATTTAAACCCCTCAAAGTATGCAATATCTTGGTTTTGTATCACTAATTAAAAATTAATAGCTCTAGCCCTCATAAAGTGACAAAAGGATTTATAAAATCCTTTCACTAAACCTCAAATTTATACCAACACATGAATCCCAGCAGTATCACAGCCGAGTATAAAAGTGTAATACGTACGTGTAAACGTAATACGAACAGGAAATAGCACATTAAAACTTCACCGTCCAGCCGTTGAAAGCACTGTATAATTTGTGTATTCCTTTCTCATCCCAAAACAGTTACAAAACGTTTTAATTTACACGTTTTCTTGCAAAAAGCTCGAGCTCCATTTAATAACACAACAGGAAATCGTTTTTCAAGTTTTGGTTTTCACTTGTCCCCAGCACGGGTACTCTTTGAAGCACACGGTACGTCAGGCGTCATTCGGGGAAGTTGCTAGTTATTAACCTTCTTTATGGGTTGTGCATCGTTTGTAGCGTTCATTCCCGTGCTAAAATCGATTTTTTGTAATGATGCGTTGCGCGTGAATGGGTCACGCTCTGCGAACTTTCATTATCAGTAAATAATAATTATCCTAATAACGATCTTTTCAAACGAGAACAGAACGTATTGGCCGGAATTGACGTGTTGAAATTTATAACACGTCCAAGGGCGTACCACCATGGCTGCACTTTTGTTCTCTGTTTGTTGCACTTTGTTATGTGGGTAAGAAACGGCTTATAACCATGAATTGCATTTTTCAAGTTTCGTTTCGAAAGCATCTCAAGCCCGGTCGATGGTACCACACACCACCGCCGGTTGGGATTTCCATCCACCACAAGCGATGACTCTTTTTAACGCGTTTTGCATTGTCGTGTATTCCATCCGTACAGGGAAGATAAACATCGGCTCGGGACGGCGGTCGCAGCATACCTGCAGTATCAAAAAATCTGCGGCTCGAACATTCCGCAGGCCAGTGGTCAGTCGAAAAATTTCCTTTCGCCCGGCGGCACGGATAATGGGCGTAAAACACCCACCTGGCTGGATTTGGACATTTACTCGATGCAAAAGTTTCTCGAATCGGTCACCGGTCCGCTGCGCATTCCTTCCCACAAAAGGTAACGATCCACGCGCGGTTGACGGCGATAGCGCAAAACTAACATCCAAACTTGCTAACGATTTGACATTCCTATCCAGATACATTCAGTACTTCTCCGGGCTGCTGTCGGGCGTGATCAAGCTGAATTCGTCGTCCTTCTTCCTGAAAGCGATACGGGTCGAATCGCCGCCATGTTTGCACTACCGTGCCATAACCGTCAACAGCGAGTGGCGCAGCTTCATCAAAATCTTCGAAGGCGTCCGGTGTCTGTTTACGTCCGACATCTACGTCATACCGCTTACCACGCGGCACTTTATCTACGAGATCAAGCATCCGCTGCGGTTGCGCGGTGACATCCTGGTGCGCTGCTACCAGATCATACCAAATAACAACAAGGCGTCCTACGAGAAGGAGCTGATCACGTCCGTGCAATTTCACACATGTGCCATAACCGAGAAGGAAGTACAATTCCACAAGGGTGATCTAGATTTTGCGTGCGAGGGTAAGCAGACGGAAGAGATTTTACGCTCAATCGGTGGGATAAGTAATCATCTTTTCGATTCCATCCATTCGTTTGCAGATGAGCGCTTCTCGGCGGAGCATATGATGACGTTCTGCTTCGACACCGTACCAAACGAACGGCCCATGCTTCTTGTCTTCCAGGATCCGCTCGTGCGGAAGGAACCGATCGCGGAAAATGGTGATCATCTGGAAACGATCAATGAAGGTAAGTGCGCTTTTAGGCTTTTTTTTTTCTCTGTACCGAACAACGATGTGTTGTGCTAAAAGTCGACATTGCCACGTGCAACACAAATTGCATACATTCAGGCGTAAAGTTGGTACAGTGTGTGACATACAATGTTGCGATGTTCGTTCTTTGGTGTGTACTAAAACCTGGTTGTAAGCGTATAGAAACGTCGCTTGAATAAATTATTGAATGAAGTTATTCGAAGCAAACTATGGAAAGTTTTTTTAAACTTGAATAGTCTTTTAGAGCTTAATATTGCAGCTATTTTTGTGCTAATTGTGTAAAAATACTCATCGTTACAGTTTCGTAACGTACTGTACACATGGTGGAACCCTACAACAGCATTTAGTCGTGATTTATTTTAGTTTCCAATACGATCGAAGCGATCGACATAAGTCGACGTTGGATTTTGATGAAACCTCTGCATCATTTTGCAAATTTATTAGCAATTGTTTGTGATGCCCTTTACAACTTATCGTAATTTGTAAGATAGTATATTGTTCTGTTACATTAAACACGAACGAATACGAATATTTTGATACATTATATGATCAATTTGAAGTATTTTTAGAAGTAATGAAAGTAGTATTCCACCTAATGTTACTAGTGTTGTATTTTGACCTTTTACCAGTCTGAAAATATGTTGTAACTATGTTTCTTCTGTAGTTAGTCCAAACAAAGTTTCTTAACAATCCGCTTACTTTTCTTTGTTGTAGTATTTCAATTTGTGTATAATCAAACGATACTTGCGTCTTAAGCTTCGTACATCCTCGGAAAAGAGCACCTTTTGCGCAGTATTTCCCATTAGTTTCANGCAACACAAATTGCATACATTCAGGCGTAAAGTTGGTACAGTGTGTGACATACAATGTTGCGATGTTCGTTCTTTGGTGTGTACTAAAACCTGGTTGTAAGCGTATAGAAACGTCGCTTGAATAAATTATTGAATGAAGTTATTCGAAGCAAACTATGGAAAGTTTTTTTAAACTTGAATAGTCTTTTAGAGCTTAATATTGCAGCTATTTTTGTGCTAATTGTGTAAAAATACTCATCGTTACAGTTTCGTAACGTACTGTACACATGGTGGAACCCTACAACAGCATTTAGTCGTGATTTATTTTAGTTTCCAATACGATCGAAGCGATCGACATAAGTCGACGTTGGATTTTGATGAAACCTCTGCATCATTTTGCAAATTTATTAGCAATTGTTTGTGATGCCCTTTACAACTTATCGTAATTTGTAAGATAGTATATTGTTCTGTTACATTAAACACGAACGAATACGAATATTTTGATACATTATATGATCAATTTGAAGTATTTTTAGAAGTAATGAAAGTAGTATTCCACCTAATGTTACTAGTGTTGTTTCTTCTGTAGTTAGTCCAAACAATGTTTCTTAACAATCCGCTTACTTTTCTTTGTTGTAGTATTTCAATTTGTGTATACATCCTCGTACATCCTCGGAAAAGAGCACCTTTTGCGCAGTATTTCCCACTAGTTTCATAATGCGACCAGAATAAACATCCTATTTGTTTCACCGATGTCCTGTCAGCTTCCCACGCCGGGCTGGCAGCCAGCAGTTTGCCCACACGCCCACAGCATATAAACAAAGGCAACATTAATAGCTTCATCCGTCGGTGTACGATCGCAAACACTTTATCGCTACCACACCAACATGGCGATGTGATTCACCTTAGCACAACAAACTGATCTCTGATCTGATGAGATTGTTCATGTATGTTTACACCTCCGAATGAAACACGGCGACAATTGCAGCAAGATGATTGTCGATCGTATCTTTTGCAAACAATGATATTCGATCCGATTACATTTATTAGGTCGGAAATTAAAGTTTTCCCCAACCCGTTTTTGGGATATAAACCGAAACGATTCGGCTGAGGAAAATCCGACACAGTGCGTAATTAAATCACTCTAATTTATTTGACAAACGTTTGATTTATTAGTGCTGTACCGCCAAAAAGGAGTTATTTTTGGTAACCGAAGCAACCAACGGTTGGTGTAAAGGGCGCTATTTCGGACGTCTGTCTTCCTGTTACGATACGGTGATACGATACGCGGGCACGTTGATGATCATGATGATTCATCAATCGTCGACAACGCACTTAAACCACTCGCTGGCTTTAGCTTACGCTTGATAAACAGCTGGTTTTTGGTGCAAACCCTGATCGAAGAGGACGGCGTTGTTTTTTTTTCTGCCAGCTTCATTCACATTAATGGTTGACATTTTGCCTGACGTTACAGATTATGTTCGTGTTGTACGAATGTTTTGTTCTTCTGCGATAGGAACGGTCATGCGTTTAGAACACGTTTACAGCACAGCATATCGTGTAGAAGATAAATGCAAAAGATGATATGTTGTGTCTAGCGTGAAAATGTCCATTAATAATTCATTTTACTGGCAAAGCGAGCAACATAACATCGCTAAAATAATTAAACATCACAGCAAGCGAGTCCTTTTCACACCGGGACCCGGAATGTTTTCCAATTGTTTGAACTAAAAGGACAACATGGTAAACCCCAATATGCACACACGATGCACCACGGGCAACAATTTCACTGCGTTGTATTCCGTAAAGCGTTTCTTGTGTGTACGGGCAGCAGATGATTACGATCGATTTATTGGCGCACTAAATAACGCGAAAGGTTAACACTGTTACTAATGGTAGTGTAGAGGGTGTAGTGTGTGCACGAAAAAAAAGGTTAATTTATTGATTGATTGTTTTATGATCGCCTCGTTGTGTAGGTGTGGCGTCAGTAGCGACGATGCCAACGACGACGATGATGATGATAGTGAAGAAGATTATCGCGTATACGGCCTTGGACCTGTTTTGCTAGCATAACCTTCGTTTCGCAACGGGGGAGCTGTGTGTGTGTGAAGGAAGGTGTGGTAGGCCCGGTGCCTCATGGTAGGGATTCATGTTGACTTTTATCTATGCCATCAGTTTACTTAGAAATCGATAATAGCTGCGTTGCCTTTCGCTCTGCCGGTGATTGTCCCGCTTATCGATAGGTCGCTAGGTCTATCCTATCGGCAAACAGTAGACAGGGAAGGTATTTTGTAATGAGAAAAGCAATATTTTGCAAGACATTTATAATTCCAACCCCCGAATGGTATCGATTCTTTCACGAAAAAAAGGTATTCATAAAACCACGCAGGGCGAAAGGAGGGAAAGACTAAACAAATATACAGGCAAAGCCGCATCGTAGGTCGGTAACATTAATGTTACGCTCCAGTTACTGGCCGAAAGCACTATGCGCTTAGAACGAATTGTGGATTTCTTCATCACGATCGGGACCGCTCGCGACACAACCTAACCACTAAGGAAAGACGATGTTAAGCATCATGAATTTTGAGAAGGTCTTTGTGTGTGTGTGTGTGTGTGTGTGTGTGTGTGTGTGTGTTTTTTGCGATCATCTACGAGCAGAAACACACACACCGCAACCTGCTAGATTTAGAATGCGCGCGTGTGAGCATGTTTCTTCTCAAAACACATTGCATCGTGCTTTGTTGCGATGAGATTGTTGTTTAGTGGTATTAATAATTGAAACAGGTGTTTATTATTGGTGAGTAAACAAAACACAAACAGCGAGCATTGCAAAGAAATGCCGGAATTAATTTGGATAATTTTGATCCCACACGTGTATGAATGACCCTAATTATCGTGAGCGTGACATTCGTTTGAAAGTTTTAAAGCTGAGTCTAAGAGAGTTTAAATCGAAATAAAATTTTCAATTTTCTTGCATATAATATAGATTCTACTTACTCTAAACGATTCCCTAAATTAAGTGTTTTAGTGTTTTATAAGTATTTAAACATTTACTTAAAACTACTTACTTGCATAACTTCAGGCGTTGGGATCTGAGTTACAACTTAATCAGTTAGTTTTTTTATGGGAAGTATCACTTGATATCAAAGTATCAACTGACAAACCATCCAAATATCATCCTCCCTCACAACCACCCTCACACACACCTACGCATTTTTTATAGCCACATTATAGGAATGGCACCGAACCGCACTGTCACAGAGACAAAAAACCGCACAACACTTACGCATATGGTGCGCGCTTTGTGTGCATGCGTGTGAGGAAAAGTGTTGGAAAACTCGTGCGTTGACTCTCCCATTTTCCGAACCGAGCCGAGATGCGTTTGGTACCGCAATCCAGAGACGGGGCCCGAGTCGTGCGCATACGGGAGACCGGCAGTGTGCGCACCACCGAACAGAACTGGTCGGGTTCAGTTGCAGTGCTGTTCTGCTTTCGGGAGTTAGTTCCCTTGTGTCGGGTTCGCGTGGTGGTGTGTCGCATTCGAATGTGTGTCACCGTTGCGATAGAATTGAGACAAAAATGGTCTAACGCATCCGGATGTCTGTACCGAAGCGAAGCCGGTGATAATCACGCCGAGACAACCAGTCTGCGCGTGCGGCCACATGTGTGTTTGTGCGATCAGGATCCAAATGTGTCATCGGTTTGTGCCGTTCGAACGGGTTTCGGAAATGTCTGATTAAGTGCAAATCGACCCCTTTTGCTTGCGATAACAACGCCAACAGAACAGGCAGTGAGTCAGTGCCGTGTCTC
>STHB01000006.1:2975392-3004878 GCA_018908115.1 Anopheles rivulorum
CACCTCCCTTCCCCTCGCCAGATTCGTCGCACATTTTTCCATCCACACACACAAATCAGAATTACGACCAAAAAGCAACAAAACAACAAAAAAAATGCCAATTGCGTGGGTTTGCTGTTTCCCATTTTCTGTTTACGCCACGGTGCGCCTGAGTGATGTAGGTGGAGCAAAACTTATGTTTCGCCATACCGTTTTTTTGTTTCGCTGTTCGCTTCAACTTCGCTATTTCACCCTGAGAAATGATAAATTTATTCGATCGTTCTTGAGCATGGTGACTTTGGCTGTGGAGTGTCACGCGCCGTAAGGGTTCTAAACGTGTCTGCCGCGTTCTTTGAGCATCACAATCCGGTTGGTAGCAGTTTGCTTGGAAGTCGTGTGTAACTGTGATGCATGCATGCCGTCCTTTGTAAAATAAATTGATGGCAATCATCAGTTTGCGTCCAACATCTGTACCGGGTGCGCACAGACCAGTGCCCCACATAGTGCGTTCGTGCGTGCGATGATTAATCCAATCACAATTGCACATGCGCCAGACGCCGACCACCATTGCTCTCGTTCTTTTAGAGTGTTTTTGTTTGCCGCCCTAAAATTAGTGCCATCCACCACCCATCCACCCTTTTTGAGTGCACGAGCAGCATGAATGAATCACGATCGCAGGCAGTTAACCTGCGTAACCTGTTGAATGTGCCCCAATGTGGCCCATTGCTGTCTCTCTTTCATTCAGTTTGCTCTGTGTTCTTGTGAGGTTGCTTCAATTTCACACTCATCGACAGTAGCAACCGCCTGTTCCGATGGTTGATATTCGTGCTAGAAGAAGGATCCTCCACTAGTGACATGATCTCGAACCGGATGTGCTTCTCCCTTTCTTTACCGGTGCTAGCAAGACCTTCGGAATGCGAATCCGGAGCGACAGTTTTTGATGTGAAATTCCACTCCAGAACATAGAGAGAGATAGAGGGAGAGAAAAAAGGAAACTACCGAGCCGAGATGCAATCTAATTCGATCACCCCGGGATCGGATCGGTTCGGACAAGCGAGAAGGTGAACAAGTTTCCACATTCCACGAACGCCGTGGTTCACTTTTCCCTAACCGTATGAAACGACCCGATCATAACGGACAATGTTGTCCTTTTTGGCGGCAGCAACCATCGACCTGATCCGACACAAACAAGTGTGATCTCGTGGTACAGAATCGTTTTGCTGCTAGACACACAAACGGAGTGTCCGGAGTCCGGTTAACTGTCGGTCCATCATAGCCGATAGCGTACTCTATTGCCAATGGTGAACATGCGAACGAATCGTCCCTTGTCCGGTTGACATCAATTGCCGTTTATGGCAGCTCAAGTGAACAAATCGGGCGGGGAGTTTTGTTCCGTTTTTACTTTACATTTATTCTTCTCCTTTTTTTTCTCAAAGTGTCCCCTACTTACAACAGGGGAAGGCCAGCTTGAATACAACCCTTGGGTATGTTCCCATTTACACGATCAGCAAATTTCAGCACAACTTTCTTATCGCCATAGAAGCGAAACTGGTAGACAGAAGCGGTTTGAGCCGATTTTCGAGCATAAAAATGTGACCGAAAACGGGAGCGAAAAACAATTTTGCGAAAGCGAATCGAAGGGAACGCTTCTCGGTTGGAATTTTCGTGCAAATATTTTATGTCATCTTGCTTAACGCGACAGAAATGGTCGGTTGTAAAGCCATTTTATCATGCAGTCGGTATGGGGTTTAAACATTTCTGCCTAAAAGTATGCAATCCGACAAACAATACGTTTCGATTATGGTGCCTCGTATGATCATGTTGTCTTAGTATTAGTGAGAAAATGTGTGGATTTCGTGTTGAAAGATGGAATGTTTTATTTTGTGAATGTAAAAGAGGGTCTGGATGTGTGCCAAACTGAGGAGAAAATGATTTAGTATGTTTTCCACACATTTCTGCCACGGAATTGCAGGAACACATAAGCGATCGAAGGGAAATTGGCAAGCATTTTTCCGATACCATACACGCCCTTGGTGAAAATCCAAATGTTATGGTACGAATAAACCTTTGCATTGTTGTTTTTAAAAGAAGAAGTTAAGCTCTTCCATCTCAAGCTAATTAACAACAACAAACTGTTCCGTTTTTATATCATTTCGCAGAATATCCGGTCAGTCATGGCTGCAACTGCAGCAGCAAAAGCTACGCGCACGACGGGAACAGCAACGGCGGGAACATTCGAATAGTTTTAGGTAAGTCAAGGAAGCTCTCTTTCTCTCTCTCTCTCTCTCTCTCTCTCTCTCTCTCTCTCTCTCTCTCTCTCTGTGTTCGCATGTAGAGTAGTGACTAATTTGTCAAATCAACAACGATCTTTTTGCTTTCCTAGTTACAACTATGGCAGTCCGGCTTTTCCGACCGGCGAAAACGTCTACAGCACAACGCACCGGCGAAGCCAGACGCTGTCGCCGGTACGCAATGAGCGGAACTATCACACACTAACGACCACCAGGACCCATTCGACGGAACGTCCGTTTGTGGCAGTACAGCGAGCACACGAAAATGCGAAGCTCCAGACAATTGGGGTGAGTACCATTATAAAAGGGAATAAAAATTGTGGAAAATTGCCAAAATTTGGGGTTTGTTTTTTTCGAAAATTCAAAATTGTATTGCCCACATTCGTACCCATTTGGCGAATGTATATCTAGTAGCACTTCGTTTCCTGAGTGTGTTTGTGTGCACTTGTTTTAGGCTTTGGTTTGGTTTTGCCATTCTGAAACGAAGTTTTATTTTATATTTTGGACTGCATTTTCATAATCGTTATTACCCCCCTTGCCATGAGTTATAATTTGATAAATTCAACCATCATATTTTATCCATCACATGTAATGCCCGAACTCGTAATTACGAAACACCCAAAAACAAACAAAAAAATCTCTCACAACTGCACCTCACACCAACACTGCACGCGAATGCTCAGAATGCACCGCTCACCATTTTGAATGCCTCACCGCACGGTCACATTGCACAAGCACAGTCAGCCGCATCACCATCGCCATCGTCCACGCACACGACCGTATCGTCGCCGGCATCACCGGCCACTAGCACCACGGTATCGATCACCAACCATCACCAGCAGCAGCAGCAGACGGTCAATGGAAGCGTCAATGGGCAGCAACATTCGACACCGCAACAGCATCGGCACATCAACGGCAATGGCGTACACTATCAGCAGCAGCAGCAGCAACTGAACAACAGCAGCAGCCTGAACGGTAGCAGTGGACTGTTGTCCCTTGCCGAACAGGACCATTCGACTCCGAAACACGGACAGGTTCGATTGGTAGGTTTTTGGCTCGATATGCGTGAACTCCGAAGATGGCCGCCAGGCCAATCCGAACCCCACAAACGTAACAACTATCACCTGCTAACACAACTCTACTCGGGCCCTCCGGTGTGGTTCTTTCTCGGCGTTTAGCTACTTCTATTGTTGCTGTCTGTGCCCAACGTTTCTTCCTACTTCTACCGATCTTCTCTATCTGTTTCATTTTACTCCTATTTAACTTCATTCTCATTTCATCTTTCTTATATCATTTATCCTAAACTTACTTTCACATTTTTATGTCATTTTGTTCATTTTTCCTCAATTAAGTGTGTCTGTCTGTGTGACTAACAAATTGTGTGCGTGTTTGTGTGTGTTTTGTTTTTCATACTAAAACAAGATTGTGTGCTTTAGTTAGTGTTTCCACCCTTCCAACGAAATCCAGCAAATTCCCTCAAAAACATCGCCCCCATCTTGAACCTCCATTGACTCATTCGCCATGACGCCATTGTTCTTTTTTTTTTCGTTTTTTTTTTCTTTCTTTCCTGTCGCCCCCATACAAATTGCGTACGTCCGTTCTGCAGGAGTCCGAACAGATAATATTCAGTAACATACACAGTCTGAATAATCTCGATCACTGCGCCAAGCTCAATAACCTGCTAAACGAAATAACCACCAGTGCGGCGGCGGTGGCATCCGTTGCAACGGCGATACCGCCAGCGACCGGCACGCAGACCGGGGCGAGTGCAAACGGGGGCCAAGCATGCATTAGCGCTAACAATACTACTTCCAGTGTCACTACCAACAGCTCGCCATCTTCCTCCATGTCCAATACTAGCAATAATAGCGCAAGTCTCATTAATCACACCCATCATCATCATCTAATCGACACGTCGTACCACGACCATCGTGCCCAACAGCGCCACCGGTCGACCGGCGACTGTTGCCAGCACAATGGGCACAAGTCGACGGCCACAGGCGAGCATCCGGAACCGATGGAACTGTCCTCGCCGGATGGTAGCGTCGATGAGAAACCGATCGGCGAACCAACCTCACCCGAACGACACAATGGTCGTACGCACGAGGGCACCTTGAATGTGATCGGGCATGGGCAGCTGGCGCTGGATAAGCTGCTCGCCTCGCTGGCACTCGAGAGCGACGTTACGGAAGAGCATCTGGCCAAGATAGAGGGGCGCACCAACGCGAACGGGTGCTGCCCGGAGCAGCGCCGGCCCACGGTTAACTTTCACCCGTCGAGCGAACTGTCGGACGTGCTGGCCAATCTGGCCGAGTACGATCTGACCGAGATGCAGCGCAATGGCAACCTGTATCACCAACACCACCAGCACCAGCCGTATCAGCAGCAACATCAGAACGCCTCGCCGTCCGTTGAGACGCCGAACGGCAATTACCGGCTGTATCCGACGGCCCACGGGCTGGAACTGGTGAACGGTTACACGCTGAGCAATGGGCACCACCTACCCGGCCAGCTGCAGCGCAGTGCCAGTCGCAGCAGCAACGATGCAACCGTTGCACCACAGTCGCAACAGCAGCACCACCAGTCACAAAACAGCTCTCCGAACATACAGCAGCAGCAGCAACAGCAGCAACAGCTTCAGCATCACCATCACAATCATCCCCATCATCCGTTACTAATGAATAACCATGTGCGACGAATTGCTTCCGAAACCGACAGTACCATCTCATCCATTTCGCCTAGCTTATCCGAACGCAGCAATGCGATCTCTTGGTGCGATCAGGTAACGTACAACATGCTCCAAACCGCTCCGAACGTACATCACAAGCCAGACCAAGTTTGTACGAGACCTGATCTCTCCGCTACTCATACCACTCATCTTTGCCGTAGCGCATGCTTTCAATGTTGTTACCATGTAGTATGACTTCCATACTTTGCCATCAAGCTCCACTAATGTTAGTGTCTTAACAGTGCACTCAGTAAGAAAACTATCCGATCTGAAAGATGTTAACTCCATCCCGAATCGGAACTCGGGAACTCGAAAACTCGGGATATTGAAACTACCTCGCCAGCTCCGGACATTAAGACTTCCCAATAAAATAACGTATGTGTGTGTGTGTATCTCTTTGTGTTTTTCTTTTTCCATGGCTGTAGGCACGTGAAGAATCGTTCTCGTCGTACCGCTCGGAAACGGAACCGGACAACTCACCGATCGGTGGATCACCGCGCCCGGAAACGCCGGCCTTCCCAGTGACGCCACGCACACCGTACGGCCTGAGCAATGGTACCTCCAGTCCCGCTCTACCACCCAAGAGTCCGACATCACAACGGTAAGTTCGTTCTCACCGGTACGTCCGGTCCGGTTGGAAGTCGCCACGACCACGACTCTCACACAGTCACTTCTTCTCTTTTTATCCGCTCACCGTTTGTACTCCAACGGATTGCTTATTTGTTTCTTGCGGGATTGGCGTATCCATTCCTTTCCTGGGATCCCTCCCTTTTGTGGGTCTTTGGGCTTTTCCAGAAGATATAACTCCGCTTGGTCGCTACGAAGCCAGAAATCCAGCATTTCAACCTACGACGTGAGGTTAGCTCCCCTTTGCTTACCAGTACTGCTGCACTTTCTAGTAGTAATTGGGGCATGTTGCTATTGCTCCACGGCCATTCGTTGTGTTGGAGTTGCATTTGGGAGTTGATCTACTCCAGCCAGGAGTAGATCGCACCTTCATTCGCTAACATCGTAGTACCTTGAGCATGGCTATATATACTTGCACAAACATACACCCAACTAATCTGTGGGAGGTTCCGATGGGTGTGTTCTTGCATAGACGGTTGGCTAGATGCCAGCATTCGATGCCCCGCTAACACAAGCTCATACACACCCTTAATACGCCGCAAATAACACGAGCAACACGCGCACACGGGCGTGGGCATTATCATTGACCGGTAGTGGTAGAGATTGGTGCTTCCACAGTTAACCACCCTGTTTTTTTTTTGTTTGCCCCTATTCGATTCCGTTTTCGACTTTCTCCAATATCCGACTTCACCAAATGGGCAGAAAGAATGTGCTATACAAACAGCTCGAAAAGCTTGCGCTTGCCAAAGCATCCCTGTTTCAGTGCGTTGCACCTGTCCTTGAGAAACGGGCACGGGGATGCACTTTCTACTATGAGTGAGTAGAAGCAGTAGGTGCCTTAACACTTAACCTTTATCTGGTCTTTATCTCTGCGAAGCAATGCTAACACCTAACACCTGATATGTCTTGTGTCTCCGTGTTGTGTTTGTGTGTGTTACCAATGTTGTATCCGCAACCCCAATGTGGGCAATGTTTGTTTGCATGATCCGTACAGTGCCTACCAGCCTGTGACAACTTCTCACTCATTCATTTCGTACGCTTCCAGCAAGGACCTGTTCAGTGGCAACCAGCGGGCGCAGGAGATCGTCAACCAGAACGAAACACTGTCCTGCTACACATCGCGCCGCAACTCGACCACCTCGAACGCGAACAGCGAACCGCAGGAGGTGGCGCCACAGTTCGTAAAGTTTGCCCGCGATTCGTCCAAGTACTGGTACAAGCCGAACATTAGCCGGGAGGAAGCGATCGCCTTGCTGCGCAATGCGGCACCGGGCACGTTCATCGTGCGCGATTCGACCACGTTCGCGAATGCGTACGGTTTGGTGGTGAAGGTTAACCATCCACCGCCGGGTGTACAGTACACCGGTCCGAACAGTGAAGAGCTGGTGCGACACTTTCTGGTCGAGCCGACGATCCGGGGTGTACGGTTGAAGGGCTGTGCGAACGAGCCCGTCTTCACCTCACTGTCGGCGCTGGTGTACCAGCATTCGATAACGCAGCTAGCCTTACCGTGCCGGTTGATCATCCCCGATATGGTAAGTGTACGGTGCTGTTTGTTTGAAAACAGCCGGCACGTATGCAATCCGCATGACAGCGCTGTAGTAAACACAGGGTGATTTGTTTTTTTTTTTCGATTCGGCCATTCGCAGGACCTTCAACAGATGGAGAATCAAACACCGGCGCAACAGCAGTTGCTGCAGCAGGGTGCTGCCTGTAATGTGCTGTATTTGTTCACCTGCGACACAGAGTCACTCACAGGTGAGAACGATCGAAAGATCATCCGTTTTTTTCTTCCCTAACAAACAGTGCACTCAACTTTCTGCATCGGTTTATTTCCATAAAGGACCACAAGCAATAAGGAAGGCAGTCAGCTCGTTGCTTGCGCTACGACCACTTCCGAAACCAACGCAAGTGCACTTCAAGGCCTCACTGCAGGGAATCACACTGACCGACAATACGCGACAGTTGTTCTTCAGGTTGGTAGGAAGATAGGATTGGACGCGTAAAAGTGTCCTTCCGACAAACGATCCTCTAATTGTCGTGCTATTCTTGTTTACAGACGGCACTACCCATCGAACAATGTGTCATTCTGTGCGCTCGATCCGGACGACCGTCGATGGAGCATTCAGTCGACTACGGGAGATATTCCCGCTTCGAAGTAAGTGATCGCTTACGCACTTGTTCAAATCGATCGTTTTTTTTTTTTTAATAAATATTTTTCCTCTCGCCTCTCTAGACGCATGTTCGCGTTCGTTGCGAAGCGGTCGCCCTCGTCGGCGGACAACCAGTGTCATGTGTTCTGCGAGCTGGAACCAACGCAACCGGCGGCGGCCATCATACAGTTCGCCAACAAGGTGCTCACCGGTACCAGCCAACAGCCAGCAGTTACCAGAGCAATCTAAAAAAAAAAATGCATCGGGGCCGCGACATTCTCCAACCGAAAACTCCATGGAGTAATAGCCCATATACACAAACAATCACAGACAAACACATACGCGAGCACACGCATGCGTAAGCAAGCAATAACCAAGATGCGAAAAAGGAAGAGCAAAGTTTACTAATAAAAGAAACGAAAATATACAGCGCATTATTAAACACACAGAAACGCAAAAGAGCAGAAAGTTAAACGTTTTAACACGCACAATAATAAGGCGCACATGTGCAATTGCAAGCAGCAAACAAAAAAAAAAAAGAAGCGAAGGATACTAAAATACTTAATCGGTGTTTAACAGATGGTTCGCGGTGGAGCGGTCGGGAAGCGATTTTCTTCCCGCTTAACACCGCGCAAAATCCCATCTTAACGCCACAACAACAACCGCCAACTACCATACTTTTATCGTGTAATTGTGTAATTATTACTTATTATAATTTAGCCATACCGTAGACGAACGGCCGTACGTACGGCCGTGCGCCCTGTAACCCTAGTTTCGTCGTGCATGTGTTACAAAAAGGAAAGCAAAAACCGGCCCGCTAACGTCTGTCTATGCGCAACTCGTTGTACACACACACACACTACTTGTTCGTCTTCTAACGTCTGCGGACGGTTCGCCGGACGTAGGAAACGTGCGCAACCGCAACTAATAATTGAACATTTAAACTAGCCTGCTCCACACAACACGCACACAGAGAGAGGGAATGTATAAAATTCCCGAACTAAACTAAACGTTGTTAGATAGTTTTGTGTGACAAATATAGGAATGCGAAAAACAAGATGCGCACCATTCGTTTTTCTTCTCTCTCTCGTTCTCTTCTATTAACACAGCTCACACTGTTGGGTCGTTGTAACAAAGCGTGTTTTCTTTTGTCGTGCGTCAATCGTCGAGCAATCCGAACGTGGACAGGATGAATGTCAGGTGTGTCGAGTAGTTACACGTATGCACATGTTCAACTGCATGTTTGCCTTAACTAAAACGTAAAACCACTAAAACAATGGAAACAGAAACAAGAGCGGCACGCTTATTAACAACGTGATCGAACAAACGTTCGTTCGTGTTCGGTCCTCTCTTCTTGCCTTCTAGGTGTTTAGCACAAGAAAAGCTTATGGAAAACGTTTCTTTCTTTGCCAACGTTTTCACCACGCAATGGATGTTCTGTTTTCGAGGAACTTGTCAATTGTAATATTCTTCTATTTGTTAAACCGCATTACTTCGTGCATTGTTTTGCATTTGCGAAACGAACAAATTTACAAAAGTTTTACAACAAAATTTTGCAACCAATTGTTTAACACATACGCCGTTAGTTGTGCGATTATATATTTTTTTTCGCTTTGCGTGCTTTCGCTGGCAAAGGTAGGAAAAAGAAGGACGTTGTTACTACTAGACTGTTTTTTTTATTAAAGAAAACAAAACGAACGACTAAGTGCGACTCGCAACGAAATAACAAAAAGGCGTACGCTTTTTTTCCGTACGGTTGCACTTAAGGAGCATCGAGAACGAACACTGAACCGGCGCGAAACAAAAGCGACGCGGTTTAAACTTTTAAAGTTTATAGCAAAGCTGTACCGAGTAGAAGCAATGAAAGGTCAGTTAAAAGCAAACATAAAACATGAAGTGAAAAGAGAACAAAAAACCACAAACCCCGGCGTGCCTCATCGGAAAAAAACATGCAAAGTACGATGATCCCAGTGAGATGAAGTGAAACAGCAATAATGTTAATACTAACAGTACTATATCAAAAGGAAAACCTCACATCGTAAAGCAATAAGGAAGCATATAACAGCACATTGAAGCAGGTCGAAATCGTGTAACCTCAAAATGTAGAACATTGTTTTTTGCTAACCAACACACAAATCAGGTACGGTTTCTTCTTAACGGGCACACTCACGAAACGTTGAACAAAATGATAAATCAACAGGAGAATAACAAACAAACAAGAAAAACAAAAACGCAAATAAAAACACTACTAGTCGTTGTTAGAAAGTGTAAGACAGCAGCTAAAATCAGGGCAAACGAAAGCCATAAAACACAACGCACAAACAAGTGGAATGTATCTTTTTTTTTCGGGTTAAGTTAAAAGAAAGTGAACTATTATTTTGTTGCTCTTTTTCCTTCAATTCGGTACACATACATACCCGTACAGGTAAATGATGAAAATGTTTACCTTTTTATGAGTTTTTCCATCAATTGTCGAAAATGATACACTGTCTTAAATTATTTCTAATATAGTAACTTAAATTATTCTATCACAAACGAATGTTATCGATTAGCGGCGAGATTTCCGTTCTCACATACGTGCGATGGTTCGGTGCGATCTAACACACAGGAACCGATCACTAAATAACACATTCAAACATGCATGATTCGATTAATAACAACCAATGTATATAGTTTACAGTGAACCTTCATGAAATAATAAACAATCACTACGAAACAGCGAATAACCATTCGGGCGTGTTATTGATGTTGTGCTACTTTTTAATTTTGTTGTATTATGGGTTGCTTCTTGGATTGAACAATTCATCGATATTTTCTTTTATTTGTTTAAAAAGCGTTCAATTTAATTGGATTCAGATACTAGAGATAATGAAGTGAGGAATTACCAGTTGAACATGTTTTGCTGTACCACGTGTACTTAAGGGTTACTAGCGCCATCTGTTGCAAGGTGTCCAAACCAATCCGACAGAGGTCGAACCTTTTAGTGATGATATGCAATTCGCATTACATTGCGCCTGAAATGTATGCAATATAAGATCAACGTCATGCTAATCCAGTGAAGCGCCGTTTAGCCGGGTATTTGCAACCTCCTTCGTGCATGTTCTCTTAGTATCAGAGCTAAACAAACTAATACTTTTACCCTCCAGAGGATTTTGACGATTTTGACGGATGGGTAATAATTGTAACCTCCTTCGTGGATGTTCTCCTAGTATCAGAGTATATCTGTCAACCGAACTGAGTGAACCTTTCATCCATGTTGTTCGATCATCCGGCCACCAATGAATCTCGACATGCCCGGATATTCAGCGCTCCGCTGTATATGGTTAGTATCACATCTGGAATAGCTTCACCTCCCTTAGTATCATAAATCATTAAATTGTTCGTTTGGTTTAGCATTTCTGTTGTCAAGGACGGAAGATTTCAACAATCGAAAGAAAGCGAACAAATTCTTGAAGCGTTGGCACAATGTGATATAAGTCAAATTTGAAATTAGCATCGAAAGCTCATTCGTTCAGCTTTGTAAATAACATTTTTAACTTCTTTTATTTGAATCCCTCACGCGTCGACTTTGTTGAGTATCAGACAACCGATTTCTCTGGTACATCTCGATGATTTTTTTAATCGCACCCTTTCGTTTGTTACTATTCTTATCAATTTATTTTTACAATTACATTCCTTCGCGACAGTGTATCTGACTAATCCTATCCGAACGCTTTCCGTCGTCAGTTCTCGTAAGCGCTATGAGTGAACGAATCATTCTATCTGAGCGCCACAATCATTGTTTCCTGTGCCGTACAATCCGCTTTGTGGTTTGTAAAGATGTAGAAAAATTAAAATGTGTTTTTTAAAACATTGCTATTGACACACACACGCGCGCGCACATGATTGAGTTACCACGGTGTGTTATTGGCTAATGAGCGGTCTATGAAATTAAAGCTAATTCGGCACAAATCATTCATTCGACTCGACCAAAACGCAGCACACTGTCGAATGGGCCAAAGTTTAGTGGATGTATGAGTTGTGTTGGTTTGAACTTATTTCCAATCGGTCGCTTAGTTGTAGAACAAAACGGGGCGAATAATTTATCGTACATACATGGCAGCATAACTTCGTACCGGGTTAAAGGTATGACGGGAATTGTCCTAACGTTCGTGGCCGCCTCCTATCGCCGACGGTCCCGATCACGGTCACGCGATCGTTCGCGCTCATGCTTTGACGATCGGTGCCGACTGCTACTATCACTATGGCGACTGGTGCCATACTTATCATGCTTCCCATTGCCTCGATAATCCTTCTCACCACGCCTGTAATCGTCCCGATCGTATCCTCCTCCTCCACCGCCTCCGCCGCCGCCGCCGCCACCACTACCTACCTTGCCACTATCCGATCTCATCCGATCCCGGTCGCGATCGCGATTGCGCGAGTGTTCCATTGAGTTGTTCGTCCCTTTCGACCGATCACGATCACGCTCGGAACCATTGATGTAACGATTGTCGTTGTTTCTGTCTTCGCCACCTCGTCCAGATCGACGATCGTATTTTTTGTCACTGCAATTAGAAACAAAGGAGAAATTAATCTAGAGAACTTGATTTTACATCTATTACATTCTTACAACACTTACCTCTTTTTGTACTTTTGCGGCGAATCGGGCGACGGGGAACGGGATGAGTAATGGCGAGAAGATTTCTTCTTGGCCGACGATGACACTTTCAACGGTGTTCTGGAACGATGGCGGGACTTTTTCGACGTCCTTCTGGAGCCACCCTTCTCGGTGGGATAGTGAGGCGAGTGTGGCGAACGTGATCTTGACCGCGAGCGTGAAGCTATGCTGCGCGACCGCGAACGTGAAGTGCGCGTTTTCGAACGCGAGCGAGAGTGGGACGTTCGCGAACGGGAGCGTGTGCCGCGTGAACGCGACCGTGACACGGAACGCGACATCGACCGTGGTGAGCGGGATTTCGAGCGGGAAGATTTCGATAACGATTTCGAGCGAGAGCGCGACTTCTTGCCATCGGCCGTCGGACCACCAGCGTCGGATTCGTTATTGTTGAGGCCGGCGGTGCCACTGTTTGCATTGTTACCACCACCAGTAACACCACCGGCCGCTGCCGTATTGGTTCCGCCGCTGTTGGTAGTACCCGCATTGCCGGACGAATTCAACGGCAATGGTATCGCCCGCTGAATGAAACCTCCCCACGCATTATGGGACCCATTGTTCCGATCGACCGTGATGACGGTCGGTGCTGCTGCTGGCGCCGGATTAGCCTCGGGGCGATCCTTTTTGCGCTGCTCTTGGTACTTTTTCTTTAAAGCTTCCACCGCTTCCTCCAGCTGCTCGGCGTTCGGTTTGCCCCGCTTGTACAGTGCCATGATGCGATAGCAAACGTCCAGCATGTCGTCCTCGCTGACGCGAAATATCACGAACCAGGGCGGACTGTTCGGCAGTGGAATGTTGTGCTTGCGCGCGGTCAGATAGATGCAGGCGCACGCGATCGTTTCCGGCTGGTACNGCCTCGGGGCGATCCTTTTTGCGCTGCTCTTGGTACTTTTTCTTTAAAGCTTCCACCGCTTCCTCCAGCTGCTCGGCGTTCGGTTTGCCCCGCTTGTACAGTGCCATGATGCGATAGCAAACGTCCAGCATGTCGTCCTCGCTGACGCGAAATATCACGAACCAGGGCGGACTGTTCGGCAGTGGAATGTTGTGCTTGCGCGCGGTCAGATAGATGCAGGCGCACGCGATCGTTTCCGGCTGGTACCTCACGAACACGTCCGTCCGGAAGGAATCGTTCATGAAGTTCCACGCCATCTGCATCATGTTCTGGTGCTTTTCCAGCTCGAGATACTTCAGGTACATCACGATCAGCTTGTGCGGGTGCTTCACGTGCACGCAGAACCCGAGCTCCTTCAGTACGCGCCGCTCGGCCTTGATCACCTGCGATTTCAGATTGATGTAGTGCTGGTCCAGTATCATCGGTATCAGGGGCCTTCGGTTCGTTACGGGAGATAGCGGAAAGATAGCAAAAAACAATTCGGGTAAGGAGAGAAAGAAAAACCGAAAAAAGCAAACAAACACAACACCGTGGCACGTTTGTAGCTGAGCTCTCTGTTTGTCGCAAAGCCGTCGGGTAGTGTCGATCACTTCTCGTTTTAAGATTGGAACCATTCACCCGTTCGAGGCCCGGGGAGTGGTTCAAAATTTGCATGAACAAAACAAAACAAAACAAAAACGCATCTCGTTACACGCTGCACCAGCCGGAATGCGCTATGTCTAGCGAATGGAATCCAACTGCACACAACTCACTAGTTCCATTGTTCGATCTTAAATTTTTAAAACAAATTCCCGTCCAAAACTGACGATGATCTAAGAATATTTTACCTTTGCAAAATTGCCAAAATATAAAAATGAATACATTAAAATTACGGTTTAAAAGATATATGAACATTACTGTGTCTGTAGCAACAGTCTATCAGCTTCCTTAATCAACTGGAAACTGGTTGTACAGTAAGGTTCACATATAGATGGAACAAATTACCTGCCAACTTACCAAACGGCTCCCATTTACACTATCACCCGTTTACCCGTTCACCTTCCAGTCGGTATCTTGCAGAAACCAAACAGGACTAAAAATATCTTAAAAAGCTTATTATTATAAACTACACCAATCACCGCCAGCTCCAGCTATTGCTATCAGCGTCTTCGGCTAACCGTTTCCCGTTGTCCGGCCATCGTGTTAGCTCCAGCACGCTTCCATCCGGGACATCCTTATGCCGGACAATCGTTGCTGCCGTCCAAGGCGTTCTCGGGGCCGAAAATATCGACCACATACATCCTACCAATCTTCCCTCACCTCTGGTACACACCGTCACACCTCGGGCGCTACAGATCGTCCCCCAATGTCGTTGGCGTTCCGAATCAGTCGCTCGCAAAGGGGTTGAGAGCCGCTAGAGATCTCGCTCCCTTCCGGTGGCGCTAAAAGACACGCTCTCTTACGTACGGAAGTGTTCAGTGATAAAAAAAAAACATAAAGAAAAAAAAAAGAGAGAGAACATACTATGCTTCGAGATTGGGATAGAGAGAAGTTAGAAAGAAACACAAACAAGAGTAGTGTGACCACACGGTAAGTGTGGGGGTACCGCTACTATTTGTCACATCCCCCCAGGCGGTGGTGCATCCGGTTGGGTTGGTTGGTTTCTGTTTCTTTGCTCCACTTTTCTCCCCATTTCAATTGTACATTGTACGCGCGCTCGTCGTTTTGCATTACACCGTTCCGGAGACCGTGCAGGGCCGATCTTTTGGACGCTTCCAAGTGATTGATTCTCGCACCGACGACACAGACGACCGTTCCGAACCGATGGGAAGGATGTTCCAGAGGGAAGGACGACGGTGGTTACCAAACGTGGATCAATATTTTCAGTCTTCCCGTTCACCTTTCGGTCGGTCGACCTCGCTGCTGCTGTGCTGATGAGTCGTGGAGGCAATATACAGGCACATTACCTTCCTCGTACCACCGTTGTATCACGCACTGCAGGCAATAGTGGACGCTCGTCAAGTGATTGGGAATTCATCTTTCATCCTTTGCATCCTTGGCCGGCATTTGTGTTTTTATTTTACGATGGCTGGGTTGAGAGCTAGGGACACTGTATAACACACACACACTCGTTTAAACTAACCTGGCCGCTGGTTTTGCAATCGGTAACGCTCGCTTATATGGCCATTGGCTTTTGGGTAACTCGTCGCTGCGCAGCGCCCCGGCACACGTGTTTCAGAGAGATGACGATTTGCTTTTGTTTTGTTCTGTTCAGACCGTAGTTTGTTTGTTTGTATGTTTTGTTTTAAGTTTTGTTCTTTTTTTTTTGTTTTTTTTGTTGGGGAGGGAGTTTTCCAAAGCGTTGCTTTGGGTTTGCTTTTTAGAAGGAGACAGAGTTTTGAGTAAGATTGAGCGTCTTACCTACAAAACTATAAGTGAAATAAGTTAATAGAAGTCGCTTAGCGGAACGGGCAGCAGCAGCAGACGTGTTGCTTGCGGAACAGAGTACGGTAAACCGGATCGTACGGATCGGCTCCCGGGATACTTACTTTTGGCTTCGGACTTGTTTGATATGATGAAAGACGTTTATCACGTCCCGTATCCGACGGGGTGCTTCCTCTATCTTGGACGCCAAGCAGATGCAGCTCATCGCCGTCGCCTCCATGCTGTGACGCACGAAGGATTTCGAATAGAAGAACCGCTGGAATAGAACCTGCCCGGTCGCCATAGCAACCTAAAAAGCGAACATGAAAACTATTTTAAAATCTTGTGTTTTGCGGTCGTAAAATCTTTGGAAAATGGGTTGTTGATTGCTGCAGCTAGCGCAAGCATGCCAAAAAAAAAATGCTAAACGCTGGAGGACACTTTCAATGACATGCAAAAACAATGAAAACATTATCTTTCTTAGCATTGCAGTGCTAATGGACAAGTGTTAGTGCTTTCGTTAGGTACATTATCCGGGATAATGCATAGTTTGCTGTGAATCTTTCAAATAGTCATTAATGCAATGAATAATGAAGGGTTTTCATTCCGGAGGTGCTACATTCATCTGCCAAACTTCACATTCGCGCACAGACTCACACACATACACATACACACACACACACACACACATGCACGCACACGACAAGATGGCGTCGGAAGCGCTTATGAAACCACGGGTGCTGAAGCTATCTTACCTGGGGCAACTTAAGCAGAATGCCTGCCGTCTGAATCAGCTCACAGCCTAGGATACGCAGATCCGTTTCCGTTTCCCGATCCAGCCCATCGTTCTGGGACGGGGTTTGGTCGAGCTTCACTTCCGGAAGCAGACAGTTTTCGAGCGTGAGCACAATTTTGCCATATGGGCGCTGCACGGGCAACACGGTCGGTGCTGCTGGTGCCTGTGCCGCAATCACCGCCGATCCCGTTTTGTTGCTGGTAACCGTTTCGGTGATTGTTTTACTCACGCTCATGATTGCAACGTGCACTTTAACTACGCATCAAGTGGGAGAAAAAACAATTCCGATTCACGGAAACACAGTCTAGCCCGTTCCGCGAAAAAGCAACTTTTGATCTGTCAGCTAGCGTGAGGTGGTGTGAGTTTACGCGTACAAAGCGTATGCGAGACAGTTTGACAGGTCCGTTTGCACCAACACACAGCAACGCTTCATTTTGACATTTGCGAGCAAGCGCAACGAAATTGTTCGAAATATGTTTTGTTTTATTTACGATTAAATAGCTTGTAGCCGATTTGGAAATTACAAGGAAACAAGAAGGAAAAATAGAACAAAAAATTAGATAACGCTATAGAATTGTTCTCAAAAAATAAAAACCAAAAATTGTGAGATAAACAAAAGCAGAACCTTACAACAGCAAACAAGATTTTGACATTTGAGAGGCTTTGCGCATTTGTAGTGACGCGTTCATACAAAAAAGGCATAATGAATATTTAAATAATTTAAGCTTTCTCCTATGACACTAACGATTGCAAGAAGTGCTTCAATTGCAAAAGTACTGACCTACATTTATATTAGAAATGTTAAGTATGTAATCATTAAAAAAAACAACCATGCTCCACACGTACGTTTTAAACTGCGCCACCTGTTGAGGAATAGCAATATTACACCGACGGTTGATAATTTTCAAACCATTTCGTCTCGGGCTAATCATTTTAATGTTAAATCTTTATTATCTATATAATTTTTTAATATCTTTTTTCTATCACATGCTACACAGTCTCGAAATACCTTTATTCGTATTTCGGAGCTCCATGATACGATATAACATAAGACGAGCACCTATCCTTATCAGAAAGGAAACAGCTTTCGAATGTCTTCAAAGAATGCATTATGTTACCAGTATATTCATCAACGTCGTTGTTTAATTCACCGAATTCGAATAAGGAAAATCCCTTTACTATGCTTATCGAACTATTCGTAAAAACTACCTCAGAAAGAAGCTCCATCCACCGTGTCTGCATTCCGGGTTTGCTCCCATGACAAATTAATTAGTTTTCACCTATGTAACCGGAAACATTCTTTGCATATCAACCAACGAAGCAAATGGCGAAGGATGGATGATACACTAATCACGCTCAAAGACGAAAGCGAAAAATTAAAATGACAACGAAGAGAAAAGAAATGTAAGCGATGCTCTGGTTACATTGAGTCTACCAGCCTTTAGTTCTGTTGTTTGGTGAGTCTTTCCGAACTGTCAGCGAGAACGAGAAAGCGTTCGCTACCTTGTGATTGTTGTCCTGTGGGGGATGATTTCTTTTGTGTGTGTGTGTTCCTTCTCACACCCACAGGCCCAGGGTGTGAGGTTATCGATAAGGTGGAGTCGTTCATTCACTATTCACAGTCCACCGTACCCAACTTCCGGCTCTTGGGCGGGTGCGATGGAGGGCAAAGTTCTGGTGACATGATATGCCACCCCTTTCCATGCTCTACGACCGGAAGCGACCGAGTGGGTGCCAGTAACAGTGATCATTTAGCACAGTAGCCACCTGGCGGGAACGGATGCAGCAGCGTTTTAATTAAAACTCATTTTTATTTAGTCCACCGGTCGGTCGGAACAGTGCCGATTCGATTGGTAGTGCTTAAGACGAGACGAGAACGTTCCAGGTCGCGAACATCATGCCGGAGGCTAAGGGAGGTATGGCGCGCTTTTGGGAGAATGGGTTGGGAAACAAATTAAATCAGAACCCGGCTCTGTACTCTCGTGCTCGTGCAAAGCAAAATGCCCAACAGGGCGATGACATCGCGGACAAGACAACCTCGCAAACGGATGGCCTGATGGGGGTGATGGGAAGGAATCATCTTCGATGATGAGAAGCAAGAAAAAAGCAAACTTTCAATACTCCAAGGACGGAGCCGGTGGCGTCAACAAGAGGGCCGATAAGTGGTCGACGAAGGCGTGTTCCGTTCAGGGCTTTTGTGCCGTGCCGTGCGCAGAAAATGGAGTTTTTCCCACCGGTGCCGCGTATTAGTAAGAACTGGAGGGAACGATTACGGTACGGTTCATCATCTTTGCTTCCGGAAGGGCTCCCGAGTACCGCTTATAGTCGTCAGCCGTCAGCGTGGCCACCCCCGCGCCTTATCGTTTAATCACGTTCGCCATGGGGATGAAGTAAAAGGGCAAAAAAAGGAAAACACAATTTTATACACAGACACACACACAGACACACCGACCGAGTTCGGGAATGCCGATATCCTTTCGCTCGCTCACTGGCCCTCTCACACCATGGGGGATGAAAGAAGATTGGTGAGCTCTAAGGGAGACCAAAAACAACACTTTCCCCTTCCTATCCCGGAGACCCATCTCCCCCCCCCCTCCCCCTTCCTCCACACGAGCAGGTCAGGCAAACAAATTAGAGGGCTACTTAAGCAAAGGAACGGAGTCTAATTCATAATGATTTCAGATCAGTTTTCGACTGGAGCCCCACGGGACGAGCAACGATAGAGGGAGCTTTACCGGGTGGGGAATTTTCTTTCTTTTTTTCTGCTTCACGATTCAGCAAACACGAACGATGCAAATTAGCCTGCTTTGCCGGGGATGAACGTTTCGTTTTCGTTTTCGGCGCGATTTTATACCATAATGGATCGGTTTAATGCTCGCCCGCGGCCGAGCACGCGGGTTATTTTCGCGCCGTTTCCCTACTTTTTTTTTGTCACTGCGCAATTATTATTTCGCCTCGTAAGTTAAGGATTATTTTTTCACTCCCAACCCAAACATTGGCACCAGTAAGTTTGTTGTTTTGTCCTGACCTCATCAAAAAATTTGTGCAAAAAAAAAACAAAAAAAAAATTAGCAACTCAACCAAAAAATGGCTCGTACATTTAACACTAGCTCCAGATACGATTGACGGTGTGCTTTGTTCTGTTTTTCATTTGGGTTGGAAAATTAGCTGGAAACAAAACAAAACCAAAAAAATAGCAACAAATAAAAATGTTGCTGACATGGGATGGGTAAAAGAGTTTAAAAATGGCACCGACAGTGTAATTGTGAAACGATAGCATAACGTAAACGATACTGTTGCCGAGCGAGTAAATCCCGTTGGTAAACCAACAAACGTTTGGGTTCGCGGTAAATTAAAACAAGAGAAGAAACCATCCTCGAAATCGAATTAATTGAGACCAATTAATCAGCTTACGCGACACGACATGATTATATCGGAAAAGGGCTTTGCTATTTGCAGGAAAGCAAATCTTTCACTTCCTCAAAATTTTACTCCAGAATAGAATTGACAAACAGAATACATCGCGCTGCATGCTGCCTGATCGTCGAAATAATGGCCCTTACTTTGATTCCGAGACGTTTTAGCTTAGGTGATTAATTTCAAGGCACTAAAAGGTACCTCCATGTTATGTTCGTTATATTAGACTGCGCCATTGTGACTATTTGGGGCGGCCCGGTGGTGTATTTGGCAACGGCGCTTGGTCCCAACACGACTGGACCCGGTTCAAATCCTATCCGGACCGTTCCGCCGTAGTGAGCATTGACTATGCAACTACGTGGTATTTCATAGTCTAGTAAGCCATTTGATGGCCAGCATGACCTGGTAGGTCGTTAAGCCAAAGAGAGAGAGAGAGAGATATGTGACTATTTATAAAAGTGCGCGAAAACCATTCGAGCTGACGGCGTGCGGCCCGTTACGCATATTCCCGGAACTATTCCTCACTTAAGCGATTAAACATTAAAGTCTGAGAGCGCACCAACATTTCCGGGTGGGTAAGTGCTGTATTATAAATAAATCCTACCAAACACCAAACGACGATTTGGCCGTATTCCTTCGTTTGCGTCTTCGTGAGCTCCATTTAAGGGAAAGCCTTCAAAACGCGGAATGGTGAAATGGTGAGACGCAGATGAAGATGAGCCCGGGCTTAATATTATTTAAATGAAAAAGCAAACGTAATTGAAGCGTCCCATCAATGCGTGCGCCTTGCCTTGTCGAGTAGGAATGGACACAGCGAAAAAAAGAAAAGAAAAGAAAAGGAAAACGGATGTAATGAATGAGTTTTTAAGCCTCAACTGTTGAAGTGTGGTGCGACTCAACAGGAAAAGCGAATTGGATGGGCGAAAAAATAAATATATATATATTTATCCCCTCTCGGCAGGCAGAATGGTACCAAGCACTGATTTCACCAAAGAACTTTTTGATTTTGTCCTCGTTTCCTGTTTCATTTTTTTTTCTCCTTTCTTGGTGATGCTTTCGAATGGGGAAAAAGATGGAGGTTTGAGTAAATTTTCCCTGTTGCATGTACTGCTGCTGTAGTTGCTTTCCATTATGGTATTGTATCGTTCGGCAAATAATCTACTCAGCGATCATCGCCTACCTCCCCCCCCGCTTACCCCCCCTCCCTCCCCTCCTCCCTCTCATCCCCCACAGATCAGCCCCGAGTGGGATTTGGGTTGGCACCGAAATGCCGCCGGGCCAAATTTGGCTCCCAATTTGGTGCTTCTTTGGTGGCGCACCGGGTACACCACTGTGTGTCGATTGACAATAGTGCCTTTAAATGAGCGCTCTTAGGGGGCGAGCTCCCGTCTAGCATCGCGGGATGGCTTTTACGCGGCGTCTCGTGTAACATCGTGTTCGTGAAGTGAAGGAAAAAACTGGAATCGAAATAAAATGAAGATCCGCACACCTTGGCCCGACCACCATTGTCTGTGAAGGGGCAGATAAAACCAACCAGAAGGTGGGAGAAGGTGGACCAGGGAAGCATTGAGGTGGCCAGGAAAAGCTTCATCAAAAAAGCATCCGAGAAAGGAAGCCGACCGAATCCGAGAGGCTAAAAACGGGTTTGCCAAAATGTCCCGTGAACGGAAAGCTGACATGGGATGGAATGGTACGCCGATAGGGATTAAAAGGTTTTTTTTCTCTCTCTTTCTCTCTCTCTCTCCCTCTCCTTGGTTGCGTTTCCTTCCTACATAAGCTCCGCAGGCGTCCGTTCGTCCCGTTTGACGCTTCTAAATGTTCTCGTGCTTAATTTACGCGGAAAACGGAAACATAACAACTGGAGAACTGGTTGCAAGAGCGAAAGAAAGGGCAACTCTATATATCCCAGCCCTGGGATGAGTATCCTAACAACTCCCTACTACTCCTCCCCTTCGCCACCCCCCCCCCCCCTCATCCCATCAACCGACACTTGTGCTTCATTCGATTTGAAAATGTATTTTCATTAATTTTGCCAATATTCCCGGCCCAAGCGGCTCGCGGGAAAAACGCTCCGAGCCATTTTCCGTGGCTCTCATCGTTCGGATCGTGTAATGAAGGCGGATGGTTGTGCTATCAGATACAGCCAACCTTTCCACCCTCGACCACGCTCCGCTAGCAGAATTTATCTCAAATGAAAGCAATCAACCGAACCTCGCGTACCTATACCGATGCTGGTGCAGTTACCTGGAATCGATTAAGCTAAAGAATTTACCAAGAACACGGAAGCTTTATTTTTGGGTGCTCAGTGTTTGGTGGAGCACCAGCACAGTATACCGTATGCGCTGGCAGTATGAAGCGGACATTATTAATCGAAAAATTTGGCGATTCTTTGTACGTACGGTATGGCAATCAAGGTCAAAGCTTGTAGCACTTATTTCCATTTATTCTCATCAAGAGCAAGGGTTTATTCCAATGTGCGCTTGAACGTGAATTTTTAAGTTGTCTGTAACTACAAGAAATACATTTACACTCTTTTGGCAATTTGTCGCATTTGAACAACTTTATCACTTAGAAACTTGTCCCAAAAGCGCATTTACCTAATCTGGAGTTGTTTCACCGTGTTTTACACTTAAATTTAATTTTTGATCGCTCGTTGCAAACGACAAACCATAGGAAAATGTTTTTTCAGAAGAGCTTATGATGATTTTATATTCCTTATAAATAAATCTAATTGAATAAGTTTGACTAACTTAAAAATTATGCTCATTTTCACTAAAATTTTATATTGAAAGATATTGAAAAAGAACAAATCAAATACTTCATTAATCAAGTTTGTATTAACGAAAGTACATACTATTGTAAGTAAACTATTCAAATACACATTTGACTGCACGATCTTGACCAGTTTTAGTCTTCACGGATACTTTATGAGCTGGACACCGTCCGGTGTCATTTTAATGACATGGTTTTGTCGAAGGTAGAAAAATACGTTTATTGGAGCTCGTTTCATTGTACTTGGAATAAAATCTTCACTTCATCTATGCTACAGATTTAAAGGGAACTATCGATAACGCTTTAACAAACCCAACACGAGAAGCAATTGTTTAGAGAAACGATCATCAACATCGAACGATTGTCTGCATCAAAGCAGGGCAACAATTTCTCCAGTGATTTTGCGACACACCGCTTTACCATACCGTTTGTTCAAATTTAACGCTTCGTTGCACGATACCCCTTCCAGGCCAAATGATCGCTAGCAATTCGCTCTATCACCTCATCACAGTGCGCACAAATTAGCACAATTGACTTGCCCCTGCTCGGTAGCGATCAAAGGGATGCATGATGTTTATAGTTCCACTTTTCTTCGCTGTTGGTGAAAGAAAAAGCGCTCGATCTGCACGATTCCACCACACACTGTTCTGCTTTCATCCTGCCTCCATCGCACGCATACCTGCGCTTGTGTTCATTGTGATGATTGAATTTTCTCCCAACCATCATTAGCTGTTGACTCAAGGCTGAATGCGTCAAGCGTTTGCGTGTTGTATTGGCGAAACGAAGATCGAATTGTGGCATCGTCCGGCAGATGCAAATTTCATCCCGGTCCCTCGTTCGAGTTCCCACTCGAGTTCCCAGCCAGCTTTAAACGGGACACGGTGTGGGTGGCTTGTGGGGTGCGACGCAGGACCGGGCCGTACCGCTCGGCTGAACCATTTGTTGCTGCCTGGGAAGGGAGTCAAGCCGCACCGGCCATGCATCCCCTTGACATCCTTCCCCTTCCATATCCCCCCCTCCCTCCCCCTCACACACACACACACACATACCAAGTATCACTAGTGTTTTGCCGCTCAGGCAAACAATGTCGGCAGAAAGGAAACACAAACAATGGAAGAATGGGTGAGAAGACACAGCGACACAGAAATGGGAACGGGCGCGACAAAGGCAACACTCCCGAATGGATGAAATTGAAATTTGCATTCACGGTTTTCTGTTTATTGAAAGCTGTCGATTCGTTCCTTAAACATACCGCACCGGGCCTTGTTGTAGGGTGCCGGAGCCGGGCTGGGTCCCCCCCCCCTCTCCCCCCCCCCTCCCCATTGCTTCGCTATTTGTAGCATTCCTTGGAAGTGCGCGCGGTACCCGATGATGTGTCTTCGGTTTTGCAGCATTACTTGTCTACTTTGTCCTGCAATCTCGAACCCTCGCCAACACGCTGGCAGCGCCGGTTTTTGCTATCGGTCGCATGTGCGCGCCGTTGTTTGTGTACGGCGGCGCGTACTTTTAACCGGTTAGTTGAGTGTTTGTGCAAGCGAAATGTGGCTGGTACGGGTGGGTGGTGCTAGGTGTGGGACGTGGGGTGCCAGCCCGCTACAGGGACACGGTGCACAAAACAACCTTCCGTACAACTTGCACAACCCCCGTTTTCGCCCTGCCGCTCCCCATCCAACCGTCCTATCCACTGGATAGGGTTGGTGTATGGGAACATTTGTGCCATGATTGTATTGCCCCGGCTGTACACATCACCATCGGTCGTCTCCTTCCCCCTTCCTCCCTCCCTCCCCCCTCCCGTTTCCGCGGATGCTTGGCATCGTTAGACGCAAACAGTGTGCCGGAATGATACCGGGCCACATCGACAATGGCCCGGTGACAACAGTGCGGACGACAAAGGTAACAACGATCGTTTTGAAATGTCACCATGGTGTCGCCTGTTCTTGTGCTAACATTGCGTTGGTCTGTTGGGTCGGGATCGACCCGCGTATTCCTCCGGTCCGGCGGCAACACGGTCACTGGGCTGGGCTGGAGTTCTAGTTTTTTTTTACTTCCTTTCCTTTCCTTGTTGTTGCTTGTTTGTTTGTTAGCACGATTGAATTACGATTCGCTACCCAGTCCAGGAACCGGTATTGTAAAATTAATAAATAAAACTCTATTGATACTGTTTTTTACTCCCCTCTCTCGACCGATCTCCTGGTCAAACCCCCGAACCCGTAGAATGTATACGCACATTTAGCTTAAAGGTTGAGGTAACCGACGCCATGGTAAGGCTGTTTCTCTGTGGATAAAAAGAAAATAAAGCACGACTGTAGTGAATGGTGTCGAAATGAAAATATATGCCAGCTATTGTGTGTGGATCCTTTCTCACGCATAGGAGCATAGTTTAANNAACCGACGCCATGGTAAGGCTGTTTCTCTGTGGATAAAAAGAAAATAAAGCACGACTGTAGTGAATGGTGTCGAAATGAAAATATATGCCAGCTATTGTGTGTGGATCCTTTCTCACGCATAGGAGCATAGTTTAACAAAAAAAGAGTCAGTACGACAACCGGTGCCTGGGACTCTCTGCTTGTGGACTCTCCCCATTGTAGTACGTTTTTTTTGAAGCGAGATCATGCTGGGGCACATGGTGAACTGCATCAACCTGGGTGTTCTTTGTTTATGGAATATTTACTATTGGTTACAACACAGCAAGTAATCCATGCTTTAGCTTTAAAGCTACTTTGTGTGGCTGTTGCAAGGTATTAAAACCTCTGGAAACTATGCTTAATACTTGTTTTGCTGCTAGAGATGAGTATTATTTTGCTGATACCATTACCATTTGATCGACTTCCAGAGGTTATCGGCCCTTTGTAGTCATATAAGTAGGAGAAGGTATCATACTTGTATTTTTATAACATTTACATTGATTTTTCCATCCATTAATGTGGTCTATTGAACATGCAGGGATCATAATGAACGGATGATGTTTGTAAAGGAAGTTCTTCGAGAGCTCGATCGACAACAAAGCTTAACTCGGGTAATGCTTCGTTGAATGTGATGCACAAAGGCTAAAAAAAAACTTTAAGTTTTATCGAATTGAAATTGTTTGCAACGGCCTTAATCGGTTTTCCAGATGTATTTTTAAGGCTCACCAAGAATCATCCAGTTGTCGTCTAATCTGGTACCGAATAGTTCATGGTTTTCTATGCTTTCCATGAACTAAGTACTATTCCTCAGCTGTTCTCTTTTGTCCACTTTATGCGTTGAATGAAATGTTTGCCTGTAAAGTGTACAAAAGATAGTTTTTATATTTCAAAGTTAAGTATGTACTACTTTATTAGGTATAATTAATCATTTATATGAATTAACTATTGAATATAACGATCAATCAGTGCTTAGCTACAAGCGAATTGATTTAAAATGAAATTAAAGATTAATTTGCACAACGTGGCGATTCGCCATTTTGTTAACCCCTCTTAATGCAAACTCAACAATCACGCAGTACTAGGCGTCTCCATCGCATTCGTAAGTAATTTGAAAATAATATGAGAATGAAACAATAATATTTTTAATTGAAATTTGAACTTCAAACGGTCATAGCAAGCTCTTAGTTTGTATTTATTTCAATCGTATTCAAACTTCGACAAAGTTTCTTAAGCTCCGAAATTTACCCCGCCAAAGTAATGGAGTTATCAAATTACCAATAAGCAGTACAGCGTTTAGCCGATTCGCATGATGAGTGTTTTTGTTTAGCAAGAAAACGTCGAGAGTTTTTTGGAAAACGGTTCGCAGTGTGTAATGCCCTTTCCCTAAACGGGTTTTCGTAAATTTATTCAAACATAATGGCTTCAACCTAGCTACCCAGAATGCTTTGAACCGTAATGTTTGACTTTTCTCTCTCTCTCTCTCTCTCTCTCTCTCTCTCTCTCTCTTTCCATTACACCAATTAAAATGCATCAAAGCTACAATTTGAACGATAATAAGGACTAATTAACATAATTACTTGCTTCAAATCAGCGCCCCTGTTTTAGTATCCATTTGTAGCAAATTAATGCACAGTTAATAATTATCTAACTGCATTCATACCGAACAAAAAGCGTGACGCTAAAAAATGAAATATTTCTAATTTTCACCAGTTACTCAACCACTCGCGAACGGCTTTAACAATTTAAATTGTTTTCATAGAATGAACATAATGATAAAATCATAATTAAATCAACTCCATTTGAAGCAATGGATCTTGCCAAACATGCACAAATGGATGTGACCAACAACAGCAAAACAAAAGAGAGAGAGAGAGAGAGAAAAAAAAAAGCTTCGTTCAGTGGAGGAAAAAAAAACAGCGTGGCGTACAGTAAGCGATGGAATAAAAATTTCAGCTGCATTTTTGCCTGACCGTGGCATCGGTACGGAAAGCATCTGCACCGGTCACCGTGTGCGTTATTTTATGAGCGTTATTTGAATCGAATTAATTTGCGAATCATTGAGCTAGCAATAAATATAAATTTTTCATAATAAATAACTTTCATTTCGATGTGTTGCACCCATTTCGTGTCAACGCAGTCGTTTTTTACGCTCCTTCTCGGTTTTGGCCTTCGCCTGTGGCCGACAGTTACGCGTACGATCGCTTTGGGGGAAGAAAAAAAAAACCAAACGTGTCCGTGGTGATTGAGAAGGCAAAAAAAAAGCAACGCGGTGCGTTGCAAAGGGACAAAGAGCGAATGCATAAAACGAGAAAAAACGGCTGTCATCACGATTTAAAATATATGAACAAAAGAGAGACAAATTTGATACCAGCCAAAGCAGGCAGAAGGAATTTTCCGACGTGCAGTACGAAAAAGGAAGTCACACACATTTCATGCATATCCTTGGTCAGATTGC
This sequence comes from Anopheles rivulorum, assembly GCA_018908115.1. NCBI lineage: Eukaryota > Metazoa > Arthropoda > Insecta > Diptera > Culicidae > Anopheles > Anopheles rivulorum. The sequence continues at coordinate 3,002,968 of STHB01000006.1, forward strand.
CCAAAATGTCAACCCGCTGGCAACCATTTTGCAAAGCCCAAACCGTGCTGTGTGATCAGTCTGCGGAAGGAAATCATTTCGAACAACATACAAAACACGAATAAAAAATCCAAAAAATGCAAACCCATTTTCAACCCCATCCCGTGCGTGCCCCGGGAGAGTGAGTGAGCATTATAAAATGCTGTAATGAACATGCAATGTGGTGCACGTTTTTGCTAACAAACAAAAAACAAAACAAGAGAGCCCACAATAGCTGTAAATGAACGAAAGCAGCAGCGGGAAAAATGTGTTGCCCACGGTTGCCCCTTTACGGTTGGCAGCTTATTAAGGGTGGAAACGCGAACAACAACGAAACAGAAAATCATCACGAAGTACATCTGGTAAAGTGGTGCAACAGATTCAACAAAAATAAAAAAAAGAAAAACAGAATCCAGCTTTGGCAAAGTGTGGCATAATGGAAAGAAGGAAAGAAGAAGGGGCAACAAAAACAAAAAAAAACCCTCTTTGAACGCAACAAGCCTCTCACATTCCGAAATTTTCGGACAGAAATATGACCAGCAAACTACAGTTTTAAAAGCAAAAAACGGTGAAGAAAAAAAAAGCTCCTCTCCGGATGGGTGAGTGGATTTATCAGGCGAAATGGACGACGATGACGACGACTGGAACGAAAAGTCGGGAAAAAATCGGGCAGAAAGCATAAAATAAAAGCGACACATATTATAAGTCAATTATGAAACATTTAATTTCCAATAAATAATGTGCGAGCACGTCCACGAGCCCCCACGCAGCACGTACAATGAGATGATGTGAATGAAGCCTATTAACAGGGAAAAATGAAAGGAGCTAAAAAAAGGAGAACAAAAACAGAACAAAAAAGGGAATAAACGAAAGGGAAAAAATGTCACAAAATATATATATATTAAAAAGTGTAACATGCACACATGGATGGGTCGGTACAATGGGTAAGGGTGGGTGGGAATGGGTTGTGACGAGGAAAGGGAGAGGCGGGGGAAAATCAGCTACCGTACCTGATTGTATTTTTTTGTTCTGCTGCTGTTGCACCATGGTCGTAATTTTTATTCTTTCGTTCGGTTCTGTTTCGGTGGCCATTTTTTTTTTGTATATTATTTTTTATTCTGGCTTGATTTTTCCTTTTTTTTTCCTTGTTGGAGTTGGTTTTCTCGGTACAGCCGAGGTTTTTTTCGCCCCCCTTCCACCCCCCCAATACAGTTTCCACATTTTTTACCCTTCCCGTTTGAGGTTGTTTTTTACTTCTTCCTTTTGTTCGTTCATTCTCGCCACACTCGGCCGGGCTGGGTGGATTTCACGTGATGTTCAGAAATCAACTTAAATTATTTAAACAATAATTACACGAATCAAAAAGTTTTTCGGCTTTCGGGAAAATCTTGTTTTTTTGGTTTGTGAGTGCCACGGCTTTTTTTTTTTGTCGTGTGGCGCACACACACACCGTTTTGTTGGGTAATACCGTTCGAGATATTTGCCCACTTTCGCTACCCTTGTGGAGTGCACGTATGTTGCGGTACAACCACACACACCCACGCACATGCCCACACATACACCCGCTCCCCTCCATGCACATGTGGAGTTTGAAGGGTGGGTGCTGCAAACGGGGAGCGCGTATCGTGCTGCGGGAATCGTGGTGGGAATGAATAATACATGCTGATTTTCACGATTGAAATACGAGATAAGTTTAAATATGACATGGAATAAATTAATGGGTAAGAAAGTTTCAGCTTACGTGCCCGCCCGAAATCCTTCCACCCGCTTTTCGCAGCTTCGGTGGGTGGATTTTGGGTAAACTTTATACTGACAATTTGGCGAAATATGTGTACGCGATTCGGTTCGATTTTCACGTTGCAGCTGCACACGATGGGAATGTGTGTGTGTGTG
>STHB01000006.1:3164048-3187996 GCA_018908115.1 Anopheles rivulorum
GGGGGGGGGTCCTTTTTTGTCGTTTGTTAGCGCCATTTTTTGTACTTGGGGAGGAAGCTTTTTCTGCCCAAAAGGTCTACCGGTCCCTGACCTTGTCCCGCAAGAACGATGTAGCTAATGGGTGTAGCGTTAGGGCCCGAAACCCCACACGGGGGTACGCTTGCAAGGATACGCAGCATGAATCATGCAACGGTTGACCGACAAAATAAAATTATCATTTTAATTAAAGCGAACGGACACAGCGAGTTAACGAAAGAAAGAAAGAAAAAAAACAGGCGGACACGTAGCACAGCAGCACGATGAAGTGAACCCCTGCAACGGAACCACGGGGACAACCCAGGCTGGATCGTGGACGTGCCTGTAATCCATTCTCGCTTGGATGCAACCCTGAGAGCAACCGTTGTTTGATATGCTCTCTCACACGCGCACACAGGGGCCGGGGGGAAGCCGGGGCCGGGGCCGGGTGACGATAAATTATGTTTCAACGGGCCGGCGACACTCTTTAAAGCGTATTCCAAAAAGTGGTCATCATGCATGATGTAGATATTGTTGGCATGGTGATAAATGAACTGTGAATTTCATTATTATTACAGTATCGCTTTATAGCGAGGATACCAGGGCCGGGCAGCGGGGTGGCAGTGGGGTTGTTTGTCACACCGTGGGCGGCTTGCGAGTTCGGCCCGTTGGATTCCGTTGCCGGCTGGCTCTTAATTAGTTTCATGTTTCGGACGCGCACTGCAAAATGCTGCTAACTTCCATTTACATTTGATGTGCGGTTAACAGCTTGCCGGTAAGTAGCACAATTTTGGGGTAGTTGCCTTAGTTATATGGAAAATAATACGCATTTAACGTAATTTTTGGGTTGTGTTTATCATACTTTGTTCTATAATTTACATTAATATTTCAGAAGAATGTTGACATCAAAACGAAATACCTTGTTTTTTTTAGTTTTCATATCTCAAAGTATTTTATGCGCTAGATTTAATCGATTAGTATGTACAGTCAAGGACGGTTTTGCTTCTTGAGTTTATCAGCTACCAAAGCTCGTCACATGAGTTTCTAAATTACTGTGTCACCTTTTTTTTCCTTTCAAAATTAGTGCAACATTCAACTGTTCAATTCAGTCAAGCACCTTTTTTTAAGTCTATTTTCTAATTCATACCGATTCCTCTGTTGGGGCGGCCCGGTGGTGTATTTGGCAACGGCGCTAGGTCCCTAACACGACCGGACCGGGTTCAAATCCCATTCGGACCGACCCCCCGTAGCATGGTCTGACTAGCCTGCTACGTGGTAAAATTAGTCTAATACGGCCTGTTCCGTTCTAACATAAATAAAAAAAAAAAAACCGATTCCTCTGTTACGAAGATTATGAAAAAAATAATAAAAAAAAACTGTGAAGGGGAAAAGCTGTAGAAATTGCGATATTGAATTTGGTAAGAATTCCCATAAGTATACTTAATATAAATTTTGAAAGGGCTCTCATTACAAATCGCATACTTCTTCTTAATGATATTAGTTAAACACCTCAGGTCGGAGTTGAAAGCTTTCACTAGAAATGTTGATTCATTCATTCAGCGCATGTGACGAGCAATGCAAAGGGGTGTTCTCACACTTATTTCTACAAGTGAATGAGTAATACACTTTCGTTTGTAACCGTCGTTACTACCATGATTCATTTGATGTGAGGCATGAGTCATGTAATTTTTTCTGTAGTTTATTTCTATTCTTTTACGTCGTTGAAATCATCTTTGTTTATGGCTCAAAGTTTTATGGTGAAGTTTAAGTTTATACCAATGCTCCATTGCAGAGTTTTCTTTTCATTGACTTTTAACTTTATAGTTGTACTTTATAATTTCTAACGTGTACCATTTTCAAAGAATTTTCTAACAACGCCTTACCGTTGCACACACTTTGTTTCAGTTTAAGCAGAAATCGTATCAACAAAGTGACGCTAATTGTGCGCCACCCAAACGCGTATGCTTTAGAATCATTTTACAATATGGCAAATGCTTTCCAGCAAATCGATTTGTTTGTTTTCCGGAAAACTTTTCTGAACCATCCCAACCCCCACACCCTCTACCTCCCTTTTTCTCACCGTGTAGTAATTAATTCAAAACTCAACCTTTCATCAACGCTTTCAATGTGTCATTCATTAAAAAGGAAAATTTACTCGGAAAACGGTGGCTGGCTAAAACCATAACACACATCCACACAAACCAAAATGAAAAGACGATAGACGGCGGAAACGGCGGTATTTAAAGCCAAAAAAAAGGAAAAAAAGTGCAACCGTACCGCGCTGCCGCTTACACATACATACATTCCGAGCCTGTTTTGATCTTCCAAGAATGGAGCAAAACGAAAAGCTGATGTTGCTATCAGCCAGGCCAGAAAAACGACATCAGTAACGCGGCAAGGTTCGGAAATAGGGATGGTTTTGTCTTGTTTTCTTTCTCTCTCTCTCTCTCTCTCTCTCTCTCTCTCTTTCTCTCTCTCTCTTCCTTTTCTTTTGCTCACTCCTTCATTGTTCTAGAAACGGTTGGATGAAAAAGGGTTGACATGTTATTTTGGAATGCTGAGTGATTCATAAGATTCCATCAAAGCGAAAAACCCCTTCTGGGAAAGGGTTCTATCGGGCTTATTAGTTCGCTGGAGTTTGAAAGAGAAATACACACACACACACACATCGACACACACACGTACACACATCAGCACACGCAGCGAGCTGCACGGTTTGTACACGCGGGTCAGACCAATGTACACTTGCACGCTTTAATGCGCATTCCTCGTCCACGGTATGACACGGCCAGGAATTTGAATATGTATGACAATGCTTAAACTTTCGTATTTTGCTTTTGGTTTTCTGTTTGTGTTCTTTCGCAGCACGAAATAGAACCCTCCCCACAAAACCGGTGCCGCAAATGGGCACCAAATATTCAACAGTAGTATCTCGTTACGAATGATTATAAAGTATTTGGATATTGGATCGTTTTCGGTCGCACTGCCAAGCTGGATACGGTTACATTCACTCGCTTTTTGATATTGGAGATATGCTGAACTTTTTTTTTGGCTGCAGAACAGAGCACTGACAGTATTGTAAGAAGTTTTTGGAAATTGAATTTTAAATGTTGAATAGGTAAAACGGTTGCCCTGCAAACTGAACCATTTTCATTGAACTAACTGGCAGTGATGGTTGTTTGACTGGGAATGGCTAGCAAACGAGCTAAAGCAAATCGAGCGTGATCCGTTCGAGATTAGGCACCGAAGGTGTGTGAGTGTAAGTGTGGTTAAGCTGAATCCACCGTTAGTCTTCGCACCATATAAGGTATTCAGCCGGAAACAGCTGACCGATTTGGCGGCGCTTGGCACACTCATCAAATTGCACGCTCGATGTCATTCAATCCATATTCGGGCCACATCACCACCAGCACGAGGTTTCGACGTAACTCTGCTGCAATAAGGCTTGCCCGATCGCGATCATCGGCCGGCACGAACACATCGACATCGTCGCTAACTATTATGCTATTTTGGTGACGTTTTGCATTGGTCTAAGCCTTCGACTACCCAGTTCTCCCAAGTGCCGCAGTTTCCATCCCCCGCTGTACTCGGTTGGGGATGATCGAGCACCCGAATGCATTTCGGATGGCACGAAATCCTATTCGGATGGCTGCTGCTGCTTTTGGAGCTATTTTTGGGGCGACGTGTGCGACGGATGCAGTGCGGATGCATCCAAATTTTCGCAACGGTACGCACCTAGGGAAGGGTTCCCTACAGACTCTCCCCCCCCCCCTCTTATCCCTCCCTATCCCACCCTTCGCTTTCCCTGGGCCACTCTCGTTTCCCCAAACACGAAATCGGGGGAACTCTACGCTGCTCACCGATCGACGAACCGAGCCTTTAATGGTGATATGGTGATCGATCTTTACTACCGCAGTATATAAGTTGGCACGCGTCAGTTTTGGCCCTCAGTCACCGCCTTGTAGCTGTCGGTTTGTAGCGCGTGCAGTATTCAGTTCAGTTGAGGTGAGTGTCGGTTTGGCCTGTGCTTACAATCCCAGCATAGCTCTCTACTGACGGCGAACGATCGCGCATTATACCTTTCGCAGCCAGTAAGCAAACACCCAAGCATCCAAGATGTGTGACGATGATGCGGGAGCACTAGTCGTGGACAATGGATCCGGTATGTGCAAGGCCGGTTTCGCCGGTGATGATGCGCCACGTGCCGTCTTCCCGTCCATTGTGGGCCGTCCGCGCCACCAGGGTGTGATGGTCGGTATGGGCAACAAGGATGCGTACGTCGGCGATGAGGCACAGTCCAAGCGCGGTATACTGACGCTCAAGTACCCGATCGAGCACGGCATCATCACGAACTGGGACGACATGGAGAAGATCTGGCATCACACGTTCTACAATGAGCTGCGCGTGGCGCCCGAGGAACATCCGGTCCTGCTGACGGAGGCACCACTCAACCCGAAATCGAACCGCGAAAAGATGACACAGATCATGTTCGAAACGTTTGCCGCACCGGCCGTGTACGTGGCGATCCAGGCAGTGCTCTCCCTGTACGCTTCCGGTCGTACCACCGGTGTGGTACTTGACTCGGGTGATGGTGTTTCACATACCGTGCCAATCTACGAAGGTTATGCGCTGCCCCATGCCATCCTGCGTATGGATCTGGCCGGTCGCGATCTTACCGACTACCTGATGAAGATCCTGACCGAGCGCGGCTACTCGTTCACGACCACGGCCGAGCGTGAGATCGTGCGTGACATTAAGGAGAAGCTGTGCTACGTTGCGCTAGACTTTGAGCAGGAAATGCAGGCCGCTGCCGCATCTTCGTCGTCGGAGAAGTCTTATGAACTGCCGGACGGACAGGTCATCACCATTGGCAACGAGCGCTTCCGTGCCCCGGAGGCCCTATTCCAGCCGTCCTTCCTCGGCATGGAGTCGACCGGTATCCACGAGACGGTGTACAACTCGATCATGCGGTGCGATGTCGACATCCGTAAGGATCTGTACGCCAACAGTGTCCTGTCCGGTGGTACCACCATGTATCCGGGTAGGTCTCCGTCGAATTTGACGAATGAATTTATCGTGTGTGTTGGGGATTGAAGAGTCGTTATGCAATCAACGTTCCGAATCTCGTTGCAGGTATTGCCGATCGTATGCAGAAGGAAATTACCTCGCTCGCACCGTCGACCATCAAGATCAAGATCATTGCGCCGCCGGAACGTAAGTACTCCGTGTGGATCGGTGGTTCCATCCTTGCCTCGCTGTCCACCTTCCAAACGATGTGGATCTCGAAGCACGAGTACGACGAGGGTGGCCCAGGCATTGTGCACCGCAAGTGCTTCTAAGGTGTGTTCAACTTTAAACCAACCCACCAAACCAAACCAAACCAAAAAAAAAACTAAACAAGCAAATCTCACCAGACTATCCCTACCAAAAATTCCGGAACCCCGCCGGAAAACGGAATGCTCATGCGGTGTTGTCTCTCTTTTTACATTACATCGTTATATACTCGTGTTTTTTTTTTACAATCTGAAATTGTACCATCTTGGGAGTAGCTAGAGAAGTAAATATATCTTTTTTGATTACATCACGGTTGTACGGTTGCGGACGGGCCAATAGGGGGGGGGGGGATTGTCGGCTCCGATGTTCCAGTGTTGTTGCGCCCTGCTTCGCCCGGTATAGTTGTTGAGAAATGATAATATATTGGAACAGTAAGGTATGTAAATTAGATCACCACCACCACCGTCGTGGGGAAACTCGTTTGTCTTTTCCGACGCGACGAAATGGAGGGATTTTTATGTTTGACGAAGGAGTACAGCAGCTCGATGAGCTTCATTTTCGGTGAGACGATATGAACTTACCGTGCTTAAGCAATTGTTTCTGTTCCATCCATATGCAATAGCTGCTGGTACAGGGAACAGTCCCGGAACAGCATGTTACTCTTTCTTTCCCTTTTTGTGTGTTTTGCTACAGTAGTAGCTCATCAATGAAAATTGATTCTTCTGCCGACGAAATCGCGTGAAGCCGTTCTCGAGAAACGAATGTACGAGCATGTCTTCGATGAGTTCTCGTTTGCACCGAATAATGCTAATTTCATGTAGATGACTTTCCCACCGACTTGGTGTGTGTGTGAGTACCGTGTCGTGTACGCCATTTCGCAATTTTCTGCATTTGCACTTGTAGTCTGTTTTTTTTTTGCTCCCTTTATTCTTAGCCACGTAGCCACGTACTTTCTTAGTGACACCGGGGTCCTTTCTTTTTATATTTTATTCCACGGCTCGCGCAAACGGAACATTTGGGGCGAAAGTACGAACGGTACCGACAGACTTCATCGCAGTGAAGCATGTGGAATTTTTACTGTCCCGCTTCGCATTACGACATTTTATTCGCGGCAGTATTGAAGAAAAAAAAAAAACACAGCTACAAAAAAAAAACCGAACCTGCTGCTACATTTATAGACACGCGCACGTAATGATGAAAGCATCGATCGGCGGTGCAGTTCAATGGTGAATGGCACTTAGCGCTGGCTTCGGTTGATGTTGTTACGGTAGGAGTTTTTGGTAATGCTTGTAACTGGATTTGTACTCCGGCAACCGATGGTAGACCAGTGACAGTGATGGTTGGCAGCGCGAAGGTTTGCAAAAGTCAAACTTCAAATCATTCTTGTGGCGAAAAGTTGTGCCAATCGTTTGGCGCGTTTGAGTTGAAGTTAGACTAACAATTTAATCAAACAAATCAAAACACCGTCTCAAAAGGGCGATGGCGCGTTCGGAACCGTTGCACCGTGGGCAAAGTTTGGAAAACGCACCGCAAACAGAGGTCGAACCGTCTCCAACCCCATTCTCAAATGGTAGTTAGTTTTAACAATTCTGACAACAATCCGTTTGCAGATATGAAAGTGATCGAACTTGGGGCGGGATTTCGATTCCCCGTATGCTTGCTTGTGTGCAATGAAAAATTGTGCTGATTTAAACTCGAACCGCTTGGCGTTTTTCTTCATTCGCTTGTTCGTTTGCCATTCCATCGCGATGCGACAACTTTAAATCCAATATCGGTTTGTCAGTTTTGATTTACCTTTTTTTTTGCAAACCCATCAATTCGTGCCCGCAAATGGGCAAATGGGCGCGACTCGGTCAGGCAAGCAGATTTGTCAGAAATAAAATAATTTTGCCCTTTTGCAAACGACTTTTTCCACGACACGGTGGGGTAACTACGCCCAACCCCCCAAACCCAACCCAACCCAAACCGGTGGACACTTTTCGAGGTGCGATTCACTTGAGTGGTGCTTATCTGTCCCAGTGAGCGAACTTCAACTTGATCAACAAAAGCGTAATCCCTTCCCAGCGCAATCGGCGTCAGGTCCCGCCGGGCAATAAGAAAAAGTGGAACCCATTTAGCTTTATTGTCCTCCCCCCCCCCCCCCCCCCCCACCCGTCTCGGGTGAGCATTGGCGCTTGGCGCTCTCATATGCTCTTAAGGAAAGCTGCGCCATAATGCTGCGGACGATTATAATGAAACGAACAGCGGCGGGTCGCAAATATTATTGTACACGGTTTTTGGGTAAGGAAGATAGAAGCATCTAGTGCCAACAGTATGGATATGGGAGGATTACTACGTTAAAACCAACGCAAAAGAAACTTGCACACGTCTTAGTTTTCTTTGGAGCTAAACATAATTTTCATTAAAGGCGACAGACTCTCGATTAGAATTATTCTGTTTAATATTAGTTTTCTTTAAGTATTAAATTTTTACAACAAATATTACATCTTCACAGTAGAACTGTACAAGAGCGATACGTTTTTCACGCTGTTATTAATAACATAAAATCCCAAACGGTGGTGAATAAATAAAGCAATAAAAAAAGCGGTCATGAATCTGGCAGTAAATCATATTACGAAAGCTTTTTTCAGCGCTCCTCAACATAGCATTAAACAAATGCGGTCTGCAACTCCAATCAACGGATGCATTTTTTATCATCATATCGCTGGCGCACACTGCCACCACACTCCACAATGCGCACGTAGCAATGTTGCAATGCTCGGAAACCCTCTTCATCAAGGCCACATTTTGCGGGACGGTGTGCCAAAACAGTGCGCTTCGCTGTGGAAATGGCACCGTCGAAGCAGCGACAGTACTAACACTGGTTATGGTTTGTCTTACCACGGATTCACCACGGCGGAAATGGGACTGTCCTTCATCATTTACTTGTGCGATTTGCGCGTGAAACGAAAGACAACAACCACAGAACAGTAAACAAACATGCTAGGGAACCCGGGCTACCATCAGGCAACATTGCTTAATCAATGAACTTGTGCTTGAATTATGCAAACCTCGGGGGCCCCAAAAGACCACCCCCAAGGACAAGGGATGGAAGGGGAAGGGGAGAGCGATTTGCAGGGTGGGACCACGATAAGACTGGGCAGGTACTGGAGTGCCCCGAGCAATTTCTGGGCCCGCTTCTGTTTTTTTTTTCTCTTCTGTGTGTTTTGTCTTGTTGTTTTTCCATCCATTTTCCACCCGCTGAATCTTGGGTGGGTGGGCAATTTTAGGCAGGATGGAAAAGGATGCGGCAAAGCTGGCCAAGAGCAGCGAGTTGAATTAAACTTTAACAATTTCGCCTGATTTTTTTAAGCGTCCGTGCGCCGTGCTTTGTGTACGTGGCCTGGATGTGGAGTTTATTTTAAACATCGTGGAAAAGCTAGCATGCAATCAGTTTAGCAAATTTTTACTACAACTTTCAATAAAATTGCTCTCGTTTGCAAGGCTAGCGGGCGGTTGGTCCGCCGACTCGAGACGAATATTTAGCAAGCGCCACGCAAAATGGGAACAAATTCGTCCGACATTCATAAATCATCGCACGCGCGTAGCAACGTGTTGCTGAACGTAATTTATCATAATTAGAGTTTAGAGGGTTTTATTTTTCCTTTCGCTGGAAGTCTTGGTAAGGAACAAAGCGAAAAAATTAACTCTCCGGCGTAGTAAGGAGTGGATTATTTAAAAAGAACTTCGCGTTTGCCAGGGTGTGTAAAAAGCTGCCCAGAAATTGATACATTCAGCTGGGCAAAGTTTAGCTCAAGAATACTTCAAACTCTTGCTGTCCTTGAACATTAGAACAACCAAACTTTGGACGTTTTAAAGGGCACCTCTTTAATAGGATCACATCCTTGCATGATGCATATGTTGAAAAAAAAAACCCACATGAAGCTTCCTTGATGCAGCACTACTTAGCGTTAATCCCACCACCAAAAACCCACACATTTAACTGACGAGCTTTAAATGAGTGCGACCAGATCCTTTGCGCCAAGCAGCACGAGGCTGTGTGCTCGCAAACACATAATGCTGTGCTGCAAAATCATTAGCGCCAAACGATGGACAGCATCGCTTCAGCTGACAAATGCATTTTCTGCCCAAGCCCCCAAAGCACCCAACAGCACCACAAAGCATTCATTTCCCTATTGTGCATTTCAGCGTCCTTCAGCAGGACGGGACTGTCCGTACCGTGCCGTCAGGAAGCCGTAGTGTGGCGACGGGCGAGAACAGCACCATCAGCAGCAGACCCGATGACGCATCCGCCGCTGACCTTGTTTACGCCCGGGTGGGGCCGTGTTTTAATTCAGATTGAAACTAATGTTAAATTGCTTAAATAAAACAACCGGAAAACATAATCTGCTCATTAGGAGCGACGCCTGTGACAGTTTGCAAATGAGCTTGGTACCGGGCGGTAGGAAAAACCACTCACTTTTTTTGTACGGACCCGGCTGTTCCCCAGCCAGCGAACACACGAGAAGGCGGTGGTGAGCATGGTACGTGTGAGGGGAGGGAGTGCGTTCTTGAAAAACGGAAGGAAAAAAAAAAAACTACAACAGCACGCAAGGGTAGTTCCGGCCATCACTTTAGCACCCCATTCCCCACCCCCACCCTACCCCTCTCCCCGCTCCGTTTCGGTGAAAGGAAAAATGGAAATGTGTCAGCCAAAGGCAGTGGTGCGGGTCGAGCATCAGCATAAACCCACTCTTTATGGCAACACGACGCTTACCATTTTTCTCAATTTCGCAAACATTCAAAGCTGAAAGGCAGCTCAATTATCGTGGCGTTCGCATAGCGTACAGCGGGGTCGGTAACTCTCTGGCTGCTGCAACACGCCTCCCCCATCGCATCGGGCTCGAGGAAGTCTCGGATGAGTCTCGCCTATAGTTCCGTCTCGGCTTACGCGCCTGACAAGATAGCGAACTGACATTGGCTGTGTCGCCGTGGCATGGCTGCGGCATACCAGCGTTCTAGCCACCATCACCTCCCACTGGAGCCACCCCATCACGGTCAGACATTTGGCTTAGCCAAGCCATTGGTGGATCGCGACTGGGGGTTGTTTCTTCTTTCTTTCTCTCGCTTTCTTTCTCTCTGTCTCTCTTTCTTTCACTCGGTCTCGGTTCCTGCCAGATACTTAGAAGAACGTGAACGTACTGAAACGGATGGCGGACGGCAGCCACAGGGAAGGGAAGGTAAAATCATACAAGACGCTCAAAAGCACAAAGCTCGTACAAGGGGAATATGTATCCCTAAAATAGATTCGCTCACCAAAAGAAAAAAAACTAGTTCGAGTCGTTGCAAGGAAGTAGTCGCTGAGCTGAGCTTTCGGCCATCGCCGTCTTCCGAGCTTCCAGAGCACCCCGTAAAGAATATTTTCCCCGTCCTGCCTCTTCGCCATTTTGTGCGATGGGGATGCAAAATCTTTTGCATAATGCAAAATAAACAGACATTCTTTATGAGAGCAGCTGTTAGTCCCGGCAAACAGTGGCAGTGTGTCGCATGGCGTAAAAGGGTTTCCTTATTTTGCTGTTGTTGTTGAACCAACCGAATGCGACTGACCAGTGTGCGGGTGGTTAGTGTACCGGGTACCGTATAATAAGAGCTCCGGCACGTTCCGCACGCCCAAACGCAATGTTGCATCAAGCGTTCGCTGGAGTTGGGCGGTAGTCGATGGCGCACAGGATTCAATCAGGAGGAAGCGAACAAATTTTTTCCCTTCAGTTGGCTTTTTTTTCCGGGCGCAGTGGACGTTTGTAGAGCCGCGTTGGTTAAAAATTCTTAAAACATAATCACTGAGGAAAGTCTTCGGTTTTTGGGCGCAGTGGAGTTCCTTGGTGTTCGTTGGAGGCACCGCCTTTTTTTTGGGAAGATAATGTCAACAGCAGGCACCTCACACAACAACAACAGATTAGTGCTGGGTCGAAAGTTTCTGCCACAGAACAGTAAGCCTTTTGCTACAATGTAAACAAATTTGTGTTTTTCCACAATTCGAAACAGGAAACATGTAGTGTCGTGGTGTTTGGGAAAGCTGCTAAAGTTGAGCGATAAAAAGCGGATGCAAAATGAATGATGTTATTTGTAAAGCACGGAAAGATTTTATGCGCATTTATGCTGGGCAAAAGTTTTGCCTTAAGATCGCTGGTTTTGTATGGATTTTGTATGGGATAAAAATAATTCTTCTGATGTAAATATTATACGATAAAATGGTTGACAATAGCTTTTGCGCTTAGAATAAAATGCGGAATACGGAATTGTTCGTGAATTTCTATTATTTTTTAGCATTTGTATGAGTCTAGGGTCTTTTAAACTTAGGTCCGAAATTTAAAAATAGATTTTTATTTGAATTAATGATTATTTTACCAATATGACCCTTAAACGAGGATCGGGTTTAAAACAGATTTTAAATAATTATGAAAAAATGTTCTTTTTAAATAAATAACGTAACAAATTTAAAACAATGTAAATAATAAATCTGTATAAAAAAAACAAAACGAAGGGATTGCTCGTCCTAAAATGGAAAAAAAATAATACTTCCTTATTTAAAATTTCCATTAAGCAATCATTTATGCTTCTGTTATCATAAACATTGAGCAGAAGCCAGGAAAATTGCATCAAACATTCACGCTGTTTCGCCTGTTCGCCGGACTCGTTTGTTTGGCTTCGGCAAAAGCCCTCCCATCGCCATTGAGGGACTTTTGCAACAAAGAAGTAAAAAAAAATAATAGAAAGAAAAGCACACGAGAAAGAGAGCGAGAGAGAGAGAGAGAAAGAGAGAAAGAAAGAAAAAACAAGAAAAGCACGCACCCAATATTTGGACTTTGTAAACTTTTCCCCGTAAAACGCAATCAGCAAAACCATCTTTGTTCGATGTTGTTCACGCTCCAGGAAAAAAAAATGGCAAACCCTGCCTGCAAAACGAGCCATCGGATCTATGTTTGTTCCGAAACCATTCCATGTGGCGCACGGCCATCATCTTTCGGCATCCGGAAAACGGAAGAACTCATCTTGGACGCGTGATTTAATTCGAAACATTGAATGAAAATTTAATATTTTAATTCACACACACACAAACACACACACACATAAAATACAATGGCCGGGTGGTGTGGCCTCGGTATGACAGCCCAATGTCCGCGGCGCAAAACCAGCCCCGAAGCGAGCGTGCTGCCAAACGTTTTTGCATAATCCATCGCGTTCTGCTTTTTTTTTGTGTGTGCTGTGTTCCAGGTTCGGCAATAAGGCTTCAGCGAATCAAAAAAGGAAAATTTCGAATGAATAGTGTTATTGAACACGGAAAGGGAGGAGAAGGTTTAGCGTTGCATGTGTACATAATACATCACCCAACTTTGTGACAACTCAGATCCAGCTTGCAAGGCGCACCAGTTCACAAGCTCACAATTGTGCACCTCACAACGAGCGATTTAGTGATGATGCACATCAGCACATCGTTTAGCATAAAATGTCCATCATTCCATTCACGGGACCACGTTTTTGTCAGGTTCAACAATAGCAACAACAACCAAAAAAAACATACACAACTTTATTGATTGATTTACAACGGCAACAGATGTAACCCGATGGCTGCCGGTGGTTGCCATGTGTTTGAACAAACAAATTTACAATCGAGCCCGACCTCTGACAAANTTAAGTACGATGAAAGTGCATAGACGAGTACATACTGGTGAGAAGCCTTACATGTGTGGACTTTGTGGGAAAAGTTTTCAACACAGCTCGACCAAAAATCGTCATGAACGATCACACTATAAGCAGGGTAGTAAATTATTTGTACCGTTTTCAAATTCACGCGATGCACAAAATGCTGTAAATGACGATTCTTAGCACAATATTTAACTTTTTTTTAACCCCGGGATCATTTTTCCCTTTCCGTAGCTATACGTAATACCTATCGTCCAATGAATTATTATTTGTATTTTTGTGTTTGTTTTTTTGAGAACTACGTTTCTAAAACCAGTATTTTTGGAACGGTGGTTGTCCTGTCGTTTGTCGTTTGAAGATGCCACAAAATAAAGGCAGCAACCCATCTGATATGGAGATCAGAATACAAAGACAATACAATCCGCGTAGCCGATTTCCGGGACATAACTTAGATTAAAATGGATGAGCAGGAACGACAAATCAACAACGAATCTAATGCTGAGCTCACCCGGGATAAAGTGCAATGATGGAGGAAGGAAATGTCCCAGAAAATGTTACTAGAGGATCACACATTTAAAAGCAAAATGTTTAATTTAAAGTATAGCTTGTAAGATATACGTTATGGCCGTTCTACTGCGAATAAAAATAAAAAATAGAAAAAAAGAGAAATAATAAATTTAGTGGAATAAGAGCCATTCCCTTTGAATATGATTTCCATTTCAATAGAATTATCAAAAAACAGTAATAATTCTATTCTAATAAAAACAGTAATTATCATCAGTAATTAATAAACTAATTAAAGTAAGGGAATATTTTTTTTTAAAAACAGAGAGAATAAAAGAGCTGAATGAATACAGGTTAAGGAAGAAAAAAGATTTCTTCAAGTTTTGGGTTTAATATTTTTAGAAGTTTTCCGAATTTGTTTTTTCTTTGCTTTACTACACTGAAACCCCCTAAGCAATATTAGTGGCAATACCAAAGAACCAGCAGTACACATTACAAAAAGAAGAAAAGAAAAAAGAGAGACAGAGAGAGAGAGAGAGAGAGAGAGAGAGAGAAAGAGAGAGAGAAAATTATCTACTACTACTCAGTTTGTGGTGTCAATTGTGAGTTAAAAGTTTTTTTCGTTCCTTCACCGCAGTGAGATATGTATATACACAGACCGGAAAAAAAAACATCCCCGGGATGTTAATTAAACGCGGACGTGATTTGACCGACTTGTTTTGTGCAGAGTGAGCTACCACAGGGTGTTATAATAATTATAAATGCTGTTTGCGAGTGTTGCTGCGGCTCTTTTCGTTTTTTGTTTTCGTTGTTTTTACTTCATCAAGCACCAGCATGCATTGTTTTGCCACAGCTATATAAACATGGGTTCGAATTAGTAATGGGTCCGGTGCTGTTATCGAGCCGGGTAGGTGGCTTGCGATAGAGTTTATTAGTCCGGTGGGAAATTGAACGTGAAGCTTTCAACCACATGAAGGTTTGAGTTTTTATCTGTGTACAATAATTAAAGTGATAGTTGCATGATACATACAAATAAAAAGTTTTTGATTTGAATATGGACTTAACGAAATAAAGATACTTATAGGATTAGTGTTTATTTACAGAAAGATTAGTTTTTGTTTGAAATTTTTCTAAACTTTTGTTCAAATTTACGATCCCTATAATTGTATCCGCTTTTAACTTATACACACAACATCCGATAACAGCACAATGAGACCCTGTTGACGTTGTGCAACGCGCATGCATAACGAATTCTCTAGTAGCTAACAACACTTTCCTCAAAATTCTATTCACACAGCAAAGGCAAAAACTTTATACCTTTTTTGTGCGAAAGGATGGCGGAAAAATAGATACTTTCCTCTATTCACCCTTCATTTTCCCGGCCATGGTAAATAGGGAAAGTAGCGTCAAACTTCCACACAACAGCAGCACAATAGTCGCTGACGCTCGTTAAACTTTTCCTTGCCCAGCACGGTAACAAAAGAGGGAAAGAGAAAAAAAAACTGCGCCCACTCACGCAAGGATGAAACGAAAGCTGATAAGTTTATTTTCAAGCTCTCATCTACGGGAAAAGCTGCTGTCTATCGAAAGGAAAAAAAAAGACCTGGCCATAGCAACAAAAGCCATGTAGCGGCAGTTAATACGCTCTATCGCGCGCTATTTTTCCGGTGTGTTGATGCTGATGGAAACACTGTCTCGCGTGTCTTTACGGGACATTATGTAAAGCGAGAGATATATGCACGATAAAACGAGCTTAACTGTTGCTACATTATCTTTCTAAACTTAATACTTTCGATAAAACCAGTGCCACTTCCGTGCGACCGGTGGGCCAAAACACAGAAACAATCAACACAGGGCTGTGCGGTGTCGTCGTGTTCGAATCTTTGCGCAAGAGTGTAAACTACGTGCGGAGAATTTGGCAAACGTGTCCAAAACCCAACACCTACACCTCGGTTACACACGCTCAACATGCTTTACACGGTACAGTGCACGTAGCCCACAAGATCCCCCCCAAGGTCGGTTGGTGGGAGTGAAATTTGTTCACCAAAACTTTGTGCCATCCCGGGCTGCGTTGGGTATTCGGTACGAGTGTGGTGAGAAAAATTGTCACCAGCACACACAGGATTGGTGTGTTTGGTGCCAGGCTTTAGGGATACACAACATGATTTGCTTCGCAATGACAAAGGTTTTCTTCATTTTTTGTTCTCCCGCCTGTAGCGTGCCGTGCCCGGCTGTTCCGTCTGGCTGCTGAAATGCATCGCTGCATTTGCCCAATGCCACACAGCCGTGGCCATGGTGGAGAATGGAAGAAGTTGCACATGTTGATCTTGCTAGTTATTAGTTTGCCCTAGGGTTGGTGTTAACGAGTTTGCTGAAAAGTTTAGCAGGAGAACAGAATTATTCGCTACTTTACGTTCGACCGAGTCGAACGGGATGCTCGGTACCGCTCTGATTTGAATATGGCGCAGGAAATTGTCGAGTGCAATTGAAAGAAGTTCACGCTATAAGCCTTGTTTTTAGTAAGTTTTTTTTTTTCCTTCTACTGCTGCTACCGGTGTTGTTCAAGTAGTTGCGTTTCATGCTGCTCGCCCTCGCTAAAATAATTGTGTGGCTCATTTCGGTAGTTTTGGTACAGTGGCAACAGTTTTCCAAAAACCTGTCAGACGCCCGCGTAGCGCATACATAAAAGTGTGAGTGTTCTTTATTGTGCAGCCGTAAATTATGTGTACATTAAACAAAAATTGGGATACGGTACGGCACACTGGCACACAATCTGTTACGCAAAAGTTTACCTGATAAACGATTAAACTTTGCTTACCTGTACCGTTTGGGAGAGCTGCTTGTGATTCGGTTTTGGAAGCTTTCATCCAGTTCATAAGTTCTAAACTTGATTAAACAAACTTCGGTGAATACTTTAATGTAAAATTGAAGTTTGCAAAATTAAGTATATTATATTCTTTCGAATAGATGTTAGCAATACTGTCAAAAGAATATAAATAAGCAAATGTCACGAAGATAAACAAACATTGTTTACAGCGTCGGGCTGAGTTCTCAACCATCCTGGATTCGTGGTCAGTTGCGTGGTCAATTGGCGCGGATTTGAGAGGGCGGGGGAGTAGTTTTAGTAAAAAGTATTAATAGAAGTTAACGCCATATCACGGAAGATGATTGGTCATGATATGATTACTTTGGGCGAACCATTCAAAACAAATGATAAAAGAAATGTATAATTAATTAAAATAACAGCTTATGGCTATATTTTTGTAAATAGATCTTCCGACTTTCAAAGCAATTATTGAATGAGTAACATCATATGAAAACATGATTTTTCTTCTGCTGTTTTGGTTTTCCAGGTCATGTGTTGCCTCCATATAAAACCATATTTTCCGGAACTCGACCTTTGAAATATTGATGTTTCCATTGCACGAAAAATTGATCTCTTTCCTCAAAACTGGTTTGTACGAGCATTTTCCTTCACTGGGAATAAGCACGTGTAACATCGCACTGCTTTAAGTCGCCTTAGAAATATAAAAATAAAACCATCTACCGGTTGAACTTCGAACTCGCCGTGCAATAGCTTCCTTTTGCGGCCCGATGATACGCCGCCAGCACCATCCATGCGACATCCGAACGACCATAAACATTGAAAACGATTCAGCAACAACAACAACAACGACTACGACAAAAAAAAAACTACATGCTCTTGCACATGCACTTCCATGCATCCATAAACAACATCAGGACCGTAGTGAAACGAGCCTGCCTGAGGGCCCAGAGAAAAATATGGTTGCTGTTGTGTCGTCTGCTGCTGCTGCTGGTGCTACTGCAAACGTAAAATATGCAACGGAACCAGAGCGCAGCAAAAACCCGGTCGCAGGAAGCAGAACATTAAGCGTGTATTTATAGACGTCACAAATGTCTCTGGCTGGCCTTACATGCCGTTGCACGGTACACGACACACACATGCACACGGTGTGGCACGTTTTCGGTGCCATTACTATATTAGCTGCATGCTTCTGTCGCATCATCGTCTAACAGACTCGTTTGCCAGCCAGGCTGGCAAAATTGTCATTGCTACCCATTGGCGTACGGCCGGTTTGTCGACCGATCGCATGAGGAAATGCCATCGTGAGACTCCCGGGCTAGTGATTGAAGTAGGGATTTATGTTGATTTTTAATGGGATTTCATCATAAGAAAGCAATAATTTCGTGGCGAGAATTTTAATATCGTAAAGGGAGTCGGATAAAAGTATATTTGCTTATTCTCTTAATATTAATCTTAAAAACATAATATTCAGAGGTACTATTCATCAGTAGTACTTCCAAACTTTAATAGAATTATAATTTCAAAACCATTTGTTTGGAACATTCCACTTTGGTTTGGTCTAGACCATTGAACACTTCTCCATGTGAAGAATCGAAACCTTCAACGCTCAAACTTGAGTACCGAAGCAAGAGCATCTTCCCTTTAGCAAACTAACATGAACACAACACTGAGCGAGTGTACTCGAACGGAAACTCTCTAGTATGTCAACGTCCAGCACGATTACTTCGCAACAACTAGCCTAATGACTCCCTAGTGGCTGTGAAAATAACATGCTGCTGCTTCATGGTGAAAACGTCGGACCACATGGTCGAACCACATCCGTTTACATCGTTGGACGAAGCTGAAACCACTGTCCACACGGATGTCCCCAAGGAGAAGTTTCGATTTCCGTGGCTAATAGCCGATCAAACCATCAGCATTGGCAAAAAGGCACTATCGCAGTTGCCGGGCAGCCGTGAGCAGTGATAAAATTTTAATGATGTCGAAAATCAGCAAACTGTGTGTAATATTTATAAGATCGAGGAACATTAAATTAACGATGGAAGTAGAGAGAGAGAGAGAGAGCAAAAAAAATGTTGGAACTTCAACAAAAGTGCAGCAATACTGGTAGCTTACCATCACTGCCACCGGTAATCAATTGCATCAATGAAGAATTCATCGCTTGAGTTTTAAGCACCGCTCGTAAAGCTGAACCAAATCGTTCACCGTGCAAGGGCGGGATAAGATCACTGACGTGATGCCGTACGGTTCCCAATTTTATTGCATTTCGTGTGGAAATAGTTTGCAGCAGTGATCGTCTATCACACTCATGTTTCGACCACCCAAACCACCCAAATCGTACCAAAACTTTAATGAGCAAATGCCCCGACCCCGGGACGCATCTGTCCGTCCATATCCAATGCCCGATTACTTCCAACACGGAACAGATCCGCCAATTCCTGCTTCAGTGTGGAGAAAAAGTTAAACACATTTACGAGGCACCTTACCCGCTTTAATCGATCCTTTATGCGCACCATGCACGCTGCTTCCTGCGCCCAGGCGAACCTTCCAATCTCATTAAAGGGGCCGGCCGGTAAACTTTTGCGTAAATAAATAAAGTTGGTTTCGGTTTGCCGAAAAACCTCCCCGACCGCACGGCAAGAGGTGAACAAGTGTGTGTGTGTGAGTGTGCTGCATAAAATAAATTACTTTGCCACACGTGTATGTGTTTGTCCGGACACTGTCGGAACAGTCGACACTTGGTGCATTCTCGTAGCGAGAAGGATCGTTCGTTTGGAGTTTTTATGTTTTGAGAATTTTGTACTAATTTTTAAACGATTGGGTGTTCAAATTGCGTAGTATTTGTGACCTTTTTTGGAAATACAAAAATATTCCTATTACAGGTGAAGCATACAAGAGTTCCTGAAGAATAGTCTAAAGAGTTTTCATATTTTATTGTATTATTTTATCACAAATCACTTTAGCTCTTGCATAATCTACAGCCATTATTGATTCAATTTTGCATGCAATAATTTCACACGAAAAATTTAATTATCTCCATAATATTGTAATGATGATAATGGTACCAGCTATTCCCCAAATGCTGATCTCACCACCATCGTCCTAATGCAGTTCCTGTTGATGTGTGCCATAAAGAAGCATATTTTATTTAATTGCAACGCGCGGCAATTTCAAATATGTGTGGCGCCCTTGGGCAGCGCACGGCTGCCGGTGGCAACCAAATATCACGCCATAGCATCCACAACAACAACAACAGCAACAACAAAAAAACACTAAATGCCATCCAAATTATACCACAATTTCGCCAAGATCGCAGATGAGAAGAAATGAAAATGAAGGAGCAAAGAAGAAGAAAAAAAGTGCAAGCACAACGAACATTGGCATTCAAGAAATAAAACGTTTTTCACATTTTTCCTCTCCGCACAACACAACCGGCAAGAGCCTGCCAAAGGTGGGGGAAAAATGGAAACGCGCCGGCAAAAGCGTTGGGCGATAATGGTGCCTCCTGGGTGGTGCTTGAAATGAGCAAAAAATGTATACATAAAGAAACGAACACCCAACCATGAACCACAAGACAAAAAAGCTCACCATATCCGTGCGAAGGTTTTCCACTGGCACACTCGGAGGACGCATATCCTTCCGCACTCCGTGGGGTGGTTGGTGGTGAGATGAGCAAGTGAGGCAAACCCTCCCGGATGCCAACTATCTCATCACACTATCGGTAACTATTTACATAATAAGAGCTTCGGAATCAGCATCAGCGTCGGGGCGAAAGAATACGTCTATGCAAATTGAATTAGTTTCGATGCTATAATATGGCACCCCCAGCCTGGCACGGCCTGGGTCTGAATTCCTGAACAGGCTACGGTGCCCCGTGGGCTACGTGTCGGTGACGGCAAGATTCGTGCGAACCCCGAAGCCACCACACATGCTCCATCGGATCGCCCGCGATGGATGGTCTGCGGTTGGCATCTGTTGGAAGCGTTTTGGGACGTTGGATGCCACTTTGCTCGGTTCCCGGCCATGAACGGTGTCAACGGTAAACTAGAATGCGCTCGCTGGTGGCTGAAGACTGAAGGTGGAGGGACTTAAAAAAAAAAAACACACGAACGTGAAGGCCATTTCCTTAACCACGAGCATGTCAGATGGCATGAGCGAGCCGGTATCCGTTTTTCCGGATACCTACGCTGTGGAAAATGCTACCGGAACCTTTCACCAGGAACGGTGGAATGTTTGGAAGGGTTTGGGGTGCGAGTAGGAGGGAAGCAGGGTGGGAAGTCCCTCAACGGGTACAAGATGAAAGATGAAGCGAAGATACACTTGCACGCCATTCACCGTACACAGCAGCAATAGCAGTAGCAGCAGTCTGTGTGTGAAGAATGGCACGGCATGAATGCATTTGCTTAAAAAAGTCACGTCTTCGTACGCGCGGACTGCAACAGCGGTAGCATAAAGGCCGGGAAAGGCATAAAGAAAATAGCAAATTTAGCCAAGCCAAGCAACAGGAAGTAGCGTCACACCGGAAGTAGCAGCAGCGCAGCAGTCAGCGAAAAAAAGGCAAACCAAAAAAAATAATAATAACACATAGAATAGTAGGGAAAGAGTTCTGGGTTTCATTTATTTCCATGAGGTTTTTTTGTTGTTTCATTTTCCTACCATTTTTTCCCATTTTCCAGCGCCAAACGCTTCCACAGAATGGAAAGCGTTGGTTGGTTTGAAAAAGAGAGAGAGGGAAAAAGAAGGTGTTTCCTCCTCTGTCAACAGAGAGCTGCATTCGATTTTTTCCTTCCTCCCTTCTCTCTCTCTCTCTCTGCCTCTCTCTCTCTCTCTCTCTCTCTCTCTCTCTCTATTGTTCCCTTCTCCACTCTCGACCATCCCGACCGACCCGCTAAGCTATCTCGGGCGTGTTTGACATCCTACACGCGCGTTCCCAGCAAGCCGAGCAAACGAGAAGCCTCAACACAGGAACTGAGTTGCTTAATTTTTGTGCCAGTGCTTAAGATTCCTTCCAGGAGCCATCCATTTTTTGCTTTCTGTTCGCCATTTTCGCCCAGCCCTGCTGTTTCATTGAGTAGGGGTTTATGTGCGCTCGCGTGTGTCTGTGTGTGCACGTGATTTGGTTCTAGTGCGGGTGGCCCGAGATTTTCGGTCCGAGTGAAGTGAAAAGTTGGAATAATTAGCATAGTGGTGCTTGTGCTGTAAGTAGCTCAGCGAAATGAGAAATAGGTTAATTTTTATAACGCACCTAGCACTGTGATGGGATGGGATGGTTTCAATTTGATCGTGTGTTTTTTTTCTCTCGCTCTCTCTCTTTCTTGTGTGTGCGTGCATAAAGTGCACTCAAGCGGTCCCTGTTGCGATGGTACAGAAGAACTGGTATAGAACTTTTTACGCGAAGTAAAGTTTGCGTTAATTACTCGACGAAAGTGTGCTTGAAGTTTTGGGGAGCGTTTTCGTTCTTTTTGGTTGTTACTGCTGTTTGAATTGTCCCATTTGTATCATACACAAATTGGTTTAAAATATTTTTTTTTATATTGCATGGGCAGTTAAAATGAAACCCTTATTAATTGTGAGTTGAATTGTATTTGATTGCATTCTATATGATCTCTTAAAAATATGTTTTTATAGGTCTAATATATTCGAGGTTTTTGAATAAACGAAGTAAGTCTTCAGTATCAAATAATCCTCTATGTCCAGAAGCACTGAAAACCGACAGTTCTACAAAGCGGACTTTGCAGCCCAAGAGGTTCTGACTCTTTCAGAAGAGACTTCCCAAGAGACTTCAAGACTCTGTAAGAAGTTTTCAATTTCAAATTGAACAATTTTAAGAATTAACTTTAAGTTTAGAAACAGTTCACTGTAGACGTTAGAAAGGACTTTTAAAATGGACAACAAAGAACACAAGTTGGAAGATTTATGTAAACATTTTAACAGACAGACAGAAGAATAAACAAGTCCAATTGTTAATATTGGAGATTTTTATTTTATCCATTTTTAGTAGATATTGTGTAACAAAGCAACACTATAAGTATGGAGTTTACATGTACATTTGTTAACAAAATAGCATAGTAAACAATGCCCTTATTAAATTCCGCTGATATCTTATAATAGTATCTTCAGTAGTGAAAATTTTGAATATTTTGTACCTAGAACATGAAGCAACATCAGGCTGGATAAAGAATAATTAACACATATTAAAGCAGAATACTTTAACAGAAACTATAGTGATTGAATAACAGAAAGAAGAGTTATTATTTAATGTAAATAATTTTGTTAACAAAGATTAAATTTACCTGAAAAGAGCCCGAAGAAAACATGTTTGATTTTACATGAAATAGTTTCGTTGGATGAATGATGGATGGGAAATGGAATTGTAAATGTAAATAAATGTATTCTAGTGCGGGAGCTAGAAGAAAACCGAAGAAGTAAACCGAATAAATTCTTAATACAAAATTTCTTTTCCTGGGCGCAACAAGGCGCAACGATAAACCACAGACAAACACTGATCACAAAACGAATAATATTAATTGGTTTGCTAACGGTTTGAAAAACCGGCCTCACCTTAAACCACTAACACCCTAAAGCTGTAAAATTGTGGGCGTTTTGGAGGCGATCTTCGGCCAGGATGCAAAACTCACAATCCGAAGCCAATTACGGAGCCATCCAGAAGTGTTTAAAATTGAATGACTCGAAAGCCCACCTGGCTGATAGGGCGGCTTACGGAACAACATGCCGCTGTTGTTGTTATTGTTGTTGTTTTCTCTCTGGGCCGCTTCTTTCACCCGCTTGACACAATCGGCTGCTTCGAAGCGCGTGGTTTTCCTGCGCAAAACCATTTTTTCAGAAAATTTTCACGAAAAACTCCCACAATATTCGCCTTCGTGCCTCCTGTTGAACGGTGGCGAAGCTCTTATTCTTGTTTTTTCTCGTGCTTTCTTATCAATCCCTTTTGGCCGCGTTGAGTTTTTGAATCTTCTGTCTATCATGAAGCTTAACGGGAGATTCGTTACTGACGAAAACTCTGTTTTCATCTCCCTCGCCCTCTCCCTTTGCCTTCCCCAAACCCACCCAGGGTCAAAACGGCACTGGAAGGCGTGTTTTATTTTCCACCCTTGCCCTTACCCCCTATGTGGAACGAGTGGTGAGTGAGGGAGGGATGGAGGAACAATGGTAACGGTAGTGAGGGTGGTGTAATTTCGGCCGACAGCTGCTGCCTGATTCGATTTCGCAAAAAGTTCGCTGAATATTGTGCCACGGGCCAAAGGATGGCACCCACTCCTCCAAACCCTCCCTTCTGGGCCCTCCAAACTCCTCCTTCCCTCTTCCTTTCGTGCTCCTGCACAGAGTCGCGATTGTCCGGCGCACTTAAACGTCGTTATCCTGCCAGATGATGGTGCGAGAGCGAATACAAAGCGCCGCCGCCGACATAACGTGGACCTTCATCAAACAAAATTGACAAGTCATTTAAATTGGTATCACCGGTGTGGAAATGTTCTTGTCAAAAGTTGAAGGATTTTCCACGGGCCCCCAGTCGGAAAGGGTCGGGGGTTTTGTTCGGGGCAGCCGGGACCGACCGGGCGCGGATCATCGGATGGTGCTAGTGATGGGGGATCTATGAATTTTGATGCATTCACTGCCGACTAGC
>STHB01000006.1:3189328-3262488 GCA_018908115.1 Anopheles rivulorum
GATGATGGTGCGAGAGCGAATACAAAGCGCCGCCGCCGACATAACGTGGACCTTCATCAAACAAAATTGACAAGTCATTTAAATTGGTATCACCGGTGTGGAAATGTTCTTGTCAAAAGTTGAAGGATTTTCCACGGGCCCCCAGTCGGAAAGGGTCGGGGGTTTTGTTCGGGGCAGCCGGGACCGACCGGGCGCGGATCATCGGATGGTGCTAGTGATGGGGGATCTATGAATTTTGATGCATTCACTGCCGACTAGCAGGGCAGGGCGTGCTTAGGGCATAAAATGAGGCAAATAAATTCATGGCCTTATCATGGACAACGTTTCCACTGTTGTTGGATAATTATAAATAGCTTCGAGAAAAGCAGCTGTCGGGGGATCACTTTGCACGGTTCAATGACGAAGCCATTTTCCTAGAACAAGTTGACGGGATTGTGTGCGTGCGTGCGTGTACGTGTGCGCTCGAGGAGTTCCAGCGAATGGAAATTTGCATCGGAAAAAGTTTCCGGTTGAATAAATCTTTCAAGCTAAAAAATTAAAGCAGCATTTTTTTTTTTGCTTTCGCTCCTAAATTCAAGATCGTTTAATCGTTCCTCCCCATCGTTTTGGCGCATTTTTCAAGCGTGAACACACCGGTACGGTAAATGAAGCCGTTTTCCACCCGGGTGTTTCTAATTTTAGTTGTTAAAAACGCAGTAAAGAACGTATTTCCTCACCATGTCAGCAGATGCATGGAAGAAACTCGGTGGAAAAAAAGGAACACAAACACACATTCATAGCGTGATCTTGCTGCTAAAAGGTTGTGAAATGTTTCAGTCTGTGTGTGTGTGTGTGTTTTTCTCTCTCTCTCTCTCTTTCTCTCTCCCTCCCTCCACCCTCGGAACTGAGCGTGTTCTACGGAAACACAAATGACGGTGTGGCGCATCAGCCGAACTGCCAAGGACAGAAAAGGGATCCCATCCGCGTCATGCCACGCGCGTAAACTAGTTTGCTTAATTGATCTGAAAAAATAAATATTCCCCAAAACTGGCTGCTTGACTGCTTGCGTGACATGGAGAAGAAAATGCAAAAAAAAAAACCCGGTCGCATCACAGTGGGTGGCACAGTCGAAATGAATCTCGATCTCACCGTCATTCATTCGTGATGAAATTTTTCCATTCAAGTGGAAGAACTATATATTTGTGTGTGACTGAAAGAAGAGAATACTTTCATATAGTTCAAACGAAACTTGTTGATTAATTGTTAATTATTCTTGGAATTGTGGCTACGTTTTCGAAGAAAATTGTTACCACTACGTAGTTCACTTCGTTCTATTAAATTATCATTTAAATTGTCTAAGAAAATGAGATTAATTTCACACAATTTTCGTACAAAACAAAAATCAGAAACCAGTATATTTTGAAGAAATTTTTGCTTTCATAAGGGTCATAATGGTTCCCGTATTAAAATATTTGTTGTGTTTATCAAAATAGTGCTACGTGAGTAGGTTCCATGTTTGATAAAATATTTTTGTCTTTGAACGATTTTGGATTGAATCTAAAATTTGGGTTTAATGTCTCATTTGGGCATGTCTCTTCATATTAATTTTAACGCATCTATCTACTAGTACAAAAAAATCCGGAGTGTCTTGAGACTTAGTTATGAAAGCAATGAGCTGGCCAACCTGAGAACCTCATCTGCTTACTCTCACCCAAACAAAATCAATTGAATAGCAATGAATCATACGTAAACCGTGTAAAAAATTAACTGCCCGATAGTCGATTGTGTACAAATCAACAATGTAAGCCCGCTCATTTCCGTCTACTAAAGCCGATGCGCGATGAATTATTATCACAAGCCGATGCTTACACGAACATCCAGCAAAAATCTCACATCTGTCCGGCAGATTCTAAACAAAAGCAGCACGCTCCCCCTTTGTATGCGTGTGTGTGTATGTATGTATGTATGTTATGCATAAACAACCGCACCTCTTACCACCCTTTCCCCCTCCTCCTTCCCTCTCATCATACAATCCCTCTGATATGTAATAAAAGTCACATCGTGATCATCAATACTTGATCGTTCGGCAGATTGATGAACGGTTTTATCGTTTGTTTCAATAACAGATACCGTAAACATCCGCTTCGTGCGCTCTTCGTTCGCCGATGGCGGCCGTTTGCTGTTTTCGATTTTTCCTAGAAACCCACGCTGCTTGCTACCACTTGATTGCCGTGCTAAGTCCATCACGTGGCAAAGTCCCATCGCCCGAGAGCCATGCTCCCAAAAAATACAAGCGCTGCCACTGGCGAAGGTCGAGTAAATCCCATTCGGCAATGAGATTTCCCGGGGCAAACAGAACAAAAACAAAAACCAAAAAACAAGAAGGAAAAATTAATCTCAGTTCTTTCATCAATCAGATAAGCTTTCCTCTCAATTAATATTTGTTTTGCGGTGTATTTATAAGACTGCTGCGCGTTTCCCGGTGGGATCATCTCTTGCTATGAGGGAAGGAACAAAAGCAACAGCAAAATAAAGAGAAAAAACACATTCCACCCCTCGAGTTAATGCACCAGTAGATCAGCACAAGTGCACAAGAACTTTAGGCCTGTCGTGTGTGTCTGTGTGTGTGGGTGTTGAAGTTGTTTTTATTTCCTTTTTTTTCTCAAAAAGTGGTCAAGAAAGAAAGTAAAGCGAATCCTTAGCGAGCACCTTTTTTTCTCTCTCTCTCTCCTTCGTTCGCCCTTTGCAATGCCACGAGAACGTGAAGTTTCTGCCCCAAGTCCGAATAACTTGTTTACGTTTGGCAAATGTTTCCTTTTTCCGTCCAATGATTTCATATATATATATATACATGGCCCGCTCGTAGGAGGGCGAGAAAAATTTATAGCTCTTGGGAAAATAAAATCGTTCCATTGCGAAGGCAGCGAGAATCCTACTCGGGCACCACCGTACACAAGCGCTGTGTACCGCGGATGGTCAGTTGGTGAAAATCATGAACTGTAAGGATGCTTATGGGTCGCTTCCGGTTTCGTTTGATTCTACTTCCCGCTGGCGCACCGAGGGTGGTGGGCACCAACAAGGGCGTTTCGGAGAGGGCAAGTGGGTGTTGCCGGCGAAAAGTTGTTTATTTCACATTCGACGATTTTTATCGATAACTTAATTTAACTTCTCTGATTGAATTCATCAGGGAAAGAGTGCGCGAGCGTGCGAGAAGGTACGCCGACTGCAAGGGCGAAACTCACCATTAAGTTTGATTTTCGCCCGGTTTCGCACTTCGCACACCAAAAAAAAAACCCTCCCGAAACGGACGACGAAAAACAGCTGAGGCACAACAAGCGACTCAAACAATCCCAACAGAAAAAAGTAAACGAACCATTCGGCACCATGAATAGATGAAAAATAACTTGCACCGAAAGTGAAAATAAGCTGACTTCACAGAAGCCAAATGCCAGCCGGGCACAGCAGTCGGGAGTCAAAGTTGCTGAGAGTTGGAAACTCAATTTCTCAAACGCTCAACAGCTCGATCGTGATCTCATGGGGATAGAGCGCACGGGCTGCAACACACGCCAACACACTAGTAGCAGGCAAAGAAAGAAATGTCCCTTTAACTTTCTCCGAGGGATGAGCGAAGCAAAACAACAACAGAAAAATAAAAAAAAATGTCCGAATAGTTGTAGGTTTGCTGTGGCCAGTATTTTCGTGTGTCGCTTTTTCTTGGTGCGACTCACTTTATTCCTTATTTGCTGTTCGCTTCTTTTTTTCTGTTTGACCAAAAAAAAACGGAAACAAGTTGTTTTGTGCATACGGGGGCACACATCAACAGACCAGCGCACGGACTCGATAGCAAATCCCGACAAGCGGAAATAAATAAATCAATTTACTTCGAACGCAGCGGAACAGGAAACTTCTTTTTTATGCTTCTGGGCGACAGCAGTAGAAAAAACGGAACGGAAATGGGACAGGATTTTTCTTCCTTTTCGGTACACGGCTGTACACTTGTTGGTTCGCGCACCGATAGCTTCCGGACGTTGGAAGGAAATTTCGGAGCTTTCGTTTAGGGGAAAATGGTTCTGAATCTGAAAAGGTTCCGATTTGTTCAGTTTTTTTGCTGATGAGCTACGACTGTATGTCGATTTAAGTTGAGCTGATTCATAGAAATATAAGTATAATTGTTCATAATGAATTATTAAAAACTGGTTCATTGGAAGCCATCGAAACAGCAACAAAAGAGAAACTATATGGTGAAACTGTGATACGTGAATGCATTCGAGAATTATACTTTTCAATATATAGTTTGGTAGTTGATCCCAAAACGAACATTCAAATATTCAATTTAAATCATTTTTTTAAGATTCTCTAAAAAAAATTGGGTTGCAAATTTAATTTCTCATAGACCAGTTATCCGATAATTTACAAATGATCACCTTATATACTTTACACCATTAGCAAGTTATTGAGGAAACGGGTACTAATATATTTCAGATTTTCATTTTAACTTGTTAGCAATTATCACATCAACTTTCCAAACATAAAATGCTTCTCATTCGGCTTATCAAACATTAATTTTGCATTATTTTTCGGAATTTAATCTTAGAATTTGCTGCGGCATTCATAACAATAATTGGATCGTTATTTTTCTTAACTTTCACAAGAATGCTTGAATGTGTATCCTTTTGTGTGAATTCAAAGCATTCGATTCGATGATTTTAAAAGCGACATGTTTAATCGCAAACTTTCAAAAAAAGTTCTTGATTGTATGAAAAACTTGTGCTAACAAGAACTCTTTTCTAAATTCATCATTATTGATCAATTTTGTTGTGCAATTTGTGAGAAAGCTATGCAAGAAGAAACAATTTAAATAATACAGTAAACGATATTCCTTCTTCTATTCATCTAGTTCTAAGAGTTCATTAAGAAATTCATTTTGCGTCATATTTATACTCCTCACTTGAAGTGTTATCTGCTTACCGCAACCTTGCAGCCTTGCGACATTCAAACAAACAAAAAAAACCATTGTTTTACCTTATGAATCCATGCAATTCCGGCGAAAGTTTGCAACACACACATTTTCCATTGTGAAAGAACTAGTTTTCTTTCATCAGTTTCTGTTTTCAAAGAACTTTACGCACACGAGTAACATGAGTGAGTGATGTGGTAAAGTTCCTGAGCACTTGTTTTTCTCCGGAAACGTCATAACAAGCACAAGGTGTTTGCTTACAATAGTGTGCGGAATGGTACAGCACATCGATTGGGGGTTTCACTGCTTTACAGCCAGTGTCATTGTCTGATGGCACAAAAAGAAAATCCCTTCCAAGTGTGTTTGGGGGTAAACTATCGAACCGTACAACATCAAACGATAGATTATGGTTGTAATGCCTTCTCCATCGCTCGTAATAAGAACCCTGTATACACAACTGTACAATGACACATCATTTCTGACTGTCTGCTAGAAAATGGTAATGGATGCTGGGCAAGGAGAGAGAGAGAGAGAGTGTGAAAAAAAGGAGAGAAAAAAAGGAGTTGGTTCCAGGAGTTAGGGGTTGTAAACGGGAGCAAACCAACGCAACAATAGGGTGCGGGAAAATCTGCTTGTTGAGCTGTTTTGTTGCAGCACAGAATGCAAGTGTTGATGGGTTCTAAGCCCCGGAGCTGTCTTGCCGTGTGGTTTAGCTGGAAATAAATCCGACCCCAAAGCCGGCAACCACAGAAAACAGAAGCGAATCGTCGTCGTCATCGTCTTTCCGTTTGGCCGTAATCCTTAATGAAAATGCAGATGAGTTTTCATCGCTGTAAGAGGTGCAGACTTACATCGTTTTTTTGCTTGATTTTGTATTTTTCTTCACTTTTGCATGGTCCCCCGGTATGCTTCGAGCAGAAGGCAAGCATTTTCCGGCATGCCTCGTTTTTTTTTCTTCTGCTGCGTGTTCTGCCCGTAAAAGTTATGAAAATCAATAACCGTTACGGGAACGAGGCAATGAAATTACTAAGCTGCTCCTGCTGCTACTGTGGCTGCTGCTGTTAGCATAATTGTTCAGTAAATAAAAGCCCAGTCCAGCTCAATCGATACACCATCTTCGTGTTCGTTTGCGTGGCCCCACCCTCGATGGTCACTGCCGAAGCAACCGAACTCGATGGAACTGATGGAACCTTCATGAAGTGGAGGTTGTGTTCATTTTTTTTTTTATATTTTCGTGAGCATAGGGATTAAATAGCCCAGACGCGCTCACCATCACCATCCACGTCCACGATGCTTAATGTCAATAACAAATCAGCATAACCTCAAAAGCGTACCTCAAACGCACGAACGAGCTGCTGCACAAACCAGACACCGAGATTATGGTCGTTTTCTTGAGGGGATAAAGATCGTTTTGTTGGTGCTGTGTTTGTCCCAAGTCGTTCGGGGTTTGATCTTCAGCGGGCGAACCAGATGGTGCAAACGTTTGTTGACCGTGAAGAGCGCGTTTCGTTTGCGTTTGTCATTTGCTGTGCTGTCGCAGCCGCATTGGCAAAATGCAATTTATACTTTGTTCTATTTTTATTTTGTGAAGAATGAAAAAGAAGGAACGTTTTTAATGCTCTTTTATTAAGGAAAGTTCTCGCTGGAATGTAGCAAAATCAGTTTTAAGTATTCCATAGTGGAAGTGATATCGTTGAATCATGTCACTTTGTGGCAACATGTTTCTCACTTCCTTTTTAGCAAAAACAGACCCCAAAGAGTCGCGTCGTTCGAGCTGTACCGAGCAGAGCACAATATCCTGTTTCTCCGTCAATCAAACGTGGTAACCCTCGACGAACGTACCGGTGTGTGTTTCGCAATCGCAAAAAAAAAAACCCCATACGAAACGGAATGAAAGTCGCTTGTGCATGTTCTCATGCGCTGCTGTTGCTCGATCTTTTCCGCCTTTTATTAACCACATAAATATGTCTAGGACGTCCACAAGGCAATGAACGTTTGGCTCATATTCTACCGTACGGAGTCGTTTTGGGAGGGAGAAGAAAGGGGAGGGGAAGGCACACACACGCATACGACACATGCCGCCGGAGTCGGAACGGGCAACGTTAGGGAGAGCCATTCCCGGTTGACAGTGCGTTTCCGGTCCCGACGAGAGTGTCAAATGATGCTCCAGCTTTGCATTACACCTTCTGCTGCCTGGCAGGGTGCTATTTTAGATTAAATTTTGTGCGCAGCAGTATGTCTGTGCGAAACACTGTGCTCCTTCTGCTTTGTGTTAAGCAAAACGCAGATGTAACCGTCGGTCGGTGTACTGATTGGTGAGACGGTTAAGATATATTTGATGGGGATGGCTTTTTCAAAATTTAATGTCAAGAAAGTTGAAAGATCTGTGCAATGCACTGGTTTTGTACTGTTTGATTATCATATTTTCATTTTTAATCATACATAAATTTTATGTTAATAATGGCACTAATTAAATGTTTCTTTCTTGTTTCTTCGCAGGTATGTTGGAATGTTTCAGCAAGACTGATGTCATCATTTCGTGAGACCACAAAACTAGACGTTTGGGGATGCTTTATTTTTTTATACACACTTTTACTTACACTAACAATACGCACACAGCCTCCTAATGGTTACTACTAACATATTAAATTGTTTATATCTGTTGTATTAATTTATTAAAAACCTTTCGATTATCTGTTTGTTATTAATTTTAATGGATTGGAATTTAATCATATTAATTGATTTTGATTCTGCAAAACTTCTTGATCCCATTAAAATGTCTTTCATAAAGGCCCTTAAAAGTTTCGTAATATGTCTGCCTTTTCCAGAGAAATTTTGCTCCCATATCTTCGGCAGCAGCAAAACATGTGTTAACAATATTTCAGTTGAAATGCAAATCACCACTTCCACGAACTGGAGGATATTTATGACTTCGGTCCCATCGCAGCCTTGTCTGCTGCATTCTTTGTTAGCAACGTAAAAAAAAACATAAAATGTTGTCAAAATGTCGCTCACGAAAATGTGCCCAAAGTGTTCCTGTTTTGGATAAGGAATTTCCAAACAATATGGGTGGCCCCTTTGTGTCCGTCCGGCAAACGATTAGGGGGTTTTGGCTTGTAGCGGGTTCAATTTTTGACATAAAATTATAATGATTCTACGAAACGAGACACGTACATGTTTGCCACTGGAAAGGGACTTTTATTTTGGATAAAGGCATGGTTTAATTTTTACAAAATTATACTTTAATATTGGAATTTATATAAAGTTCTCAGTTCACTTCCATCCCACATAAAACACACACATTCAATCACAAGCAAGCAAGATACACAACATTTCAAACATTACACCTCCATGAGTATTGCCAGCCAGCATACAGCCACGATCATTTTGTTGAAAATGGAAATGTTTTTAATTTCAGGAAAATTCACTCCCACAACCGCAACAGTCGACACCAGTACGTACGACTTTAGTGACATTTCTTAGAATGGTTTTAGTCGCTCTATCTGTAATCCATGTAGCGTTCATCGCCTAGTTTATGCTCGTTTCCTTCGATGTCTTTGTAAGATTGTTAGAATGTTGTAAATCTATTTCTTAATCAACCGAATCGTTGCCAAATTGTTTCATTTTCTATACAACCATATTCTAAATTCACCTATCATAAATATTTTTTAAAAAACTATCAAAACAGTTCTTCAAAACGTTTTACTTTATGGAAGCATTCGGTATTTGTTGTGGCACATACAGTCTAAATTAATTCATCTTCATCATTTGTCGTTTCTTAAACATGAAATATAAATTGAATATTGTTATTATTGCTAAGAATTCCATCATCTTAATCATAACATCTTCAATCCGACCGAAGTTTGCATTGTAAAACTTGTACATTTGGGTAAATTATGCATGTCTTAAATAAAATTTCAGTTGAAATTGTTAGCAAAACTTAAATATTTGCAGTTTTTACCTACTTCGCACACGCAATTGGAGTCAATTGTGCTATAATTAACAGTTCCTTAGGAAGCAAAACGAGTCGTCGGCATGCCCGAGAAGGTTTTTGGTGAATAAATTCACCGATCCTTTAGCTAAAGTTGAACATTCGGTTTTTGGTTGGACAAGAATCATTCACCATAAAAAAGCCTTTTAAATCCAACTGCACTCCGGAAAAAAAACCGTCGCTAGAGAAACATCGGTTTTTGGATCGTCTTACATCACGGCGCATCTGTTATTCGGCAAATGCTGGCAATTGGCGCGTACGTGCGGGACTCGTTATGTAGGAAAGAAACATACCAAAAAACAACATTGTCGCTTATGTTTCGGGTCGGGCAACGGAATTGCTACCCGGGATATGTGGAGGCTTATGTCACAAGGCGTGTACGTCGCACACGTTCCAGTGTTTTTTTTTTCTCTCTCTCTCTCTCCTGGTTCATCCACCGTGCTGGTGCAGCTTTGTACGCTCCAGCACATAATCTTCTAATCCTTTTTTAACATTCAACAAAAATAAGTCCCCCACAATATGTTGTTACTGCTGTGATTTTATGCCCGTATGCTTCCCGGCCCGACATAAGCGTCCTTAGTATTTTAAGGGCGGTTTTTTCTTTATTAACCCACTACTACCCAACCCCGGTGGTGGGATCCTTTCATTTCATGTGGATGGTACTTTGGAGACGGGTTTTCATCAGTTTAACTCCCTATTTTTTTTTTTTTTTCGTCGGAACGGGTTCGCCCAGAGCGACCGTTGGATGCTCCTCAAGGCTCAAGTCAACCACTGCACCACGGGCCTAAGGACGTGTGCATCTGACGCTTCTTCACGGTTGGATCATGTGGTTCTGTGTGGCCGGTTGGCACAGTTTCGACAACAACAAAACAAAAAATAAAGACTCACCGGTCACCGGTGTTGCCAGCCCAGGCGAACGCTGAAGCACTCACTCTGGGACAAATAACAACAATTTTACGCTTATGTTGCAGCGATTCGTTCTCCAGGTTTTTTTTTCCCATCTCTCGTTGCTGTTGTTGGCCATTTTGTGTAAAACCTTGGCAGAAGGTTTTACCGACGAGTCGGTACGAGAATGATTTTCCAGCCTTTTTTTTTTTTTGTGGCCATGTTTCATCGGCAATTTTACACACGGCTAACGGTTGGTTGCTTTGCACATTTGCACACCTGTACGGTCATCTTTCGCTCAAGAGCACGGTGTTGTTACTGAGGGACGACTCCCGCGGGTGTTTGGCACACGTTTTGGCCGTGCTGGCATGCAGGCCGGAAAAAAAGTACGAACCCAACGCCCGGGTTGCTGAGTCGGGATTTATTTTTTACGACTCTTTCGGGATAATGAGCAAAGTACTTTCGCTCGACGTGGCCAGTTACACTAACCGTGCTGCTTGTTTTGGGGATTTTTTTTTTTTTGCTGGTGTGAGTGGCCAAGCAAAACACAAACACACACATGGAATAAAACTAGCAGCAACAGCATGCTAAAACCAAAATCGCTACAACCGAAAAACCAGGTGTGCGAAAGGGAGATTAAAAATTAATGAACCGGACTTACTGGACCATGCCGCATGCCGCATACACCACTGCCAAGCGCGTTTTGTTGGCCACGGAGTTCCCACGTGTAGCGCGTGGCCATATCGACAGCCCATCGGAATGTAGCGTCCTTTTTTACTGTGGGAAAGAGGGGGAATGGGGTGATGAAGGGGAAACCAACACCCCCACCCCCTCGCTCCCATTTTCCCATCCATTCTCACCACAGATACACACACACACACGGACCGCAAACAAGAGAAAAGTGGTTTAGTTTTGATAGGATAATGTGGCGACCGCTAAGGCCGAACCCGAACAGAGAAGTGTTCTCGGGCAGAGAAAGGCCATCACACATGTAGTAACTGCGTTTGCAATTATTTGCATTATTTAGTAGTTTCGGTCGGTAAGATACGACGGCAGAAAATTGCATTGGCTGCGTTCGGCTTAGTTCCATGGTGGGGCATGGTTTGCTCGGAAGTTCCTTGGCTTTTCGGTGCTTCTGGCCGGCGTCGGACTAATGCATTCGGATTCGCCTGCNATATATATATATATACATGGCCCGCTCGTAGGAGGGCGAGAAAAATTTATAGCTCTTGGGAAAATAAAATCGTTCCATTGCGAAGGCAGCGAGAATCCTACTCGGGCACCACCGTACACAAGCGCTGTGTACCGCGGATGGTCAGTTTGTGAAAATCATGAACTGTAAGGATGCTTATGGGTCGCTTCCGGTTTCGTTTGATTCTACTTCCCGCTGGCGCACCGAGGGTGGTGGGCACCAACGAGGGCGTCTCGGAAAGGGCAAGTGGGTGTTCCCGGCGAAAAGTTGTTTATTTCACATTCGACGATTTTTATCGATAACTTAATTTAACTTCTCTGATTGAATTCATCAGGGAAGGAGTGAGCGAGCGTGCGAGAAGGTACGCCGACTGCAAGGGCGAAACTCACCATTAAGTTTGATTTTCGCCCGGTTTCGCACTTCGCACACCAAAAAAAAAAACCCCAAAACGGACGACGAAAAACAGCTGAGGCACAACAAGCGACTCAAACAATCCCAACAAAAAAAAAGTAAACGAACCATTCGGCACCATGAATAGATGAAAAATAACTTGCACCGAAAGTGAAAATAAGCTGACTTCACAGAAGCCAAATGCCAGCCGGGCACAGCAGTCGGGAGTCAAAGTTGCTGAGAGTTGGAAACTCAATTTCTCAAACGCTCAACAGCTCGATCGTGATCACATGGGGATAGAGCGCACGGGCTGCAACACACGCCAACACACTAGAAGCAGGCAAAGAAAGAAATGTCCCTTTAACTTTCTCCGAGGGATGAGCGAAGCAAAACAACAACAAAATAAAAAAAATTGTCCGAATAGTTGTAGGTTTGCTGTGGCCAGTATTTTCGTGTGTCGTTTTTTCTTGGTGCGACTCACTTTATTCCTTATTTGCTGCTCGCTTCTTTTTTTTCTGTTTGACCAAAAAAAAAACGGAAACAAGTTGTTTTGTGCATACGGGGGCGCACATCAACAGACCAGCGCACGGACTCGATAGCAAATCCCGACAAGCGGAAATAAATAAATCAATTTACTTCGAACGCAGCGGAACAGGAAACTTCTTTTTTATGCTTCTGGGCGACAGCAGTAGAAAAAACGAAACGGAAATGGGACAGGATTTTTCTTCCTTTTCGGTACACGGCTGTACACTTGTTGGTTCGCGCACCGATAGCTTCCGGACGTTGGAAGGAAATTTCGGAGCTTTCGTTTAGGGGAAAATGGTTCTGAATCTGAAAAGGTTCCGATTTGTTCAGTTTTTTTTTTTTTTTGATGAGCTACCACTGTATGTCGATTTAAGTTGAGCTGATTCATAGAAATATAAGTATAATTGTTCATAATGAATTATTAAAACTGGTTCACTGGAAGGTATTGATACGGTTGGAAAAGAGAAACAATATGGCTTGACTGTGATACGTGAATGCAACAGAGAATTATGCTTTTCAGTATATAGTTTGGTAGTTGATCCCAAAACGAACATTCAAATATTCAATTCAAATCTTTTTCTTAAGTTTCTCAAAAAAAAAATGAGTTTGCAAATTTTTTTTCTCGTAGACCAGTGATCCGATAAATTTCAAATGATCACCTGATATACTTAACACCATTAGCAAGTTATTGAGGAAATGGGTACTAATATATTTCAGATTTTCATTTTAACTTGTTAGCAATTATCATAACAAATTTCCCAACACGAAATGCTTCTAATTCGGCTTATGAAACATTAGTTTTGCATTGTTTTCCGGAATTTAATCTTAGATTTTGCTGCGGCATTCATAACAATAATTCTATTGGATCGTTATTTTTCTTAACTTTCACAAGAATGCTTGAATGTGTATCCTTTTGTGTGAATTCAAAGCATTCGATTCGATGATTTTAAAAGCGACATGTTTAATCACAAAACTTTCACAATACAATTGTATAATTTTATAATTGTATGAAAAACTTGTGCTAAACAGAACTTTTATCTAAATTCATCATTATTGATCGACTTTGTTGTGCAATTTGTGAGAAAGCTATGCAAGAAGAAACAATTAAAATAATACAATAAACGATATTCCTTCTTCTATTCATCTAGTTCTAAGAGTTCATTAAGAAATTCATTTTGCGTCATATTTATACTCCTCACTTGAAATGTTATCTGCTTACCGCAACCTTACAACCTTGCGACATTCAAACAAACAAAAAAAAACCCTTGTTTTACCTTATGAATCCATGCAATTCCGGCGAAAGTTTGCAACACACACATTTTCCATTGTGAAAGAACTAGTTTTCTTTCATCAGTTTCTGTTTTCAAACAACTTTACGCACACGAGTAACATGAGTGAGTGATGTGGTAAAGTTCCTAAGCACTTGTTTTTCTCCGGAAACGTCATAACAAGCACAAGGTGTTTGCTTACAATAGTGTGCGGAATGGTACAGCACATCGATTGGGGGGTTCACTGCTTTACAGCCAGTGTCATTGTCTGATGGCACAAAAAGAAAATCCCTTCCAAGTGTGTTTGGGAGTAAACTATCGAACCGTACAACATCAAACGATAGATTATGGTTGTAATGCCTTCTCCATCGCTCGTAATAAGAACCCTGT
The DNA here is from genome assembly GCA_018908115.1 of Anopheles rivulorum. NCBI lineage: Eukaryota > Metazoa > Arthropoda > Insecta > Diptera > Culicidae > Anopheles > Anopheles rivulorum. The sequence goes on from STHB01000006.1 coordinate 3,202,906, forward strand.
ATACACAACTGTACAATGACACATCATTTCTGACTGTCTGCTAGAAAATGGTAATGGATGCTGGGCAAGGAGAGAGAGAGAGAGAGTGTGAAAAAAAGGAGAGAAAAAAAGGAGTTGGTTCCAGGAGTTAGGGGTTGTAAACGGGAGCAAACCAACGCAACAATAGGGTGCGGGAAAATCTGCTTGTTGAGCTGTTTTGTTGCAGCACAGAATGCAAGTGTGGATGGGTTCTAAGCCCCGGAGCTGTCTTGCCGTGTGGTTTAGCTGGAAATAAATCCGACCCCAAAGCCGGCAACCACAGAAAACAGAAGCGAATCGTCGTCGTCATCGTCTTTCCGTTTGGCCGTAATCCTTAATGAAAATGCAGATGAGTTTTCATTGCTGTAAGAGGTGCAGATTTACATCGTTTCTTTGCTTGATTTTGTATTTTTCTTCACTTTAGCATGGTCCCCCGGTATGCTTCGAGCAGAAGGCAAGCATTTTCCGGCATGCCTCGTTTTTTTTTCTTCTGCTGCGTGTTCTGCCCGTAAAAGTTATGAAAATCAATAACCGTTACGGGAACGAGGCAATGAAATTACTAAGCTGCTCCTGCTGCTACTGTGGCTGCTGCTGTTAGCATAATTGTTCAGTAAATAAAAGTCCAGCTCAATCGATACACCATCTTCGTGTTCGTTTGCGTGGCCCCACCCATGACGGTCACTGCCGAAGCAACCGAACTCGATGGAACTGATGGAACCTTCATGAAGTGGAGGTTGTGTTCATTTTTTTTTATATTTTCGTGAGCATAGGGATTAAATAGCCCAGACGCGCTCACCATCACCATCCACGTCCACGATGCTTAATGTCAATAACAAATCAGCATAACCTCAAAAGCGTACCTCAAACGCACGAACGAGCTGCTGCACAAACCAGACACCGAGATTATGGTCGTTTTCTTGGGGGGATAAAGATCGTTTTGTTGGTGCTGTGTTTGTCCCAAGTCGTTCGGGGTTTGATCTTCAGCGGGCGAACCAGATGGTGCAAACGTTTGTTGACCGTGAAGAGCGCGTTTCGTTTGCGTTTGTCATTTGCTGTGCTGTCGCAGCCGCATTGGCAAAATGCAATTTATACTTTGTCCTATTTTTATTTTGTGAAGAATGAAAAAGAAGGAACGTTTTTGGTGCTCTTTTATTAAGGAAAGTTCTCGCTGGAATGTAGCAAAATCAGTTTTAAGTATTCCATAGGGGAAGTGATATCGTTGAATCATGCCACTTTGTGGCAACATGTTTCTCACTTCCTTTTTAGCAAAAAAAGACTCCAAAGAGTCGCGTCGTTCGAGCCGTACCGAGCAGAGCACAATATCCTGTTTCTCCGTCAATCAAACGTGGTAACCCTCGACGAACGTACCGGTGTGTGTTTCGCAATCGCAAAAAAAAAAAAACCCCATACGAAACGGAATGAAAGTCGCTCGTGCATGTTCTCATGCGCTGCTGTTGCACGATCTTTTCCGCCTTTTATTAACCACATAAATATGTCTAGGACGTCCACAAGGCAATGAACGTTTGGCTCATATTCTACCGTACGGAGTCGTTTTGGGAGGGGGGAGGGGGAAGGCACACGCATACGACACATGCCGCCGGAGTCGGAACGGGCAACGTTAGGGAGAGCCATTCCCGGTTGACAGTGCGTTTCCGGTCCCGGCGAGAGTGTCAAATGATGCTCCAGCTTTGCATTACACCTTCTGCTGCCTGGCAGGGTGCTATTTTAGATTAAATTTTGTGCGCAGCAGTATGTCTGTGCGAAACACTGTGCTCCTTCTGCTTTGTGTTAAGCAAAACGCAGATGTAACCGTCGGTCGGTGTACTGATTGGTGAGACAGTTAAGATATATTCGATGGGGATGGCTTTTGCAAAATTTAATGTCAAGAAAGTTGAAAGATCTGTGCAATGTACTGTTTATGTACTATTTGAATATCTTATTTTAATTTTTAATTATACCTAAATTTCATGTTAATGTCGCTAATTAAATGTTTCTTTCTTGTTTCTTCGCAGGTATGTTGGAATATTGTAGCATTCAGGCTGATGTCATCATCATTCGTGAGACCACACAACTAGACGTTTGGGGATGCTTTATTTTTTTATACACACTTTTACTTACACTAACAATACGCGCACAGCCTCCTAATGGTTACTACTAACATATTAAATTGTTTATATCTTTTGTATTAATTTATTAAAAACCTTTAGATTATCTGTTTGTTATTAATTTTAATGGATTGGAATTTAATCATATTAATTGATTTTGATTCTGCAAAACTTCTTGATCCCATTAAAATGTCTTTCATAAAGGCCCTTAAAAGTTTCGTAATATGTCTGCCTTTTCCAGAGAAATTCTGCTCCCATATCTTCGGCAGCAGCAAAACATGTGTTAACAATATTTCAGTTGAAATGCAAATCACCACTTCCACGAACTGGAGGATATTTATGACTTCGGTCCCATCGCAGCCTTGTCTGCTGCATTCTATGTTAGCCACGCAAAAATAAATACATATAATGTTGTCAAAATGTCGCTCACAAAAATGTGCCCAAAGTGTTCCGGTTTTGGATAAGGAATTTCCAAAAAATATGGGTGGCCCCTTTGTGCCCGTCCGGCAAACAATTAGGGGGTTTTGGCTTGTAGCGGGTTCAATTTTTGACATAAAATTATAATGATTCTACGAAACGAGACACGAACATGTTTGCCACTGGAAAGGGACTTTTATTTTGGATAAAGGCATGGTTTAATTTTTACAATATTATACTTTAATATTGGAATTTATATAAAGTCCTCAGTTCGCTTGCATCCCACATAAAACACACACATTCAATCACAAGCAAGCAAGATACACAACATTTCAAACATTACACCTCCATGAGTATTGCCAGCCAGCATACAGCCACGATCATTTTGTTGAAAATGGAAATGTTTTTAATTTCAGGAAAATTCACTCCCACAACCGCAACAGTCGACACCAGTACGTACGACTTTAGTGACATTTCTTAGAATGGTTTTAGTCGCTCTATCTGTAATCCATGTAGCGTTCATCGCCTAGTTTATGCTCGTTTCCTTGGATGTCTTTATAAGATTGTTAGAATGTTGTAAATTTATTTCTTATTCAACCAATCGTTGTCAAATTGTTTCATTTTCTCTACAACCTTATTCTAATTTCACCTTTCATAAATATCTTTTTAAATACTATGAAAACAGTTCTTTAAAACGATTTACTTTATGGAGGCCGAATATTTGTTGTGGCAAATACAGTCTAAACTAATTTAGTTTCATCATTTGTTGTTTCTTAAACATGAAATATATATTGAATTTTTTTATGACAGCTATGCATTCCATCATCTTAACGTATTATTCATAACATCTTCAATCCGACCGAAGTTTGCATTGTAAAACTCGTACATTTGGGTAAATTATGCATGTCTTAAATAAAATTTCAGTTGAAATTGTTAACAAAACTTAAATATTTGCAATTTTTATCTACTTCGCACACGAAATTGGAGTCAATTGTGCTATAATTAACAGTTCCTTAGGAAGCAAAACGTGACGTCGGCATGCCCGAGATGGTTTATGGTGAATAAATTCACCGATCCTTTAGCTAAAGTTGAACATTCGGTTTTTGGTTGGACAAGAATCATTCACCATAAGAAAGCCTTTTAAATCCAACTGCACTCCGGAAAAAACCGTCGCTAGACAAACATCGGTTTTTGGATCGTCTTACATCTCGGCGCATCTGTTATTCGGCAAATGCTGGCAATTGGCGCGTACGTGCGGGACTCGTTATGTAGGAAAGAAACATACCAAAAAACAACATTGTCGCTTATGTTTCGGGTCGGGCAACGGAATTGCTACCAGGGATATGTGGAGGCTTATGTCACAAGGCGTGTACGTCGCACACGTTCCAGTATTTTTTTCTCTCTCTCTCTCTCTCTCTCCTGGTTCATCCACCGTGCTGGTGCAGCTTTGTACGCTTCAGCACATAATCTTCTAATCCTTTTTTAACATTCAACAAAAATAAGTCCCCCACAATATGTTGTTACTGCTGTGATTTTATGCCCGTATGCTTCCCGGCCCGACATAAGCGTCCTTAGTATTTTAAGGGCGGTTTTTTCTTTATTAACCCACTACTATCCAACCCCGGTGGTGGGATCCTTTCATTTCATGTGGATGGTACTTTGGAGACGGGTTTTCATCAGTTTAACTCCCTGTTTTTTTTTTTTTTTTCGTCGGAACGGGTTCGCCCAGAGCGACCGTTGGATGCTCCTCAAGGCTCAAGTCAACCACTGCACCACGGGCCTAAGGACGTGTGCATCTGACGCTTCTTCACGGTTGGATCATGTGGTTCTGTGTGGCCGGTTGGCACAGTTTCGACAACAACAAAACAAAAAATAAAGACTCACCGGTCACCGGTGTTGCCAGCCCAGGCGAACGCTGAAGCACTCACTCTGGGACAAATAACAACAATTTTACGCTTATGTTGCAGCGATTCGTTCTCCAGCTTTTTTCCCATCTCTCGTTGCTGTTGTTGGCCATTTTGTGTAAAACCTTGGCAGAAGGTTTTACCGACGAGTCGGTACGAGAATGATTTTCCAGCCTTTTTTTTTGTGGCCATGTTTCATCGGCAATTTTACACACGGCTGACGGTTGGTTGCTTTGCACATTTGCACACCTGTACGGTCATCTTTCGCTCAAGAGCACGGTGTTGTTACTGAGGGACGACTCCCGCGGGTGTTTGGCACACGTTTTGGCCGGGCTGGCATGCAGGCCGGAAAAAAAGTACGAACCCAACGCCCGGGTTGCTGAGTCGGGATTTATTTTTTACGAGTCTTTCGGGATAATGAGCAAAGTACTTTCGCTCGACGTGGCCAGTTACACTAACCGTGCTGCTTGTTTTGGGGATTTTTTTTTTTTGCTGGTGTGAGTGGCCAAGCAAGACACAAACACACACATGGAATAAAACTAGCAGCAACAGCATGCTAAAACCAAAATCGCTACAACCGAAAAACCAGGTGTACGAAAGGGAGATTAAAAATTAATGAACCGGACTTACTGGACCATGCCGCATGCCGCATACACCACTGCCAAGCGCGTTTTGTTGGCCACGGAGTTCCCACGTGTAGCGCGTGGCCATATCGACAGCCCATCGGAATGTAGCGTCCTTTTTTACTGTGGGAAAGAGGGGGAATGGGGTGATGAAGGGGAAACCAACACCCCCACCCCCTCGCTCCCATTTTCCCATCCATTCTCACCACAGATACACACACACACACGGACCGCAAACAAGAGAAAAGTGGTTTAGTTTTGATAGGATAATGTGGCGACCGCTAAGGCCGAACCCGAACAGAGAAGTGTTCTCGGGCAGAGAAAGGCCATCACACATGTAGTAACTGCGTTTGCAATTATTTGCATTATTTAGTAGTTTCGGTCGGTAAGATACGACGGCAGAAAATTGCATTGGCTGCGTTCGGCTTAGTTCCATGGTGGGGCATGGTTTGCTCGGAAGTTCCTTGGCTTTTCGGTGCTTCTGGCCGGCGTCGGACTAATGCATTCGGATTCGCCTGCTGACGGTGGACGCACAACAATTACAATGGACAGGCGGGTCGGCATGCAAGCTTGCTTGGTGATCCCTGGAGGAGAGGAAAGGAGAGAGAGAGAGCAACAGAGAGAACAGGGAGAGAGACAGGCTGACTGGCATGCGATTAATAATTAACGCTACGAGAGATACGGTGGTTGCCAGGGATTATTTGCACCATGTTAGGATCCCGCCGGTCTGCTGCCGTTGCTGCTCGCCCGATAATTCTGAGTATAATATTTATTAGCATTTAAATGCAATATACATCAGGGCATGAGCAACAGCCGCAGCATCAGCATCGTAAGTGGTGAATGGATGCCTTAATTCAATACGGAACCTAAGTAGTGTAACATTGTTGGGTCACATAATACCATCCGAGCTAATAATTGGTGAAGCTTTGCATGAAAGTCAACGCCATTATGTTGAAGTTTATGCACGATTATGTCAAATTTTGCGTATCGTTTTTAGGAAGCTAAAGTTTTATAAACTTAACTATTGAAAAGACTAATAAGAGTAAAGTAATTGTGCTGTATTTCATACAATTTCATTTGTTGTTCTTAGGATTCATACCTTTAAGTTTTCCCGTAGAATTTTTCCTTCTGTATGTCTGCATGTCACGATCTACTTTCATCATTTCTTCCCATTGAAAACTGTGCTACGTTGCTAATCTTCAAAAACCTCACCTTCCACAGTTCCAGCACGCATCGTATGGGCGGCGGTTGATCACGATGCGGAGCTACCGTGCGACATTACGGCACCGTCGTCCCAGGATGGCGTCAAGCTCGTGCTGTGGTTTAAGGATTCCACCGGAATTCCGCTGTACAGCTTGGACTCGCGCAGCGGCGTACCGATATCGGGCGCCCAGCACTCGACCATCGCGAACGATCTCGGCCAGCGGTTGTTCTTCTCGGTCGGTGCCACGCCGAAGGAGGCCCGCCTGCAGATACGCAACATCAAAACATCCGACGGTGGCGTGTACCGGTGCCGGGTGGACTATTTCAACTCGCCCACGCGCAACTACCGTGTCAATTTGACGCTAGCCGGTAAGCTTTCCCGCTGCGGGATGTGAAAGTAGAAATGTTAGTTTTCCTCTGTTGGTTAGATTATGTTGTACATAATTTAAACTTTATGTTTGAATTAACAACAAGGCGAAAAATTCTAGATAAATAAGATTTTTTTATTTAACTTTAATGTTTCAATTTTAAACTACAACAACTTTACGCCCGTTTGCTTACAGTTCCACCAGAGGAACCAAGAATATTCGACGCACAGGGTAAAGAGATATCAACCGTTGCTGGACCATTTCGAGAGGGTCACGAACTGTTCCTGTCCTGTCAAGTCTCTGGAGGTAAGCAATTGCTGAACGTTTGTTTATGTTAATTTTCAAAACTATAGTTTGAAAAGTTAAATTTTTGACTTTAAGTTTAAGTTCTTTAGTCTTCTAAAATGCTATTTAAAATCGTACTAAAATTGTGATTAGAATTCAAACGGACATTTTTCGAATGCATCAGCTATTTTCCCGAGAAACCAACCGAACCAAATCGTGAACTGCATATAATCTTCGCCGTATCATCCTCAAATCCGTATCAACGCTTTTTAAGTGCAATGTAACTGTTTTTCCAGCTTCCATAAACAGACCAAAGTCTTGTCGTTGTTTTTCGGTCATCCTGTTTTTATTTTAAATCTCCCTTTTGCAATCGCCATAACGATCGGAAAAAAGGGAATGCCAATGTCTGCTGCAAATAAAATAAGCAAAAAGAAACGACCATTCTAGCTGCAATCGTATCAATGTGTCGAAAAGCGACTTGATGAAGCTTCCACACTTCGACATTGCCCCAACATGCCCGAGGGAGGGCAACGGATGTCCTGAGTACACAGTACAAACCGGAATCCGACTCCCTCTTGACGTCGAATACGACGAGTGGCCATGGCTTATAGTATTTTGCTTTTTCTTTCTTTTTTTTTTTTGGGTCGTGGAAATTGAAGCTAGCACCGAGCTGGTTTGTACAGTCAAGAAATCCTTTAACCGAGCTTGAACTGCTAGCCGATGAGCGTGTACAGCTTGTCAACAATAGGAGCACTACCATTTCCAGACCAGACCAGATCAGACCGTTGGCCTTGCCGATTGGCACTTGGCTTGTGCTGCAGGGAGGTTTTTTTTTTCCTGCAACTTCAGCTTCCACCCAGAGCTTCCACCGTTACAGGATTTCAGTTTGATTTTTCCAACAATTTTATGTCGGCAGGTAACGTACACGATATTCCCTGACGACGTTTCACTCTCGAAAATTGCTTCACCTGTAACAGGCAATCTATGCGCCCACCTAGTGGGCTCGGTTCGGATGGTGAAAGGAAAAGCAAAATAAAATAAAAATAAATAAATTTTCACAAAACGGGCTGCTCGTTTACTCGCACCGGCAAGAGATACCGACCTGCGATGATGCTGATGATGTTGATAACAGCCTGCCTGGTGGCTGGTGAGACAACCGGTAATGCCTGCAAGCTCGTAAAAAGTCACACAAACAACAAACCGTGCATCGCCGGGACGTCGGTCGCACGGTGTTCGAATGTAAACTGTTTGCATTCGAATTTAGGGCGCCATAGATTGGCGCGAAAAATCCTTCCGTTTACGATGCTCCAACGTAACGCTCCGATACAAGGCCGTGGTGTTGGAGTATTTTTTTTTGTAATCGGCGTGTGTCGTACGATCAGCATGGCAACACTGGTATGGAGAAGCTATTGGCAAAATAGGTGTATAGGACTTGAATTCGTATGGGCTATCCAATCATACTTCGCAGTTTGTGAGTACATTGAACCATGATTGTTGTTGGTTTTATTCGCAAAATATAAACATTTATTGTTTCCATGAAAAAAAATAAAAACTTGAAGATATTTATGTCGTAACATAAAAATTTACCAAGTAAAAAATAAAAAAATAAAAAGAAATTTTGGAAAATATTAAACAGATTATTCGGATTTAGTCCCAAATTTAATTTGACCGCACTGACCAAAGTCAATAGAGAGGAGGTCGACGCATACCATATAAACTGACAATTCTCCGTGGGAAAAATTTTTTGGACCAAACTGTCAGATTTGTTTACTTTCGTGTGGTGTTAATGTGTGCATTTGAAAGCAGTGATACTTAAACTAACTTAAACTAACTTCTTTTCGTGCTCCGACGGCTGGCGCCCTTGCAGAGGGCCTAACTGGGCAACGCTCTCCTTAGGGCCTAGTCATAAAACTATGAAATATTTAAGAATGTACCGCTGCTCTGATAGAACTACATTTTTTATAAACAACTTTTAGACCAAACTGTCAAAATTACAAAACCAACAAAAACCATCTATGAGGTAACCTGTTCTTTAAAATAACCTTGGCACTGACAACAAATGAAAACAAACAAATGTCACTTTGATAAACAAACATAGTTTACAGCGTCAGGCTGATTTCTCCAACTTCCTATATTCGTTACGAGGTTGTGAATTTTATGAATCTTAAAATCGTTGACTCTTGTTTTGAAATGCAATATAAAAAGTAGTGTAGTAAAATAAAGCGAGAAATAATAATGATATAATGTATAAAAAATTGTGAAAAATAATAATAGGCTTATTTTGAGAATACAATAAACATCAGTACACGCAACTGTTAAATATAAAGGCTTAACAATTTACCATTGCCCTGCTCGGACTCTAAGCAACAACGCCTGAAAGTATGCATTCACTAGTTGCGGCATCACTTTTGTCCACTTTTCTCGCGTCCGCCGTAAGCTAATAGTGACTGTACTAAAAGCCCCGTTTTCGTGAAATAATGAAAAACAATAACATTTTGTTCACATTGATACCGACCATTGAATGAAAGGCGATTTATTTATTTTTGCTTATAAGCCTCCTTAAAATGTGCTGAATGCCAGCGTACAACCCACTTACACCTAAAAAGGCATCCCGAAAACGATGTACTACGCGCAAATAAATGTTACCACAGTTCGTCGACCGAACTTCATAAACAGACAGCGCACATTCGCCCTAAATACCACCCCGAAAATGTTTCCAATGAAACGAATTACATTTTAACATTGCCACCGCATCCACCGGCACACACACACCGTGGTGTGGCTCATGGTCTTTACGCTTCATGAAAAGTTGTTCATTCACGTACACCACTTGCGCCCGTATTCCATTTAGCTTTGCCAACCATTTGATAGACCATTCACGCACCCTTCTTCGGTCCTTGGCACGGGTGGCCGACTAAATAATAAAAAAAAGAAGAAAACAAAGCCAACCCACTCGTACCGCCCTGCCCTAATCTAAACGCGCGAATGCGGAACGGTTGCGCCGCTGCAAAAATGAGCAGGGCTGCTGCTCTAAAAATGGTTGCCGAATTTTTAGAATGGGTTGCAACATAAAAGTACGCCACGGGGCCGCGCACTGAAAAAAGGTTATGGCCAGAAGCGCCATACTGTCACCACATCCACTGCTGCCACACTAAATTGTTCTGATTCCCGAAAATGCTCCCAGCAAAACGAGCACATGTTTCACCAGCAGCCGAAGCAGCAGCAGCAGCAGCCGAATCAAGGGCGCACATGAAACATTGTACTTTTCGATGTCTCCTTCGTGGCAGCCGGCTCAGTTGGACGGAAGCGTGATATAAACGGGATGCACGAACTTATTTTCCTAAGTTTTTCTCATCATCGAGTGGTGGGGGTGGGGGGGGGGGTGTTTTCTCGCTTTTCTTTTATTACCATGCCCGCGCTACGGTCCCTGCAAATAGGCTTATTATTTATTTAGCTCCACACGAAAGCGCACCCCACTGCTGGTGCTGATGCAAAAACAACGCCCGGCAAGAGGTAGTAGTAGCACCGCTGTACCGGAACTACTTTGCAACCGGGCGCTAAAGAAGACACACACGTGGTGTGTGTGAAAAAACACTTTATATTCATGGTCGAACAGTGGCAAACGAAATGGCACGTGGCAACGTATGCCTTCGGAGAGTTCGTAATTCACCGTGGCTGTATGGGTAGGGAAATGGGAAAGAATAATCGAGAAAAACTAAATCACACGAACGCGTTCGACAAAAAAGGGGGATGAGCAAGCTTTACGAAGCTTTAAAGCTTTTCGGTGGAAAAAGTTTCGCTAAACCGAGTTTTCGTTTTGTGTTTGGCAAAGTATAAATGAAAGTTTTATGACTTTTAAAGTGATCTCGAAAGGAATGTATTTTAGGTGGCAACAAAACAAAACAGGCACATGCAAAGAGCGATTTTAAAATTAGCAGCACAAGAACAGCTTCCCTACAAAACCCCGGTGTATGTGTGTGTGTGTGTGTACCATCCGTAACAATGCATAAAACATGCAGCAGTTCTGTTTCCTAATTTTGATAAGCTTCTGTTCCGCTGGCGCAAGAATGCCTCAAGAAGCGCAAGGCAACCTTCAGGCAGTGGAATAGAATCAAACACATTTAAATAAATAATGTTTGCTATTTGCTTTGGCTTCATTTTTTTTTTCTTCTTCTCCTCCCCCTCCTCCTCACAATTTCCAGGACGTCCACCGCCGCGCGTCACCTGGTGGCGGGATGGTGTGGAAATCTCCAGCACCAGCCATCCATCCGCCGTCGAGGGCACCTCGGCGATGGTGAATCAACTATTCATCAGCACCGTCACGCGGGACTTTTACGGCACGAAGCTGCAGTGCCGCGCCGCCGGCTCGAAGCTGGTGCCGGCCGTCTCGAAGGAGGTCGCCATACAAGTACACCGTAAGTAAATCCGGGCGTGCCGGTGCCCCATCACGGACCGCAATCGATCGATAGTCAAATGAACCAATTCTTGGGTTCGGTTTCTCCCTTTCCGCTTTCCTATTTGCAGTAAAACCGCTGCGAGTGAAAATCATTTCGCCGAACGAGCTGCTGACGGCGGGCCGCCCGGTACCGATCCGGTGCGAAGCGTGGGGTTCGTTTCCGGCGGCGAAAATCGTTTGGCTGCTCGACGGTGAACCACTGCGCAGTGCCGACATTACCGTGCACACCGACACCAACGTAAGTAGGCGGGCTATGCCGGGTTGGATACCGGTTCATACCTGCACACATGTCTCACCCGTTCGTGTTGGCGTTCCTTTGCCCGCAGGACTCCAATCTGACCTCCAGCATACTGACGCTCCGGGTGACGGCCGAAAATGATGGTGCCGAGCTGACCTGTCGCGCTTCCAACGCTTGGTTTTCGGGCGGTGCGATCGAGGATAAGCGCATCATCAGTGTTGCCTGTAAGTACCAAACCGCATCGTCTTGCATCGACCAGCATCCGAACGGCTCCTAACGCCTGTGACGCTTGTTTTTCACGTATAAATTACACACCATACAGCAGCGCGCCCCATGATGAGCCTTTTCAGGCGCCTCGCGAGGTGATGAAATCTTTAACGACTTCCGTCCCGTGATGGGAACCGCGTGCTTTATTTATGTTGCCGTGTGTGGCGTTATCTGTCACAACCCTTTCCATCCCACTTGACAGGCCGGCCGGAACTACTGCAGCACATCGATCTTCTGCCCAACGTTATCGTAGCGCGGCCAGAATGTCAGTGTTGTGGTTGTGTGTACCGAAAATGATACAACTTCTCACCAACAATAACCACTAACGCTTACTAATCATTCAAAAAACAACATGGCCGGGCAACGAGTCGGACCACCACTTTTGCACCCAGGAACCTGCCGGACCGAAGTGCACGCAGCGACAATGGGCAGGAAAACATAGTGCAATGGTTACGATTTATCACCCGCCAAACGGTGAACAGTGATGGTGGCGGTGGAAAAGCGCAACCACTTTCCGTCTGCCAACGACGATGACGATGGCTGTCCGTCCGCCTCGGGACTGTGGGACAGGGCAGAAAGATGAAAGACTATACCCTACCCACGGCCATCCATTCCATCTTTCGGGAAGCGCGCACGACCGGAGGATAACTTACGACCGAACCATTATTGCAACTCAGCAAAACGCGGAAGAAATATGCTGGGTTGGGGTTCGCTTGTTTTTTTTTGATTTTGGGACAGAATAATGGTTTGCTGCTGGTTTCGCAAGCCAACGTCGCACTGCTGGCTGGCAGACCGCTGCACACTGCAAAAGCTAATGGTTCTCCGCTGTGACCTTCTGCGGTTGTACATTGATTTATGAACGGTATGTGCGCTCGTCGGCACTTTTGCACGCCAAACTGGTTGGCGTCTGATGAGGCTTTAATCATGTCCTGGTATGTGCGGCAAGTGCACAACATGTACATGGTGTGCCCGAATACTCTCTTCTGTCCCGGTCGGTTCGCACTTTAATAATAATAAAAAACAATTACTATTCAATTTTATTGAATTTGGCGTAATTAAAAGCATTTAAGCCTAAACTGGAATTAATGCAATTTATGTACCACCATTTGCTGCTCGCTGCCAAGCTGTGCTGCTGTCCTACTGCGGTGGCTGGTCCGGTGGTTTCTGGTCCGAAAATTACATTGGGTGTAGTTTATTTTCCCACCACCGGGCCAGTCAACCATATTTTTAGTCGATTTCTATTACGTGCTCCAACCCAACCGTGGATGGTGTGGTGCAAGCTACACTGTGTGTGCGTGTGTGTGCACCATCGTACGCACAACATGCTTATCATCATTATCGGCAATAACACGATCTCCAGCTGCGCTTTATCTTCCCTGTCACTGCCGTGCATCGGGCCGGGCGTGCCGGAAAAATCCGCTTCCCTCTTCCACAAACAGTTAACTCCTCTCGCCTCCCGGGGTGAAAAGTGATGGTGACCGGCATATCAATATTTTACGCGACATAGTTTCCTATTTTCGGCGCAATGTACGCATTCGTCCATAAAACGCTTACCACCGGTGGAAATAGTTAATTATTTTCGGTTCAGAATTGCCCGACATTCTCCCTCCCGTGGGGCTGAAGCACGCAGCCGGTATAAGGGAGGTAATGTAATGTTTTCCATGCAGCGTTTAGCTAATGCTTTACCCCAGCCCTGGTCAGTGTGGTTTTTTGGGTTGGATCTGTGCCGACCATAAAGCGAATTATCCCGGTAACGATTGATGCTCGCCAACAGCACGTATTGTCGTGCTGTTGGAAGGGTTTTGCTTGCTGCAAGCAAGTTGGCAGACACGCATTACATGATCAATTTCCATCGAAGCTAGAATGGTGGAAATGAAAACAGATCACAATTTAATGTAGAATATGTTCCATTGTTTAGTGTTTTTAGTGTAAATTTTTGTATCTATAAAACATAACAATGACCATCAATTAGAAGGCATTTGTGCTCTTCATTCTCGGAAGTTACGTTTTTGAACTTATCAAGCAAATATCCAAAAATTAAGGCAAAATGTTCCAACCTTGATCAAAACAAAAAGACTTTCGATTGTCTTTTAACTGCTTGATTTTCCAGTAGATATAAGCAACTAGAAAGGGAAGTTTTCTTTGCAATTAAATAGTTTGTTGTTCCAACATGTGAACCAGGAATAGAAAATGGTTGGTAGAATGGATAACCAAATTCTATTATGTTTTACTTCTTAGAATTTTTATAAAATTAGTTTGTAAAATTCGATGTGTTGGAAGAATATCCTTGTTATACCACGTTTACATCGTGTACGGTAGAAAAGAAGGTAGAAACATTTTAAATTTATTTAAAATAACAAGAATCGATTTTATGCTTCTCTTATTTTCTCATTAAATTTTCATCTTTGCTGTACCAGAACATTGCATTTATTATACAGATAATGTATGATTATGATTAGTTTTGAACACAATAAAATAGATCATTATATTGTTGTTTATATTTAAACTTTTGTCGAGAACGCCTTATATCCATAGACTAACAACCATTGTACAAGTAATAAATTTCATAAGATCAATCATTATTGTGAGCCTCGTGACCTAACAAATCGATTTATTGTGAGAACCCAAAAAGTTCGATTTATTTTCCCATGTAACTGCCACTTTATTCTTTATATTGACTTTAACCCATGCAAAATTTAACACCTCACTTGGTGGGCAAGCAAATTTCGCATCCATTCATTGCTCGAGAAAGACTACATGGAACGTATGGCGTTGAGCAATCAATCGTGCCACTGAAAACAGTGGAACACTGTCACGGTAGGAATTAATTTATCGTTTAGACACCGAAAATCATTCACACACGCAAACTGAACAGCGCCAAAACCGAAAAAAATGGTTGCCTAACAATGGTAATGTCATTTAATTGAAGTTGGCTTCCGTACAATCCCATGCAAACGCCCATCGCGGGTCGGTTTTACACCACCCAAAGCGCGTGTCCTTTAATCATCCTCCACGGCTGGGGCGTGTGCAATGGAACGATAAATTCAATTTTATAGTTTTCCTTAATGGTGCGTCGGTGAGCATGGTGGAAAACGATTCCAACAGCAACGAGCCAACTCCTAACGATCGCACCAGACCAAACCGGACACGACGTACGATCTTTCCCACCGATTGGGGGACCACCATTGTGCGAATTAAAATTACCTTTTCACTGCAATTGTTGCTTTCGTTTTTTTTTTTGTTCCACTTCACTTTCACATGTGCTTTTTTTCTTCTCTTTCCAATGCTTGCCACACGGTTTCGACGAAAAACTAGACGAACCGGTCGTATCGGTGCATCTGTCCAACGAGGATCCTAGCCGGGTGATAACGCGCGCCGAGGGCGAGAATGTGACGCTCAAATGCCGGGCGGATGCGAGACCACCGGTCACTTCCTTTTCCTGGTACAAAAACGTAAGTATTATTGCATTTCCTTTCCAACATGCTGCTAGATACAGGGACACACGGAGAGGCTCAAGCCGGTGTCACCAGTGTCAGCTGATCCAGCACGGCACGGGCTCTCGCAGGGTCACACGCTAAAAGCCGTTGCCGTACATCCAGTATCCACTCAATTAGCCCCGTGGGAGTGTGGTGAGCAGGGGGAGGTATAGAGGAAGGTATAGGTAGAAGGACGAAGTAGAAGGCGGGTGGCTTCTGTTGGAAAATATGATGCTCTCGCTGGAAAATCAAGCACCTTCATTAGGTCGACTCACGACTGACCAGCGAACCAGCGAAACGGAAGCGAAAGCCACAGAAGTGTCGTTTCTGGGTCGTTGACAACACACACGAGCGAACGAGTATGTCGGCTCGGGCTCGGAAAGTCGGTGGCTTCGGTACTCAGTCGAGCGCACTCGTATGAGCAGTCGCTTCGACCAGGCGTCCATTCTTGATGAGATTCTCCGGTTCGTCTGTGTCACGGTGTTCTTCCTGTTAACGGTCGACCCGTGGCGGACAAGGCGGACAAAACCTTAATGTGACCACCCTAGAGGGAAGCTACAGTGCTGCGCGGTTTCCGGCACGTAATTAAATCATTAATCCCTTATTTCAAACAAATTAATCTTATTACCTTGCCTCAATCCTTCAGATATAATTAGTTTTACTATCGCCCAGCAAAACCATCCCGCCCCGACACATTCGACGCGGCACAAGGGGTGGTCTCTGGTGGTGGGCTTTCTGCATCGATCTGCGCCATGGCTTCCGGTGGCCGGAGTGAGTGGTTTTTTTTTTTTGGTTTGAAACCGAAACCACTCCACGACCGGGCACTCAATCACCTTATCTTCTTGGGATCGATGGGTTTTCAGCCCGTGGTGACTCGATATTTTGTTTTCGTCGCAATACATGGATTGCTTAATTCTCGCTACTGGAGAGCCGAACCGGGCCACATTTGCTACTTACCTATAGCCGATAATCCGGCAACCGGGCAAGTGTGTACAAATCCAATTAAAGCGATACGGGCTTAATAATTGAGTTTTGTTTAAATAGTGCTTACAAGCAGTTAATGTGCACCAGGCCAGGTTAGTGCTGGCCCAAAATGCTGCAATGCGGTCATGCTCGTGGGAGCAAATTGAATCTTTTATTTTATTACTAGCCCCTGCCGGGCGAAACAGCTTCTGCCAGCATCTGATAAAAGCGCGGCCAAACGGGGAGTTTCGGTGATACTTTAAAGCCGCTTGCCGAGAGTGCCCACGCCAAGGAGCAAGCCCAGCTTTAAGGTGACATCTCAGTCGGCAAAGAACGAGCGAGCGATGTTGCGTTTTAATTTGCGCCCGTGTGATGAATGATACCATCGAGCTTAACTGGATGCTGACCCCATCTACTCTTCTCTTCTCCCTCCAACACCCCCCTCCCCCTCTCTGCAGAATTCCCATTTCCAACACTAAGAAAAATGAGAAGAAGCTCTATTTAATTATCACTATGAAACCCCTATTCACTGCTCAGGCCATTCACGGGACCCGACAGGATAAAGGTTCCAAAAACGGATGGACGTCATACAGACATGCATGGCAAGCTTCGGGGAGGGGGTGGGTGTATATTGACCCGTACCCTTGTCCGCAACGAACGTGTCCCAGGCACGTTCGACTTCTGGCGCATAAGTTCCTTTCGGTGTTTCATTCTGGAAGAGATAACGTCCAACCGTTTTGCTTTGCTGCTTTCCATCATTTCACCTCGACGGATCGGCTTTCCTTTGACCTACGGGACTCGTGCTTGTGTGTGTGTGTGCGATCAGAATCTTTGCCCGAGGTTTACAACAAGAAAGAGAAAGTTAACTTCACTTGATGATGATTCCTTTCCTTGCTGGGAGAATCCTTACAAACAAGGCAGCGCACAAAAAGTTTGCACCACCAGTCCAGATGCTAACCCTTGATTTTGGCGATGACCTTTGCTGGCTTTGCTGTGTGTGTGCGTTCTTTTTGTGTGCACGGGGTGATGGTCTGAAATATGGCTTACCAATTTTCCTGACGCTTTCCATCCCGGCGTTTGAACCTCGGCAAAAGAATAGGGTTCCAGTCCAGGGAGTTCCACAGCCTGTTCTGAAAATCCATTCCCCAGCAGCAGCAGGACTCAGTTGGGGCCGGTTGTCACCAACCAAAGGAATCGATCGGCATTCGGGCATCGGCATTCGGAAGCGTTTCATCGACTGGTATTTCCTACTCCCTACCCAAATGCTATCTTTGTCCCAAGTCCTTCGGGAAGGCTTTTACGAAATAGCATCCAACACAGCATGATCATGCGTTTACCGTCCGTGTGCTTCTGGCCGGGCGAAGCGAAGGATCAAATAAATGGCAGACATTTCGATGGCAACCAAGATAAAACTAATTAATTTCCTCTACGGCAGCCCAAGAATGACCGAATGTCACTGCCGGGTTGGGTTGGAGATGCCGGCTGGGCTGGGGCTACACTCGAAGTTTGTGCTCAATGTCAAAGAAATCGTTATTGGGCGCCGGCGGCCGGTAAAGTGACGGTTTGCTGCATGGTGCGATGTAAAGTTTGCCCGTTCCA
Organism: Anopheles rivulorum; assembly: GCA_018908115.1. NCBI lineage: Eukaryota > Metazoa > Arthropoda > Insecta > Diptera > Culicidae > Anopheles > Anopheles rivulorum. The sequence goes on from STHB01000006.1 coordinate 3,220,828, forward strand.
TTCAATTTGGCCTTTGGGGTTGGCCGATTTGGGGCTCGCCGTTCGGTCAAGTAAAGTTTACTCGAAAAGAAGCTGTCCTAAATGGTAACGGAAGCCTGTCGGTCTTGTGCCGAAGCAGAGGGGTTTCGTCTAGAGGTTTTCGGTCAACAGTAATGGCCCTCAACTGGTTCAACTGGTTGGAAAAGTTTGTTTGTTTGAAATTTCGTTTTCATTCTCAAATTTATTAAAATTCATTTCGTAAAGCAACACTTGGCAGTCATAAGTGTGTTGGCTGAATGAAGCAATGGGAATTCATGTTGGAAATGTTACAAATCATCTAAAACATCACTTGAAAGAGTAAGTTTATTAAATATGTTTCTATTGTTGATTTTACAATAAAAAATCCTCCTTTTTTGCGTTCATTTTCGGTGATTGTAACATCAAAACATCGACCCAAAGGAAGTAAATCCCATTCCAAACCACCGCCAGACTTGAAATGGGGAAAAGCTTTTGATTTTTGCCGTCCCATTTGAACCGAGAACTTTCCAATGAAGCTGTTTGCCAGCAATGCTTTTGATTGATGCATGGCAAAAAAGGGGAAAAAAACCCAGTAATTCCTGTTGAAGAGAAAATGTGGTGCAGTGTGGAGGAAAACAGGACACTGTAGCACCAAGTGTGTTTGTGTGTGAGTGTGTGTGTGTGTAACACACGAGCTTGACAGTTCAATTATAGCTCGATTTTTTACCTTTCTTTTGCTCCCGAACCGGCACCGTCCGTTGGTGGCAAACATATCCGTGAGATCCCGACCTACGATATCCCACTTTTGTCACCCACCCACGCCATAAACCTTCCTTATCCTTCCTCTCACAGTACCAAATGTTCTTTTTTGCGAGCCGGGTAATATCACACGAAAACACTCTCAGCGAGCGAGGGCCGGAAGCCCGGTGTAATGGGCCCGAACACGAAGTGCGCAAGCAAAACCGGTGGCGGAACCTTATCGAACGGTGCCGATTTCTCATCCGACCGTGGAAAACGGACGCCTTTTCACTGAGGCGGGTCCGCGTCGGGGTGCACCATTTTGCGGTCGATCGGCCGGTACGTACGTACAAGCTCGTTTTCGTCCCAAAACATGGCAGCGAAAGATTTGTAACAAATGTTCATCTATCGCAACGAGATCTATCATTAGCTACCGACGCTCGACGGCAAGATCGATCGATGTGCTTGGTTCACTATGTAGCAAAAAAAAAAAAGAAAAAGAGGTTACCCGTTTGGATCGAAACGCAATTGAAGGGCGCTAATGATGTGCTTGTTCCCACAAAATCTTGCTCACACTACCGGCAGCGGGCAACCGTACCAACGGTGCGATTGAGTTTTCCACTTCGCAACGGTAGTACGGTCGCCACATACGTATCCCGTTGCCCTGCTTTCTACACCCTTCTACAAGTCCACCAACACAACGACCCCGGGACGAAGGAAGTTCGGTGCATGTTTGGTCCCTATCTCTAGTGTGACAGTTTGCTGCAATGGTGCTACCGCCGCACTAACTAACCACCCATTTTCTTTCTCTTCACCATCGTCGAACAACAGAACATGCGGATGTCCGGAGAAAATGGGGAAACCTTGTACTTGACGCAGCTGGAGCGGGAAAGTGCCGGCTCGTACGCCTGTGCTGCCTCCAACACGGAAGGTGAAACACGCAGCTCATCGCTAACGCTCAAAATACAGTGTAAGTACGGTTTGGAAGCCACACACCAGTGACAAGGTTGAAGTTGTTCCCTTAGCGTAGACACTTTTACTTTTTTTTTCTTTTTTGAAGGATTTATGGGACTTTGGTGTTCTCGTTTGCGGCTGAAATGTGGAGCAAAGATAATATTTTTTTTTGCGAGGAAAAATATTATCTTTAAGTACACCTTTTTGCCATGGAGAGATACAATATTTTCAAACAAACTATTATAAGAAAATTATCCAAAATAAATGAATTTATCTTCACTTCAAGGATTCGCCTCCCCTAAAAACAGCAAATTAAATTGCTCGCCCATTTTATCTATTTACCAAAATGCGAAAAATTATCATAATACGTTGCACGGTTTTAGTACACACTGCTTGAACTCACCATCGTTAAGTGGGCTACATTGCTGGCCTCGATTAAAGATGCTCGTTACAATCTGCTATCACACCCTGACTGACTCATCTTAATTGGGAACCGAGCTTACGGTGGTGATGGTGGAGGTGGTTTGGGTCATATTTTTTCATCACTACCAACCACCATTACCATAATTGAAAATCCATGAAAAATTTAACGTTCTGGTTGGCCTTGCTGAGGCGCAACACAAGATTCGTGCTTTGGTATCATCGTGGCGAATGGAAAATGTACAAACGAGCCCAAAATAAAACAAATAAATCGCCCATAAATGCTCGATAACTTTGGTCAACCCTCCGACCGCGTCGAGAGTTTCGGCTGGGGAGATGGTTTGTGGGTATATGGGTGTGTGTGTGTGTGGCCAGTGGGTGTGAAAAATGGTGGTGGTGTTGCTTTTGTAATTGGAACCTATTTTAAATGTAAATTCGAAGCTGCGGCCACAATATGTATAATTGATTCGCGATACAAATTATGCCGTTTCACTTCGATGAGGGTTTCTGTGTTTTACTGCATGATTTTACTGTGGAGAAATGTTATAAAAAGGCTTCCTGTATTGTTTCGTGGTAAAGTATCGATTTACTGACTCTTACCAATGGATTTAAGTAGCAATTTTTATTAAATACAGATGCTCTAATGTTGTCCCAAAATTAAAGTTGATTACTTTGTGGAAAAATCGAACCAATAATCTCCGTGATATGCTATTTACTCTTATTAATAGTCCCACCAACTTAAAGTCAAGCCGATTAACCTCGTAACTTGAATGAAGGACGTGCAGAACTCAGCACAATGTTGTAAACAATGTTTGTTTATCCTTGCGACATGTTGTCAGTGTTGCCAAAGTTTATATGTTCCGTTTGGTAATACAGTAAAGCATTCAAAAGAAAAACAAAATAAAGTTGGAAAACAATATTCTAACAAAACCCAATTAAAGTTTGTTTCATTAGTAGCTTCAGCTTCCCAGCTAAAGCACGGCAGACAAATTTTGTTTAACCAATCATTTAGGTGAATTTTGGTATCCCTCGTGGCAGTACCAGTGGGGCACATTAGGTATGTGGAAAGCCGAAAGCCAAAAAAACACACAAAAATACACATTGCACACATTGCACACATCATAGAGATAATTGAATAAAATGGAACCCGGGCATACAGAATAACAAACGATAATCATCGAACAGGGACGGGCCCTCACTGAGTGCTTCACGCTGCTATCAGTAACGTATCAGCGAAATGGTCACAGCTCATCGTCACAGCCCCCCTCCCATTGTGGGTGGCAGTAAAACGCAGCATCAGAGCAAAAGTAGGAATGCCCCCCCCCCTTTTTTTTTGTTTTGGTTGCTTCTCTCCCAACGTTACACATGAATCAGATGGCCGAAAATTGCGGATAGAGAGTAGAGGCCAATAAGTGCGCGCGAACCGAGAACCGAGCACAAGGGCAAANTACTGGACCATGCCGCATGCCGCATACACCACTGCCAAGCGCGTTTTGTTGGCCACGGAGTTCCCACGTGTAGCGCGTGGCCATATCGACAGCCCATCGGAATGTAGCGTCCTTTTTTACTGTGGGAAAGAGGGGGAATGGGGTGATGAAGGGGAAACCAACACCCCCACCCCCTCGCTCCCATTTTCCCATCCATTCTCACCACAGATACACACACACACACGGACCGCAAACAAGAGAAAAGTGGTTTAGTTTTGATAGGATAATGTGGCGACCGCTAAGGCCGAACCCGAACAGAGAAGTGTTCTCGGGCAGAGAAAGGCCATCACACATGTAGTAACTGCGTTTGCAATTATTTGCATTATTTAGTAGTTTCGGTCGGTAAGATACGACGGCAGAAAATTGCATTGGCTGCGTTCGGCTTAGTTCCATGGTGGGGCATGGTTTGCTCGGAAGTTCCTTGGCTTTTCGGTGCTTCTGGCCGGCGTCGGACTAATGCATTCGGATTCGCCTGCCGACGGTGGACGCACAACAATTACAATGGACAGGCGGGTCGGCATGCAAGCTTGTTTGGTGATTCCTGGAGGAGAGGAAAGGAGAGAGAGAGAGAGCAACAGAGAGAACAGGGAGAGAGACAGGCTGACTGGCATGCGATTAATAATTAACGCTACGAGAGATACGGTGGTTGCCAGGGATTATTTGCACCATGTTAGGATCCCGCCGGTCTGCTGCCGCTGCTGCTCGCCCGATAATTCTTAGTATAATATTTATTAGCATTTAAATGCAATATACATCAGGGCATGAGCAACAGCCGCAGCATCAGCATCGTAAGTGGTGAATGGATGCCTTAATTCAATACGGAACCTAAGTAGTGTAATATTGTTGGGTCACATAATACCTTCCGAGCTAATAATTGGTGAAGCTTTGCATGAAAGTCAACGCCATTATGTTCGAGTTTATGCACCATTATGTCAAATTTTGCGTATCGTTTTTAGGAAGCTAGAGTTTTATACACTTAACTATTGAAAAGACTAATAAGAGTAAAGTAATTGTGCTGTATTTCATACAATTTCATTTGTTGTTCTTAGGATTCATACCTTTAAATTTTCCCGTAGAACTTTTCCTTCTGTATGTCTGCATGTCACGATCTTCTTTCATCATTTCTTCCCATTGAAAACTGTGCTACGTTGCTAATCTTCAAAACCCTCACCTTTCACAGTTCCAGCACGCATCGTATGGGCGGCGGTTGATCACGATGCGGAGCTACCGTGCGACATTACGGCACCGTCGTCCCAGGATGGCGTCAAGCTCGTGCTGTGGTTTAAGGATTCCACCGGAATTCCGCTGTACAGCTTGGACTCGCGCAGCGGCGTACCGATATCGGGCGCCCAGCACTCGACCATCGCGAACGATCTCGGCCAGCGGTTGTTCTTCTCGGTCGGTGCCACGCCGAAGGAGGCCCGCCTGCAGATACGCAACATCAAAACATCCGACGGTGGCGTGTACCGGTGCCGGGTGGACTATTTCAACTCGCCCACGCGCAACTACCGTGTCAATTTGACGCTAGCCGGTAAGCTTTCCCGCTGCGGGATGTGAAAGTAGAAATTTTAGTTTCCCTCTGTTGGTTAGATTATGTTGTACATAATTTAAACTTTATGTTTGAATAAACAACAAGGCGAAAAATTCTTGATAAATGAGATTTTTTTATTTAACTTTAATGTTTCAATTTGAAACAACAACAACTTTACGCCTGTTTGCTTACAGTTCCACCAGAGGAACCAAGAATATTCGATGCACAGGGTAAAGAGATATCAACCGTTGCTGGACCATTTCGAGAGGGTCACGAACTGTTCCTGTCCTGTCAAGTCTCTGGAGGTAAGCAATTGCTGAACGTTTGTTTATGTTAACTTTCAAAACTATAGTTTGAAAAGTAAAATTTTTACTTTACGTTTAAGTTCTTTAGTCTTCTAAAATGCTATTTAAAATCGTACTAAAATTGCGAATAGAATTCAAACGGACATTTTCCGAATGCATCAGCTATTTTCCCGAAAAACCAACCGAGCCAAATCGTGAACTGCATATAATCTTCGCCGTATCATCCTCAAATCCGTATCAACGCTTTTTAAGTGCAATGTAACTGTTTTTCCAGCTTCCATAAACAGACCAAAGTCTTGTCGCTGTTTTTCGGTCGTCCTGTTTTTATTTCAAATCTCCCTTTTGCAATCGCCATAACGATCGGAAAAAAAGGGAATGCCAATGTCTGCTGCAAATAAAATAAGCAAAACGAAACGACCATTCTAGCTGCAATCGTATCAATGTGTCGAAAAGCGACTTGATGAAGCTTCCACACTTCGACATTGCCCCAACATGCCCGAGGGTGGGCAACGGATGTCCTGAGTACACAGCACAAACCGGAATCCGACTCCCTCTTGACGTCGAATACGACGAGTGGCCATGGCTTATAGTATTTTGCTTTTTCGTTCTTTTTTTTGGGTCGTGGAAATTGAAGCTAGCACCGAGCTGGTTTGTACAGTCAAGAAATCCTTTAACCGAGCTTGAACTGCTAGCCGATGAGCGTGTACAGCTTGTCAACAATAGGAGCACTACCATTTCCAGACCAGACCAGATCAGACCGTTGGCCTTGCCGATTGGCACTTGGCTTGTGTTGCAGGGAAGTTTTTTTTTTCCTGCAACTTCAGCTTCCACCCAGAGCATCCACCGTTACAGGATTTCAGTTTGATTTTTCCAACATTTTATGTCGGCAGGTAACGTACACGATATTCCCTGACGACGTTTCACTCCCGAAAATTGCTTCACCTGTAACAGGCAATCTATGCGCCCACCTAGTGGGCTCGGTTCGGATGGTGAAAGGAAAAGCAAAATAAAATAAAAATAAATAAATTTTCACAAAACGGGCTGCTCGTTTACTCGCACCGGCAAGAGATACCGACCTGCGATGATGCTGATGATGTTGATAACAGCCTGCCTGGTGGCTGGTGAGACAACCGGTAATGCCTGCAAGCTCGTAAAAAGTCACACAAACAACAAACCGTGCATCGCCGGGACGTCGGTCGCACGGTGTTCGAATGTAAACTGTTTGCATTCGAATTTAGGGCGCCATAGATTGGCGCGAAAAATCCTTCCGTTTACGATGCTCCAACGTAACACTCCGATACAAGGCCGTGGTGTTGGAGTATTTTTTTTGTTATCGGCGTGTGTCGTACGATCAGCATGGCAACACTGGTATGGAGAAGCCATTGGAAAATAGGTGTATGGGGCTTGAATTCGTATGGGCTATCCAATCATACTTCGCAGTTTGTGAGTACATTGAACCATGATTGTTGTTGGTTTTATTCGCAAAATATAAACATTTATTCTTTCCATGAAAAAAAAAAATAAAAATAAAAACTTGAAGAAATTTATGTCATAACATAAAAATTTACCAAGTTAAAAAGAATAAAAAAGAAATGTGGGAAAATATTAAAAAGAATATTCGGATTTTGTTCCAAATTTAATTTGACCGCACTGACAACAAATGAAATCAAACAAATGTCACTTTGATAAACAAACATAGTTTACAGCGTCAGGCTGATTTCTCCAACTTCCTGTATTCGTTGCGAGGTTTTGAATTTTATGAATCTTAAAATCGTTGATTCTTGTTTTGAAATTTTGTTTTGAAATGCAATATAAAAAGTAGTGAAATAACGCAAGAAGTCCTGATGATATAATTTATGAAAAATTATGAAACATAATAATAGGTTTAGTTTGAGAATACAATAAACATCATTACACGGAACTGAGCAACAACGCCTGAAAGTATGCATTCACTAGTTTCGGCATCACTTTTGTCCACTTTTCTCGCGTCCGCCGTAAGCTAATAGTGACTGTACTAAAAGCCCCATTTTCGTGAAATAATGAAAAACAATAACATTTTGTTCACATTGATACCGGCCATTGAATGAAAGGCGATTTATTTATTTTTGTTTATAAGCCTCCTTAAAATGTGCTGAATGCCAGCGTACAACCCACTTACACCTAAAAAGCATCCCGAAAACGATGTACTACGCGCAAATAAATGTTGCCACAGTTCGTCGACCGAACTTCATAAACAGACAGCGCACATTCGCCCTAAATACCACCCCGAAAATGTTTCCAATGAAACGAATTACATTTTAACATTGCCACCGCATCCACCGGCACACACACACCGTGGTGTGGCTCATGGTCTTTACGCTTCATGAAAAGTTGTTCATTCACGTACACCACTTGCGCCCGTATTCCATTTAGCTTTGCCAACCATTTGATAGACCATTCACGCTCCCTTCTTCGGTCCTTGGCACGGGTGGCCAACTAAATAATAAAAAAAGAAGAAAACAAAGCCAACCCACTCGTACCGCCCTGCCCTAATCTAAACGCGCGAATGCGGAACGGTTGTGCCGCTGCAAAAATGAGCAGGGCTGCTGCTCTAAAAATGGTTGCCGAATTTTTAGAATGGGTTGCAACATAAAAGTACGCCACGGGGCCGCGCACTGAAAAAAGGTTATGGCCAGAAGCGCCATACTGTCACCACATCCACTGCTGCCACACTAAATTGTTCTGATTCCCGAAAATGCTCCCAGCAAAACCAGCACATGTTTCACCAGCAGCCGAAGCAGCAGCAGCAGCAGCAGCCGAATCAAGGGCGCACATGAAACATTGTACTTTTCGATGTCTCCTTCGTGGCAGGCGGCTCAGTTGGACGGAAGCGTGATATAAACGGGATGCACGAACTTATTTTCCTAAGTTTTTCTCATCATCGGGTGGTGGGGGTGGAGGGGGTGGTGTTTTCTCGCTTTTCTTTTATTACCATGCCCGCGCTACGGTCCCTGCAAATAGGCTTATTATTTATTTAGCTCCACACGAAAGCGCACCCCACTGCTGGTGCTGATGCAAAAACAACCCCCGGCAAGAGGTAGTAGTAGCACCCCTGTACCGGAACTACTTTGCAACCGGGCGCTAAAGAAGACACACACGTGGTATGTGTGAAAAAACACTTTATATTCATGGTCGAACAGTGGCAAACGAAATGGCACGTGGCAACGTATGCCTTCGGAGAGTTCGTAATTCACCGTGGCTGTATGAGTAGGGAAATGGGAAAGAATAATCGAGAAAAACTAAATCACACGAACGCGTTCGACAAAAAAGGGGGATGAGAAAGCTTTACGAAGCTTTAAAGCTTTTCGGTGGAAAAAGTTTCGCTAAACCGAGTTTTCGTTTTGTGTTTGGTAAAGTATAAATGAAAGTTTTATGACTTTTAAAGTGTTCTCGAAAGGAATGTATTTTAGGTGGCAACAAAACAAAACAAAACAGGCACATGCAAAGAGCGATTTTAAAATTAGCAGCACAAGAACAGCTTCCCTACAAAATCCCGGTGTGTGTGTGCCACCCGTAACAATGCATAAAACATGCAGCAGTTCTGTTTCCTAATTTTGATAAGCTTCTGTTCGGCTGGCGCAAGAAGGTCTCAAAAAGCGCAAGGCAACCTTCAGGCAGTGGAATAGAATCAAACACATTTAAATAAATAATGTTTGCTATTTGCTTTGGCTTCATTTTTTTCTTCTTCTCCTCCCACTCCTTCTCCTCCCGCTCCTCCTCACAATTTCCAGGACGTCCACCGCCGCGCGTCACCTGGTGGCGGGATGGTGTGGAAATCTCCAGCACCAGCCATCCATCCGCCGTCGAGGGTACCTCGGCGATGGTGAATCAACTATTCATCAGCACCGTCACGCGGGACTTTTACGGCACGAAGCTGCAGTGCCGCGCCGCCGGCTCGAAGCTGGTGCCGGCCGTCTCGAAGGAGGTCGCCATACAAGTACACCGTAAGTAAATCCAGGCGTACCGGTGCCCCATCACGGACCGCAATCGATCGATAGTCAAATGAACCAATTCTTGGGGGGCATGGGTGGGTTCGGTTTCTCCCTCTCCGCTTTCCTATTTGCAGTAAAACCGCTGCGAGTGAAAATCATTTCGCCGAACGAGCTGCTGACGGCGGGCCGCCCGGTACCGATCCGGTGCGAAGCGTGGGGTTCGTTTCCGGCGGCGAAAATCGTTTGGCTGCTCGATGGCGAACCACTGCGCAGTGCCGACATTACCGTGCACACCGACACCAATGTAAGTAGGCGGGCTATGCCGGGTTGGATACCGGTTCATACCTGCACACATGTCTCACCCGTTCGTGTTGGCTTTCCTTTGCCCGCAGGACTCCAATCTGACCTCCAGCATACTGACGCTCCGGGTGACGGCCGAAAATGATGGTGCCGAGCTGACCTGTCGCGCTTCCAACGCTTGGTTTTCGGGCGGTGCGATCGAGGATAAGCGCATCATCAGTGTTGCCTGTAAGTACCAAACCGCATCGTCTTGCATCGACCAGCATCCGAACGTCTCCTACGTCTTGTGACGCTTGTTTTTCACGTATAAATTACGCGCCATGATGAGCCTTTTCTGGCGCCTCGCGAGGTGATGAAGTCTTTAACGACTTCCGTCCCGTGATGGGAACCGCGTGCTTTATTTATGTTGCCGTGTGTGGCGTTATCTGTCACAACCCTTTCCATCCCACTTGACAGGCCGGCCGGAACTACTGCAGCACATCGATCTTCTGCCCAACGTTATCGTAGCGCGGCCAGAATGTCAGTGTTGTGGTTGTGTGTACCGAAAATGATACAACTTCTCACCAACAATAACCACTAACGCTTACTAATCATTCAAAAAACAACATGGCCGGGCAACGAGTCGGACCACCACTTTTGCACCCAGGAACCTGCCGGACCGAAGTGCACGCAGCGACAATGGGCAGGAAAACATAGTGCAATGGTTACGATTTATCACCCGGCAACCGGTGAACAGTGATGGTGGCGGTGGAAAAGCGCAACCACTTTCCGTCTGCCAACGACGATGACGATGGCTGTCCGTCCGCCTCGGGACTGTGGGACAGGGCAGAAAGATGAAAGACTATACCCTACCCACGGCCATCCATTCCATCTTTCGGGAAGCGCGCACGACCGGAGGATAACTTACGACCGAACCATTATTGCAACTCAGCAAAACGCGGAAGAAATATGCTGGGTTGGGGTTCGCTTGTTTTTTTATTTTTTGTTTTTGGGACAGAATAATGGTTTGCTGCTGGTTTCGCAAGCCAACGTCGCACTGCTGGCTGGCAGACTGCTGCACACTGCAAAAGCTAATGGTTCTCCGCTGTGACCTTCTGCGGTTGTACATTGATTTATGAACGGTATGTGCGCTCGTCGGCACTTTTGCACGCCAAACTGGTTGGCGTCTGATGAGGCTTTAATCATGTCCTGGTATGTGCGGCAAGTGCACAACATGTACATGGTGTGCCCGAATACTCTCTTCTGTCCCGGTCGGTTCGCACTTTAATAATAATAAAAAACAATTACTATTCAATTTTATTGAATTTGGCGTAATTAAAAGCATTTAAGCCTAAACTGGAATTAATGCAATTTATGTACCACCATTTGCTGCTCGCTGCCAAGCTGTGCTGCTGTCCTACTGCGGTGGCTGGTCCGGTGGTTTCTGGTCCGAAAATTACATTCGGTGTAGTTTATTTTCCCACCACCGGGCCAGTCAACCATATTTTTAGTCGATTTCTATTACGTGCTCCAACCCAACCGTGGATGGTGTGGTGCAAGCTGCACTGTGTGTGCGTGTGTGTGCACCATCGTACGCACAACATGCTTATCATCATTATCGGCAATAACACGATCTCCAGCTGCGCTTTATCTTCCCTGTCACTGCCGTGCACCGGGCCGGGTGTGCCGGAAAAATCCGCTTCCCTTTTCCACAAACAGTTAACTCCTCTCACCTCCCGGGGTGAAAAGTGATGGTGACCGGCATATCAATATTTTACGCGACATAGTTTCCTATTTTCGGCGCAATGTACGCATTCGTCCATAAAACGCTTACCACCGGTGGAAATAGTTAATTATTTTCGGTTCAGAATTGCCCGACATTCTCCCTCCCGTGGGGCTGAAGCACGCAGCCGGAATAAGGGAGGTAATGTAATGTTTTCCATGCAGCGTTTAGCTAATGCTTTACCCCAGCCCTGGTCAGTGTGGTTTTTTGGGTTGGATCTGTGCCGACCATAAAGCGAATTATCCCGGTAACGATTGATGCTCGCTAACAGCACGTATTGTCGTGCTGTTGGAAGGGTTTTGCTTGCTGCAAGCAAGTTGGCAGACACGCATTACATGATCAATTTCCATCGAAGCTAGAATGGTGGAAATGAAAACTGATCACAATTTAATGAAGAATATGTTTCATTGTTCAGTGTTTTTAGTGTATAATTTTGTATCTATAAAATATAACAATGACTATCAATTAGAAGGCATTTGTGCTCTTCATTCTCGGAAGTTACGTTTTTGAATTTATTTAGCAAATATCCAAAAATTAAGGCAAAATGTTCCAACCTTGATCAAAACAAAAAGACTCTCGATTGTCTTTTAACTTCTTGATTTTCCATTACATATAAACAACTAGAAAGGGAAGTTTTCTTTACAATTAAATAGTTTGTTGTTCCAACATGTGAACCAGGAATAGAAAATGGTTGGTAGAATGAATTTTTAACCTAATTCTTTTATTCTTTACTACTTAGAATTTTTATAAAATTAGTTTGTAAAATTCGATGTGTTGGAAGAATATTCTTGTTATACCACGTTTACATCGTGTGCGGTTGAAAGAAAGGTAGAAACATTTTAAATTTATTTTAAATAACAAGAATCAATTTTATGTTGGTTGCTTCTCTTATTTTCTCATTAAATTCTCATCTCTGCTGTACCAGAACATTGCATTTATTATACAGATAATGTATGATTATGATTACTTTTGAATACAATATAATGGACCAATATAGTGTTGTTTAATTATATACTTTTGTCGTGAACGACTATGTATATACTAACAACCATTGAGCAATTATGAAATTTTACACGATCAAACATTATTGTTTGCCTCGTGACCTAACAAATCGATGCATTGTGAAAATCCAAACAGGTCGATTTATTCTCGCATGTAACTGCCACTTTATCCTTTATGTTGACTTTAACCCATTCAAAATTTAACACTTCACGTGATGGGCCGGCAAATTTCGCATCCATTCATTGCTCGTTAAAGACTACATCGAACGTATGGTGTTGAGCAATCAATCGTGCTACCGAAAACAGTGGAACACTGTCACGGTAGGAATTAATTTCTCGTTTAGACACCGAAAATCATTCACACACGCAAACTGAACAGCGCCACAAACCGAAAAAAAAGCGGTTGCCTAACAATGGTAATGCCATTTAATTGAAGTTGGCTTCCGTACAACTCCATGCAAACGCCCATCGCGGGTCGGTTTTACACCACCCAAAGCGCGTGTCCTTTAATCATCCTCCACGGCTGGGGCGTGTGCAATGGAACGATAAATTCAATTTTATAGTTTTCCTTAATGGTGCGTTGGTGCGCATGGTGGAAAACGATTCCAACAGCAACGAGTCAACTCCTAACCATTGCACCAGAGCAAACCGAACACGACGTACGATCTTTCCCACCGATTGGGGGACCACCATTTTGCGAATTAAAATTAACTTTTCACTGCAATTGTTGCTTTCTTTTTTTTTTTTGTTCCACTTCACTTTCACATGTGCTTTTCTTCTTCTCTTTCCAACGCTTGCCACACGGTTTCACCGAAAAACTAGACGAACCGGTCGTATCGGTGCATCTGTCCAACGAGGATCCTAGTCGGGTGATAACGCGCGCCGAGGGCGAGAATGTGACGCTCAAATGCCGGGCGGATGCGAGACCACCGGTCACTTCCTTTTCCTGGTACAAAAACGTAAGTATTATTGCATTTCCTTTCCAACATGCTGCTAGATACACGGACACACGGACACACGGAGAGGCTCAAGCCGGTGTCACCAGTGTCAGCTGATCCAGCACGGCACGGGCTCTCGCAGGGTCACACGCTAAAAGCCGTTGCCGTACATCCAGTATCTACTCAATTAGCCCCGTGGGAGTGTGGTGAGCAGGGGGAGATATGGAGGAAGATATAGGTAGAAGGACGAAGTAGAAGGCGGGTGGCTTCTGTTGGAAAATATGATGCTCTCGCTGGAAAATCAAGCACCTTCATTAGGTCGACTCACGACTGACCAGCGAACCAGCGAAACGGAAGCGAAAGCCACAGAAGTGTCGTTTCTGGGTCGTTGACAACACACACGAGCGAACGAGTATGTTTGCTCGGGCTCGGACATTCGGTGGCTTCGGGACTCAGTCGAGCGCACTCGTATGAGCAGTCGCTTCGAGCAGGCGTCCATTCTTGATGAGATTCTCCGGGTCGTCTGTGTCACGGTGTTCTTCCTGTTAACGGTCGACCCGTGGCGGACAAGGCGGACAAGACCTTAATGTGACCACCCTAGAGGGAAGCTACAGTGCTGCGCGGTTTCCGGCACGTAATTAAATCATTAATCCCTTATTTCAAACAAATTAATCTTATTACCTTGCCTCAATCCTTCAGATATAATTAGTTTTACTATCGCCCAGCAAAACCATCCCGCCCCGACACATTGGACGCGTCACAAGGGGTGGTCTCTGGTGGTGGGCTTTCTGCATCGATCTGCGCCCTGGCTTCCGGTGGCCGGAGTGAGTGGTTTTTTGTTTTTGGTTTGAAACCGAAACCACTCCACGACCGGGCACTCAATCACCTTATCTTCTTGGGATCGATGGGTTTTCAGCCCGTGGTGACTCGATATTTTGTTTTCGTCGCTATACATGGATTGCTTAATGCACCCCGTTCTCGCCACTGGAGAGCCGAACCGGGCCACATTTGCTACTTACCTATAGCCGATAATCCGGCAACCGGGCAAGTGTGTACAAATCCAATTAAAGCGATACGGGCTTAATAATTGAGTTTTGTTTAAATAGTGCTTACAAGCAGTTAATGTGCACCAGGCCAGGTTAGTGCTGGCCCAAAATGCTGCAATGCGGTCATGCTCGTGGGAGCAAATTGAATCTTTTATTTTATTACTAGCCCCCGCCGGGCGAAACAGCTTCTGCCAGCATCTGATAAAAGCGCGTCCAAACGGGGAGTTTCGGTGATACTTTAAAGCCGCTTGCCGAGAGTGCCCACGCCAAGGAGCAAGCCCAGCTTTAAGGTGACATCTCAGTCGGCAAAGAACGAGCGAGCGATGTTGCGTTTTAATTTGCGCCCGTGTGATGAATGATACCATCGAGCTTAACTGGATGCTGACCCCATCTACTCTTCTCTTCTCCCTCCAACACCCCCCTCCCCCTCTCTGCAGAATTCCCATTTCCAACACTAAGAAAAATGAGAAGAAGCTCTATTTAATTATCACTATGAAACCCCTATTCACTGCTCAGGCCATTCACGGGACCCGACAGGATAAAGGTTCCAAAAACGGATGGACGTCATACAGACATGCATGGCAAGCTTCGGGGAGGGGGTGGGTGTATATTGACCCGTACCCTTGTCCGCAACGAACGTGTCCCAGGCACGTTCGACTTCTGGCGCATAAGTTCCTTTCGGTGTTTCATTCTGGAAGAGATAACGTCCAACCGTTTTGCTTTGCTGCTTTCCATCATTTCACCTCGACGGATCGGCTTTCCTTTGACCTACGGGACCCGTGCTTGTGTGTGTGTGTGCGATCAGAATCTTTGCCCGAGGTTTACAACAAGAAAGAGAAAGTTAACTTCACTTGATGATGATTCCTTTCCTTGCTGGGAGAATCCTTACAAACAAGGCAACGCACAAAAAGTTTGCGCCACCAGTCCAGATGCTAACCCTTGATTTTGGCGATGACCTTTGCTGGCTTTGCTGTGTGTGTGTGCGTTCTTTTTGTGTGCACGGGGTGATGCTCTGAAATATGGCTTACCAATTTTCCTGACGCTTTCCATCCCGACGTTTGAACCTCGGCAAAAGAATAGGGTTCCAGTCCAGGGAGTTCCACAGCCTGTT
Source organism: Anopheles rivulorum (assembly GCA_018908115.1). Lineage (NCBI taxonomy): Eukaryota > Metazoa > Arthropoda > Insecta > Diptera > Culicidae > Anopheles > Anopheles rivulorum. Next base: position 3,236,389 of record STHB01000006.1, read on the forward strand.
CAGAAAATCCATTCCCCAGCATCAGCAGGACTCAGTTGGGGCCGGTTGTCACCAACCAAAGGAATCGATCGGCATTCGGGCATCGGCATTCGGAAGCGTTTCATCGACTGGTATTTCCTACTCCCTACCCAAATGCTATCTTTGTCCCAAGTCCTTCGGGAAGGCTTTTACGAAATAGCATCCAACACAGCATGATCATGCGTTTACCGTCCGGGCGAAGCGAAGGATCAAATAAATGGCAGACATTTCGATGGCAACCAAGATAAAACTAATTAATTTCCTCTACGGCAGCCCCAGAATGACCGAATGTCACTGCCGGGTGGGTTGGAGATGCCGGCTGGGCTGGGGCTACACTCGAAGTTTGTGCTCAATGTCAAAGAAATCGTTATTGGGAGCCGGCGGCCGGTAAAGTGACGGTTTGCTGCATGGTGCGATGTAAAGTTTGCCCGTTCCATTCAATTTGGCCTTTGGGGTTGGCCGATTTGGGGCTCGCCGGTCAAGTAAAGTTTACTCGAAAAGAAGCTGTCCTAAATGGTAACGGAAGCCTGTCGGTCTTGTGCCGAAGCAGAGGGGTTTCGTCTAGAGGTTTTCGGTCAACAGTAATGGCCCTCAACTGGTTCAACTGGTTGGAAAAGTTTGTTTGTTTGAAATTTCGTTTTCATTCTCAAATTTATTAAAATTCATTTCGTAAAGCAACACTTGGCAGTCATAAGTGTGTTGGCTGAATGAAGCAATGGGAATCCATGTTGGAAATGTTACAAATCATCTAAAATATCGCTTGAAAGAGTAAGTTTATCAAATATGTTTCTATTGTTGATTTTACAATAAAAAATCCTCCTTTTTTGCGTTCATATTCGGTGATTGTAACATCAAAACATCGACCCAAAGGAAGTAAATCCCATTCCAAACCACCGCCAGACTTGAAATGGGGAAAAGCTTTTGATTTTTGCCGTCCCATTTGAAACGAGAACTTCCCAATGAAGCTGTTTGCCAGCAGTGCTTTTGATTGATGCATGGCAAAAAAGGAAAAAAAAACCCCAGTAATTCGTGTTGAAGAGAAAATGTGGTGCAGTGTGGGGGAAAACAGGACACTGTAGCACCAAGCAGTGTGTGTGTGTGTGTGTGTGTGTAACACACGAGCTTGACAGTTCAATTATAGCTCGATTTTTTACCTTTCTTTTGCTCCCGAACCGGCACCGTCCGTTGGTGGCAAACATATCCGTGAGATCCCGACCTACGATATCCCACTTTTGTCACCCACCCACGCCATAAACCTTCCTTATCCTTCCTCTCACAGTACCAAATGTTCTTTTTTGCACGCCGGGTAATATCACACGAAAACACTCTCAGCGAGCGAGGGCCGGAAGCCCGGTGTAATGGGCCCGAACACGAAGTGCGCAAGCAAAACCGGTGGCGGAACCTTATCGAACGGTGCCGATTTCTCATCCGACCGTGGAAAACGGACGCCTTTTCACTGAGGCGGGTCCGCGTCGGGGTGCTCCATTTTGCGGTCGATCGGCCGATACGTACGTACAAGCTCGTTTTCGTCCCAAAACATGGCAGCGAAAGATTTGTAACAAATGTTCATCTATCGCAACGAGATCTATCATTAGCTACCGACGTTCGACGGCAAGATCGATCGATGTGCTTGGTTCACTATGTAGCAAAAAAGAAAAAGAGGTTACCCGTTTGGATCGAAACGCAATTGAAGGGCGCTAATGATGTGCTTGTTCCCACAAAATCTTGCTCACACTACCGGCAGTGGGCAACCGTACCAACGTTGCGATTGAGTTTTCCACTTCGCAACGGTAGTACGGTCGCCACATACGTATCCCGTTGCCCTGCTTTCTACACCCTTCTACACGCCCACCAACACAACGACCCCGGGACGAAGGAAGTTCGGTGCATGTTTGGTCCTATCTCTAGTGTGACAGTTTGCTGCAATGGTGCTACCGCCGCACTAACTAACTACCCATTTTCTTTCTCTTCACCATCGTCGAACAACAGAACATGCGGATGTCCGGAGAAAATGGGGAAACCTTGTACTTGACGCAGCTGGAGCGGGAAAGTGCCGGCTCGTACGCCTGTGCTGCCTCCAACACGGAAGGTGAAACACGCAGCTCATCGCTAACGCTCAAAATACAGTGTAAGTACGGTTTGGAAGCCATACACCAGTGACAAGGTTGAAGTTGTTCCCTTAGCGTAGACACTTTTACTTTTTTTTTTCTTTTTTGAAGGATTTATGGGACTTTGGTGTTCTCGTTTGCGGCTGAAATGTGGAGCAAAGATAATATTTTTTTAGCAAGGAAAAATATTATCTTTAAGTACACCTTTTTGCCATGGAGAGATACAATATTTTCAAAAAAAACTATTATAAGAAAATTATCCAAAATAAATGAATTTATCTTCACTTCAAGGATTCTTCTCTCCTAAAAATAGCAAATTAAATTGCTCGCCCATTTTATCTATTGACCAAAACGCGAAAAATTATCATAATACGTTGCACGATTTTAGTACCCACTGCTTGAAGTCACCATCGTTAAGTGGGCTACATTGCTGGTCTCGATTAAAGATGCTCGTTACAATCTGCTATCACACCCTGACTGACTCATCTTAATTGGGAACCGAGCTTACGGTGGTGATGGTGGAGGTGGTTTGGGTCATATTTTTTCATCACTACCAACCACCATTACCATAATTGAAAATCCATGAAAAATTTAACGTTCTGGTTGGCCTTGCTGAGGCGTAACACAAGATTCGTGCTTCGGTATCATCGTGGCGAATGGAAAATGTACACACGAACCCAAAATAAAACAAATAAATCGCCCATAAATGCTCGATAACTTTGGTCAACCCTCCGACCGCGTCGAGAGTTTCGGCTGGGGAGATGGTTTGTGGGTATATGGGTGTGTGTGTGTGTTTGGCCAGTGGGTGTGAAAAATGGTGGTGTTGCTTTTGTAATTGGAACTTATTTTAAATGTAAATTCGAAGCTGCGGCCACAATATGTATAATTGATTCGCGATACAAATTATGCCGTTTCACTTCGATGAGGGTTTCTGTGTTTTACTGCATGATTTTACTGTGGAGAAATGTTATAAAAAGGCTTCCTGTTTTGTTTCGTTGTAAAGTATCGATTTACTGACTCTTACCAATGGATTTAAGTAGCAATTTCTATTAAATACAGATGCTCTAATGTTGTCCCAAAATTAAAGTTGATCACGTTGCGGAAAAATCGAACCAATAATCTCCCCGATATGCCATTCATTCTTATTAATAGTCCCACCAACTTGAAGTCAAGACGATTAACCTCGTAACTTGAATGAAGGACGTGCAGAACTCAGCACGATGTTGTAAACAACGTTTGTTTATCCTTGCGACATGTTGTCAGTGTTGCCAAAGTTTATATGTTCCGTTTGGTAATACAGTAAAGCATTCAAAAGAAGAACAAAATAAAGTTAGAAAACAATATTCTAACAAAACCCAATTAAAGTTTGTTTCATTAGTAGCTTCAGCTTCCCAACTAAAGCACGGCAGACAAATTTTGTTTAACCAATCGTTTAGGTGAATTTTGGTGTCCCTCGTGGCAGTACCAGTGGGGCACATTAGGTATGCGGAAAGCCGAAAGCCAAAAAAAAACACACAAAAATACACATTGCACACATTGCACACATCATAGAGATAATTGAATAAAATGGAACCCGGGCATACAGAATAACAAACGATAATCATCGAACAGGGACGGGCCCTCACTGAGTGCTTCACGCTGCTATCAGTAACGTATCAGCGAAATGGTCACAGCTCATCGTGCCCCCCCCCCCCCCCCCCCCCCCCCCCCCCCCCCCCCCCCCCCCCCCCCCCCCCCCCCCCTAATCCCACTGTGGGTGGCAGTAAAACGCAGCATCAGAGCAAAAGTAGGAATGCCCCCCCCCCTTTTTTTTTGTTTTGGTTGCTTCTCTCCCAACGTTACACATGAATCAGATGGCCGAAAATTGCGGATAGAGAGTAGAGGCCAATAAGTGCGCGCGAACCGAGAACCGAGCACAAGGGCAAAACGACAAACAATGGCAAGAAAGGCAAATTCCCGCCGGCGATAATCAAGACAAGTTCCGCCGGTATCGCACCAACGTGCTTCCCGTGCCAGAACATCAAGGCCTAGGCAGTGAGTGCTTCCTTGCGACCGGTAGCTCAGCACTTAGGTTCGCTTATTCGCTAGTCCCTTTTCGGCCCGGCATCGGTATCCATCCGGAAGGTGGACGTTCACATCGATTGGACAGAAAGGAGTGTTTGCTGTTGTCCGTAGGCGTTTCATCCTTTTGCCTTCCCCGAACCCGGTCAATAGCGGATCCTTGCGGATGCCAGGATGGCAGGGTGAGATAATAATATTTCCGTTCGGGTGATTTTGCTACATGCTTTTCTTCCCGTTCCGGGTTCCAGCGTTCAGGAAGGACGTCTGCTTCATTTTCTAACCCCCTTTCGCTTCTTGGTGGGCGGCCAGTGTCGTGTCGTACCAGCTGTCCTACCGTCCAAATATCGCTACATGTGCTGTGAAAGCATTTATTCCTTGTACTTTGAGCGATTTTTCTTCTCGCGCCGGCTGACAGCGGCTCAATCCGGACGAAAAGCATTGTAGCGTTTTATGCTTAAGCAAACCCCCCCCACACTACATTGCCTTCAATTGGCTCATGAAAATATTATCATCCGACGTTTGGATGAAATTTTGTTTTGCCCTTTTGTTTGCTTTTGTTGCCCGTTCGACAACCACTGCTATAAGCTTCGTGTTCGATACAACGAATAACAGAAGTAGTCTTTTATGTGAAAATTATGCTACACTACAACATCTTTCTGGTCTGGTTTCTTGATAAGGTCTGTAAACACTTTTCTCCCACAGTTGCCGCATAAATGCTTAATATGTTGACCCCAAAAAGCGCCTAACCGTTGTCGGAGCACGAGATTGACCGAAAACACGTTATGCTTGTTCGTGTTCTATCCGAAGTTTTCCCGCGCACAAGACCTCCGTCCCGTTGCAAATTAGTCTCCACCGTGGAATAAATTCGTCCGGCCAGATTTGGTACTTGGGCTTTCGGGTGGAATTTGCACCCCCCAAAAATCGGGCTACCGTACGAATGGTACGGAATGGAATTAAAATCTGTGAATAATGAATGAACGGGTGTGTGAGCCCGTGTTTGTCCGGGACATAGCTGGAAAGATGCTTCCCAGTCCCACCGTGCTTGGGAGTGTGATTCGTCGCCACCCTTTTTAAACGAAAGGACGAAGGCTTTATCCCTTTTTTTGACCAAGCACAGCCGTTAAGATTGTGTTGTGTACGCTCGCTCGTGCACAGCGTACCCGGCAACACTACAATGTTCCCATTTGTGAACAGCGCGCAAAGCTAAACACATCTCAAATCGGATTCCGGCCACGCCAGAGCCCATTCGCACAACGCGCACAAAAGTCCTTTTGCAAGCCGAAACGGAAACGGAACCGTGGCGAAGAAATGCACGGTGGCGACGGGAGAAATAAAGCGACGACTTTGTTTTGTTTTTGTTGCGCCAAGTTTAAACAATTGCTTTTTGCGCCCGGAAAGCACGTGCTGTCGGGAACATTTGGTTTGTGAGCAGCAGCAACAGCGATGGTTGCTTTGGTTGCTTTGGGCTAAAATATTTGTACAGAAAAGCTTTGCCACGACACGGCACCCTGTTCAGGGCAGTGGGCCGATGTTTGGGGCTGTTGTTTGAGTATTGTTAAATTTATGCGATTATTATGTTCATTCCGTCCGCTGCTTAATGTTTAAAAGGGGTTGTAACGCTTTAAATAATTTGCAGAAAGAAACGTGAAACTCTGGCACGTTGAAACAAACACAAGAAGATTGGGTGAATCCACTTCAAATTAATATTTTTGATATTGTCTTACAAGTGGCTGGAAAATGTCGTGGTAAATTTTGTTACCGAACCGCATAGCTTGAATGTCCAATTTATTTCCAATTGTTGTCGCAAAATAGCTTAAAACCTCAGTATTATTTTACTCAGAATTACAATATTACTGTATTATTATTACAGTTGTTGTATACGCAAATTGAAACAAAAAATTTGTTGCCAGTTTGGTTAATGTCTTCCTTACAAAAAGTCGTCTGAAATGGTGAACATTTGAAAAGCAAAAGCCGAAGCTGATTCTTGAACTTTCATGTATAAACCAAACTTCCCGGCATCTGACCTACACATAAATTGAAGAAATTTGGATTCTCAGGGATTACCAGTACATATGTATATTTTCGAAATAAAGTGGAATTTTTCAATTCCACATAAAAACGTTCCGTGTACACAAATTCTATTTATAGTAAGATTGTCTACGCTCAGTTAAGACAATTAAACCAATTAAACAAATAATGCTAGAACATTTTTGTAAATCCAGCCCTTAGTAGTTACGTTTCGGTTTCATGTCTTTGAGTATCTGTTTTGTTTTAACCGAACTATGAAAATTGCCTTCAATATTATTTTAGTAACATCATAGAATAACTATTAGTTATTTCAATTCATCAAACGATAGTTCGGCATTTATAGCTAAAAATTCTAAAGAAATAAACTTAATTAAAATAAATAGTAATAAAAATAAACTAGAGAAATTCACATCAATATGAGATATTCCATTAAATAAGTTTTGTAAAAATACATAATCTTTATGATTAACAAACAAAATACGGCATATTTCCTTCTTACATGTATCAAACAATTAAAAGCAAAATAAAATGGCATGCAAACCGCTCGTCAGGAACAGTTCTTTTCCCATTTATTCATGTCGCACAGTTTTACTAACCAGCTGTATCTTTTCTTTTCTTTTTCTCTCTATCTCACTCCCTTCCCAAAAAACAGTTGCGCCACGTTGCAAACCGGGCACGGAGCAAACGTCGGTCGGTTCACTCAACATGCATTCGCTGCACGTGAAGTGCGAGGTGGAGGCCGACCCACCGGACGGTGTACGGTTCAGCTGGACGTACAACAACACGCGTAACGTGTCGCCGGTGCTGAACTCGCGCATCAGCTCGCACGGTCTCGTCAGCACGATGACCTATCTGCCGCAGTCCGACTCGGAGCTGGTGACGCTTGCCTGCTGGGCGATCAACAATGTCGGCCGACAGACGGTGCCATGTCTGATACATATTTTACCTGCAAGTACGTACCCTGCATCGGGGTGGCTCTGTTCCATCCACTTTCTAGGCAATGGCACCCGTCTTTGATTGAGCCAACCGTAAGCTATCGTTAACCTGGTGCCGGATGGTGTCGTGGTCGTGATTGACCAAAATGCACCCATCGTCAGGGCGAGTTTGGCAAAACAAGAAAAAAACGCACACACATCCCCACGGTTGCAACCGCACAGCCAGTCCACTGAAATGAGAAATGCCAAATCAAATAACGGTACCAGCGCGTAGGGTTGCTCCCGGGGGGAGGTTGGATGTGCACTCACGGCCCGATGGAGGCGCCCAGTCGACGATAGCTTCGGTTTCAACGAACCGTTCTGCATTTCCGGGTGCCACAAAACTGCCAAACCAACTGCAGCTACTGCAAATATGCTCGATTCCATGGCTTTTAATTAAAAATGCTGATGTTTGTGTCTTTTGCATTTTCTCTCTCTCTCTCTCTCTCTCATTCGATTTCATGTTTTCTTCATGGGCAACGACCACCGACGACGACGACGACGACAATGATGATGGTTGGTGATGATGATGATGATGATGTTTTCGGCGTGATACCCGCAGAGATTCCCGATCCGCCCCGGAACTGCGAGCTGCACAACGATACGGTGCTGGAGGTGGTGTGTCTGGCCGGCAGCGACGGTGGTCTGATGCAGTCGTTTCTGCTCGAGGTCGTCGGCGGGCTGGCACCGTCCGCTTACAATCTCGACTACACCCGTGGCCCACCGACCGAGATCGATAATGAAATTTCCACCATGAACGATCAGGTAATGGCATTTGTTTGTTTCTGCGTCGGTTCGCATGAATATCCCCCCCCCCCCCCCCCCAAAAAAACAAAAAAGCGTCCGCCATGTTTTAGCACTGCACTGCAATGCAGAACCCTGGGCCGGAAGCGTTCGAATCGATTCAAACACCAACGTGGGAAAAAAAAACCAGCAACAAAAACATTTTCCCATTCCGGAAGTCTTCAAAGATGGGCAGGAAATTTGCTTCCAAAACACAAAAAACAAAGCCGATGCTCGTTGAAACTATTTTCGGTGGTTTTAATTGGCATTTCGAACAGGGTAATCGATTGCATTTCGCTCCATAACCTCGACGGCACCACTGCCAGTGAAAGCGAGAAAAAGAACGGCCACACGTTTAAATTCTTCCACTTGCTCGGCTGCTGATGGCCAACCGTAAGCAGCGGCACTACTGCATTTAAGAGCTTCATTAAACGAACATATTTCCTAAGCGAGCGAGCGAGCGAAGGTCCCTGTGTCTGCTGTTACTGTTGCTGCTAACGAACGATACGATATGGTCCGGGATCGGCATCCGGCGGGTATATTTTGAGCGAGCTGCTGTTAGCAAAATGGGCTGCTTCATGTACGAGTTGCATTGTTGTTGTTTTTTTTTTGCCCTTTAAATCCACCCCCCTAAATCCCACCCATCGGGTGGATGTCACCGGGTGGGTGCATACGATAACGGGACAACATGTGGCCCAGAAAGCAGTGCCCAGCATCCGTACGAGCATTCCAGCAGCGATGTCGGCAATTAAAACTTAATCCTACTTCCCTCTCTCACACACACACTCAATCACACTCCCAACACGATCACACGTGCCGCGACCGTCGCCACCACCACCACCACCATCTTCTTCTTCTTCTCACACCGTATCCGTATGTTTATTATTTTCATCCACAGGCCACATTAGCACCATTATTCCGAATCCAGGAGCAGATACCGCAGTTTAAATTGCACAGCTTAGAGCCGGGCCGCGACTATCAGCTGCTGGTGTACGCCGTCAACGCAAAGGGCAAAAGTGATCCACCGTTCGTTATCGATAAAGTGCGCGTCGGGTCGGCGCTGGTACCACCGTACGGTAAGTTTGCCACCGTTCTCGGGCGCTGGGATGCCTGTTGGCAATGAAACACGCCTGCATTCAGACCGGTTCCCCTCGGTGGGCCACGAGCTCGGGCGCTAGTCCCCCCCTCCCCCCGCGTTCCGGCAAACCACTTTAATTATAATCTTTTGCCTGCTAAGCCAAAACCGTCACTATACCCGTGGGAGAGCCAGGGCGTTTTAAGGTAGTTCCAAACTCGAGGCTCGTAGAGTTATTGGGCGAGTCGAATGGTTAGTGGAATGAGTTTACCAGAAATATGTGCTACTTGTAACTGAGGAAAATTCTATAGAAATTGTGGTGATAAAACTAGTTGAAAGTGCGTAATGTTATTGATGCTCAATTAGCACAGCTTCACATTTGAATTTACTATTCCTTTGAGGGTTTTTCTTATGAATTTACTTGAGCCAAAAAAACTCACATTTAGTAAATTTTAAGAGTTCACTCATTTCATGTCTGGTCAAATTTACCATGATTTCTTGTATTTTGGACAATACTCAACTTTAATTTCAAATACCTAATGAGCATTTTCTAATATGCACAACATGGTACTGCTCATAAAGATTATTGAAATGAAGGATCAGCTTCTACGGAAGTCTTGCTTAAAAAATATGTAGGAGTCTGACAATTAAATGATCATACTATAAATTGACTTCCAACTATAGTCGATTCCAGGGCAATTTCTTTCCCGGGACACATCGACATCAACAACTTTGGCAACGAGTAGGGAATGAAGTACTGATGGGCATAGAGAACTACCCGTCGTATTAGAGTGCGTCTACATTTTGTATTCCGATGTAGTCTTCTGGAGCGTCGAAGTTGTTGGAGCTCTAAATTCTTTGGATTTAGGTTTGTTATCCAAAGTTACGTCAAGTTGTTGCAAGGGAGTCAAACTCCCCCTTCACAATCTTGAGGGCCACCAATTTTAATCAGATGTTCACGCTTTGCACACTGCCATCGCCACAAATGTGAGACCGCATGTTGTCGATGACATGTGCGAAGCCACGGAATTGGCAGCTACCTGGTCAGCTACCCGTAGAATGAAAAGAAAAAAAGATATTGCTCTGCATTAAAGACATAGTTTGAATGTTATAAACATTGTTACAACATATTATTTTTTGTTATAATTTTAATAGTAAAAAAGAGTACAAAACTAGTGGACAATTAGCTCGATTCGCAACGAATTGTAAATAACGCCTCTAAGTTCAAGAATGGCATAATGATTGCATACTTTCAGGCGCTTATAGCTCAAAGCAATGGACTACTAGATAAATTATTTCTTCTTTTGATGAATCAAGGGCTTTCTTTTTATTACACTGACGTCATATTTATTCCTCTGTCTTTTTCTTGCAAGTACTCAAATAAATTATGCATACGAGTAAAAACAAAAACCATCTGATACGTTATATCCAAACCAACAATTGTTAAGATCATTCTACGACGACAATTATTTGCAAGAGTTCAACTAACAAGCAAAACTCGCAACAACAAAAATCATCCAAAGCGATGAAATACCAATTCTACCCTCCGTCAGAAATTGTACCTTACTCGCAGCACAGAAAAGGTGTAATCGTGCTGAAACATATGATCTCCGATTTGTGCGTTGTGGAAGAATGAATTGTTGCGGATCACAAACGTTTCGGGGGACTAATGCGTTGTGCCAGTCACACTCGTCCAGCGCAATGGGATCGGTATCAATAGGCAGAGCAAGGATTTAATTTCAACCCGCCTTCACCTGACAATCAACCGTGTGAGAACATTCGCCAGCCCATTGAGTGGAGCTGTTTTTTTTTTTTGTACCGCTTGTCGTTCGTTCTCGTTCTTTTCGGTCGGTGTAGATCAATCGTCACTCGAATGTCATTTTTTATATTGCTTGTGTGATACTTCCGACGTGTATTTTTATCCTGCTTTTTTTGTTACTTTACTGTACCGAACCCATCCACAGGGTCTTCCGGTTGTGCGTGTTGGCTTGAGCTAGTCCCAACACCCTCGAGAGGCTCGTTTGAGTGTGAATGATCTTTTTTTTTTTTCAGTGTTCGTGTGTTTGCTATTCTACTACACAATTCCATTTCGTTACATTTTCGACGCTTCGGATGAACTGTCGAGAAAAGGATACGGAAGTATCGGATGGAGTGAGCAACAACAGAAAAAGGAAAGAAAAGTTGATCCGTTTTCCACACTTTCTGCGATTGTTCGGTCTGAACCGGCCTGACGATTGGTCGTGTTGAAAATGTTTTCACAGCACGCTTTCCTACGGAGGTTATGGTACACCCAGATAAAAAGGACTAACACACTTTGCATACCCGGACACACACAGACCAAGAGAGGCGCACTCACACATCCGTAATCGGGCGAGTTCGATTGTTCGAGCCCGTTGCAGCTGGGCTGAAAGGAATCAATTTCAGCCCGGATTCCATCCATTCCAAAGGGCCGACTTTTTTCTCTTCTCCGAATCCCAGGATGCGGAAAATGGCAGTAGCGAAAGGGGAGGGAAAAAAACCCCCATTCGGCCAACCGGAATCGATCGCTCATAGTATAAAATAACCATCAATCTTGTGTTTTCATTTGCGAGTGAAACGCCGTGACAGGCCCACGGGTTTTGCCTTTGCGCCGGTTCACTGACCAGGATCCGTATGTAAGGATGTGTGTGTGTGTGTGGCTCCCGAAAAGGATCGAGGCGTGGTCCATTTGCTCGCTCAATGCCGATCCGCCTCATGTGTTCGTGGTTTTGCGGCGAAACCCGATCCATTACGCAAATGTTAAGCCACCAGCCCCCATTCTGGGGGGGGAGGGGGGGGGAGGGGGGTTGCATTTTTCCAACCCCGAAAACTATACACCCGATGCCCGGTTGTATTAAGAGCTTGAGTAATGGATAGATTAATCGCGGGAAATATACACATTTCGCTCAGCCCAGCCCAGCCCTGGCAGGTGTTGAGCTGGAAACGAGCCGGAACGGACCGGTTAGGTGATTGCTACAATCAATGAAGTTATTTCGCGCAACGTGTAAACTGCACTTAACGCTCGATGCGATTGAGCACTTTCAATAATAGTTTAACATCTTTCAAACCTTTATCTCAATGGGTAAAAATAAAAATAATCTTCATTTTTGTTTTGGATTTAAACAACATTTTTCCATTTCTATGCTTTCGCAGTGGATGAAACGATCATCTCCGAGGATCCAACACCGGCGGAGACGTCGCACCAGGACAAGCAAAAGCAGCAGTCGCAGATGGTCATGTTTGCCGCGGTTGCGGCGGCCGTCGGTGTCATCATAGCGTCCATTATTGTTGCCGGCTTCGTCGCGATATGCAGGCTCAAGCGACAGAAACCACCCGAACCGCAGGAAGTTCGAAAGCGCATGAGGTAAGGACTTAGTTGATGGAAAATTATATAAGATGGTTTAAATATTCCTTTTTGAATGTTAATTTTATGTCACATGGATGGAATCATCTTGGAAACTATTTTTCTTGAAATAAAGTCATTTTGTAATAAGTCACTTCTAATATGATAATTCCTTCAGGTTGGAATATGGTTTTTTCCGCCATTTTGTTTCCATTCGATTTGGTCACCCGTCAGCCTATTTCTTAGCATCGAACACCAGAAAATGCCACAAATGTTTGATTGCAACAACGATAACAAGCTTCCCACCTTGGAAAATCATTCCCCATTCTCTTGCCCTTTTAGTGTAGCATAAATTCCTGGCTCGCCATCCAATTTTTTGTTCCATTTCATTGCCCATTTTAACGGGTGGGTGTTGGAAAAGCATTACCTGCCCTGAATGGGGCTGAACATTCCCGCACAGGAAGGAATGACAGAACCTTCTTTCGAGATCCTTTTCCTCACTCGGATTTTGTTGCTCGCTCTCCGTCGCTGCAAGATTTGTGCAGCGCCTTTTCACTGTTCGCTGTTGCTGTACGGTGTGATTTGAAAATCGGAAACAGATCCGGAACCAGCGCCAGCGAACCGAACCTCGTTGCTCCTGCTCGTGAAGCACGAAATAATGATATGCGTCATTTTCCATCTTCACTAATCCCAAGGGTTAATGATGCCGACCGTGGGTCGATTCGCCCGCAACCCGGCCTGTCGATGCCGAACAGATGATGATGCCGCACACCCAACCCCCTTCCGTACTTCCATTCCTTTTCACCTAGCCACCTCCCTGCGCGCGTTGGAAAAGGATGGATGGGAAGCGATGGGGAAAAGCTGCGTCCAAAATAATTCTTCGCTTTTCATTTCCCTACAGACTGGGTGGCTGGGGTGGCAGGTTTACGGGTGGCCAAATGCGACGGGGGTGGCGTCGAATGGTCGACGCTTTCAGGGGCCATTAGGCTGCCTGACGAAGGGCACCATCCATCGGGCTGACGACGTTGCTCCGGTCCGGTACGCCCGGGACAGCATCAGGCCGACAGGGCAGCTTTTACTTTTGGGACCGGTTTCGTCGCAACATTTTGCTGCAGTAAGGCAGCGAACCTTTTCCCATTTTTTTTGTCTTCTCCTCCTTCTTCTTCGTCTTTCGGTGTGTGCGAACCGAACAAATGACTTAGATTGTTTAAATTGATAACGTAATTTCTCCGACTTTATGGTTCAATGGTTCAATTGGCGCAAGTCAAGGGAATCCCCCGATCGCCGTCCCGTTTCATTCGTACCATCAACGTATCTGCGTGTTGCCTTGTGCGCAACGATGAAGGCGAAATAGATTTCCGGTACGTACGTTTGCTGCTTTACGATTGGAAGAAAATGAATTGCCGGCCCGCGTACCGGTGCTGTACCGTGCTGGCCGTCAGTTCGCTTGCAGCATTTTGTCACCCCGAACGAGAATAATTACTGTCCTGCTTGCCCTGTCTTGACACGACCGGACGACGAACCGGCGAGACCACACCAGTCTCGACGTGACTTTTGATAGATCTGTTAATAACACGCCAACTCCGATCGTGCACCGTGGCTGGCGCAATGCTTCGGGTGGTTTGTGTTTTCTCCCATCCTTCCATCAACGGCAATAAACTCCTGGTGCCGTCAACCCATCCCAATCCACCCAGAAGTGTGACATAATTACAAGTGATTCGGCAATTGGTCCGCCGACGAGTCTGCGGAACGGTGATAAGCGCACGCTGTCCCCGTTGTTAGAAGCGCAATAGGCCAGCTCGTTACTACACACGACAGCCATCGTAATCGACAACGGGGATGGTTTGCCATAGGGGCAAAAGCTTCCCCCTTAGTTTTAATGCCGGCAACTAAATGATGGCACCGTACCGGTACCACTTCCAGTGGACGATCTATATATGTACGCCGCTTGCGATATGCTGATATTGCCCATGTTCACGTTGTTTCGTTCCTTGCCTTTCTTTCTCACTTCCAGACCTGCCCGAACCGATGTGCCATCGATGTACGCCGAGGACGATGTATTCGATGATGAGTATCAGCGGCAGCTGGATGTGCGCTGCAGTCGTGCCTCGTCCACCATTAGAAGTAGTCGTTACGTATCGGAAGGATTTGTACAGTATTCGCAACCTAGTCTTAATGGTAAGTACGGTCTTCGACGGTGCCTGCCGCCGGGTAGATTCATACGTTTCTGTTCGGTTGGGAATTTTTTTTTTCCACAAAACAAGCAATCTGTCTGTCCTTTTTTTTATGCCAATTTCGAAAACGGAAGGATAAAACAAAGGGGGAAGTTGTGCTGAAACGATTGGCCAACCTGAATCGATTGCTCACACGAGCTGCTATGCTACATTTCGTTGGAAAACTCAATATCAATGTCTTTCGCTCATCGATGCGCGGTACCAGGTTCACGCGAAACGACTATCTTATGTTGCTGTCACGATGTTTCCCCATTGTAATATGGATGATTAAATCCAGTTGCCATGTCTACATCGGGCGACATTAATACGGCATGGCATGGTGCGCCTACTTCCGCGAAGTACTTTAATCGAGAGGAAAAGCTTTTTTCTCCCCCCGCAACCATAAATAACGCACATACAGCGCGTAAAGATAAACCCTGGCGTGGCTTAGGTTTGGGGGCCCAAACAAATCATAGACAGTACGCTGATCTATTATTTAGGCGAAGCTCAATTCTGCCCCACCGCCCACCGTGAAGCATATATCAAACCTGTTCTGGTTCATGGGTCGCACGGGCTGCACCTAATGTGCGTCCTCGGCATCACTATGTGTATGTGTATATGTGTGAGTGATGCAGATGCTTGAAAGTACCCAATTTTCTTTCTCCCGGAAATATAATCCCCCTGCTTATGGTCCCACATCATCGCCGTGTGACGCGTTTGGGTGGGCTCTTTTTCTTGTTCCGTTTCGCCCATGGCTCGTTTTGCATTCGGAATATTCTTAATCGCTTCTCGAATGCGCTGTATCTGTTTTCCAGTTTTTCCCGGGAACCACCGTGCCCCGTTTCAGAGGGGGGGGGGGGGTTTCAAGAAAAGTTTTTTTTCTCCCTCTTCCTTTCAACTTTGGAACGATAGGGAAAAAACCCTGTCAGCGAGTGGCTCAACGGTTTTATTCCGTTTCCGAAAGTTTCCGCCAAAGGCAAATGAGCATAAGCACGGATAGCATTTAGAGCTCGGTCCTGCATAGAATGTTGTTCCTTCTTTCGTTTTGCTTCTCTCCACCCCAAAAAAACCCCACACCCGGATGATGAATGTGAGTTTTTGAGCAGCATGGGAAGCTTTCGGTGTATGTGTGTGCTTTTACCCACACACACACACACATGCACACATGGTTCTCGATACGACTCCCCCCCCCCCCCCCTTCCGGGAGGCGAAGGTTACCCGGCGTTACTGTCCGTGTGTTTGACGCTCGATCCTATTAATGTGGCTGCCTTTCCTTCGATTCAATCAATGACGATTGTATCATATATCAACAAGATGAATGAGGCGATAAACAACGCCCGTCGGATGGTATCATCTCTTTGCTTGCCTGCTGCTTCCTTCTCGTTTTTTTTTTTTTGCTCACGCCGATCGGTAAGTCGGTCGTACTTTTGCTACTTCCTTCGGGAGACTTTTCAGGGGCCACCGGTAGATGCTACTTCCGCATTAGCATCCAATCACGTACGACCTGCACGTGCACATCCGCGAAGCAGCGGCAATAGAGGATGTACAAGGTCGATCGTTCCCTTTTTTACGTCAATCGTCAGACATCAACTCTTTAATTTTGTCTGAACCGAGGCAACATCTACGAGCGGCAAACTAGCTGGCCACTAAACTGGTCCCGCTTCCTACGTACAAGCATTAGGCATGCGAAAAAGCAGGCAAAGAATGGCAAAGGTTTCGCGTTAATGCGTTCACTTACGTCGCTGTCTTTCCCTTTTTTTTTGCATATACCATTTCGTACCATTTCTCCCTTTGTGTGAAGATCCGCGCGGGCAAACACCTTTCACAAGCGCGTCACTTATCAAAAACCCGGCCACCAACGGAGCCGCTGGCTGGTCGAAATCCATCTACCCGCACCCGAAATGGAGCAAATGGAAATCCAGATTTGCCATCTCATTTTACTTAATTTCACCCACATTACACCGATGGGAAGATGGAGATGGTTTTTTGGGCCCGGACCTTACAGCATCCATCAGTCGGCAGTCGGTTGTTGTCGACTCACCGTTCCGGATGCTGGCGCACCCGGTCTAACGCGAGCTAGATAGGATACCGTCGTGCAGACAAAAACACGCTCTTCACACAAACTAGGAGGACGACCAGGCAGCAACGACCATAGGGAAAACGTTTTCTTTTTTTTTCGGGTACGGATGTTTCCACCGCTAGAAATACGCAAATTCGATTACGTGATGATGATAATCCAAATCAATAAATAAATGAGATTCGGTGTGCCATTGCGCCGACAGCCGGTTGGCACACCACGGTCAGGTGTGCTTTTCTCACACCGACCGGGCCAGACCGGGCCAGACCAGGCAAGGATGGCGACCATGATGATGCCGGTACCATTAGTGTGGTATGGCCTGACAGTTTTCCAGCCACCATCCAGCCGCATATCGCAGCCGCGTCAGTCACAACCGACCCGGGACGGTTCGCTGGTGGAGTTTCGATATCTTTTTTTTTCCTGTTTTAGTCTGCGATACTACTTCACCTGGTCTGGTGACAAAATTATGCGACGGCACCTAGCACAATATCGACACGATCGATTGCAAGCGTTCGGGATACTTAATGGCACACGCGGGCCCGGGGTACGTGCGAGCGAATGATTGTTTAACATATTTTACCACCAAATGACTGGCGGTGATAGTGAGTGATAGGTTTTTGCTGGAGTGGCGTCATAAATGCAATCAATATGATTTCGTCTTTGTTTTCCTTTTTTTTCGTTCGCGTTTGTTTTCAATCATTGCTAAACTGAATTGTTTCGGATGAGCAACACGTTAGAAACGTGTTGAAAGACATGGGGAAGCGCAATGGTTGGCGAATTTTGCTATTGTTTTTAACATTTTAATTTTGTTTGAGAAAGTGTCTGTTTGAGCATTTTTATAATGAAAAAGTGCAAAACATTTGAAAGATTTAAAGATAAAAAATAAACAAAACATTTTAATATTGAAATTCACGATGGAGACGCCTGGTTATTCATGTATTTTTTGTCTTAGAGATTCAGGTCTTCAAGCAACAGGACCATTTTAAATCTTATTAAACCTATTACTCACTCCTTTAACACATGGTTTCACTTAATATAGTAAACTATTAAACATCAACCATATACTAAAAGTTTGTTTGTTCAGCATCATCGAATGGAGACGCCCGGTGGCTTATAACGTTTGCATGCAAATGCACCGAATTGTTTGCCCGAATGTACCACAAACACCGATTTGAAGTTGTTAGTATACGGAATAATTTATTACTACGCTCGTACACCTACCAGCCCACCTCGTACACCGTATCTCGGTGTGGTATTAATCAAAAGGACATCAAATATTGGGTCAGCGCGTACCATGAGCACATTCTTCAACAAGCATACATCCCATAGCATGGGAAAAGACTTCCCATACCCTCGGTCGGTGCCAGCCGTAAGATAAGCTGTCGCTAGCGCAAACACTTCAAAAAATCACATCAAATAAACTTACCGCACCGAGCAAGTGCTTGCAATACACAGAATACACATTGACCGCACACATCAAGCCCGGCTGTGTGGGTTGTTGTGTCGCAAATGGGCCAAGCCGGGTACTTGGCACACTCCCGTGACCAGTCTCGCAAGTGTCTTGCCGTACTGGGTTGTGCGATGTATGTTACCCGTGTATGGAAAATAGAAAAATTGATGAGCTTCGGAAAAATCTTCCAAAACACCCGATGGAACCCATAGCGCAAAGGATTCGGCAGACATGGAGACATGGTTTGGTTGTGCTTCCGACAATCATGCTGCAGCACAGACAGCAAATGAATCTCGCTTTCTATGTGCCACGCTCGAAGGCTGTGCGTTGGTGGGCAGAAAACCCAATCAAACACTGAATCCTAAACAAATTCCCACACCTTCAGGTCGCAACTGGTCTGGAACTGTGTGTGGTCGGATGCGATAGGATAGACGTTTGCTGAAGCTGTAAGTGATGACTGGGTTGTCCGGAAAGTTTGGTCTACATTTTTGCCAAGTTTCCAACTGAATAGGTTTTTAATTTAAAAATAAGGTTCAAAAAGCTTCTTTGCTGTTGATTAAAATGCATTAACTTTGTGTTATGAATAATGGGAACCACCTAGCCCATGTGGCCAGTAACGTTCTCGTTAGACGTCCGGTACTTATCCTTCCGCTTTCGAGTTTGTTGTTTCAATGTGACCCTAAATGGACCAGCGAACGATCGAACCGTAACCTTGCGTATGGCAAAAAAACAAGCAAAAAAGTGAACAAAGCGAATGGTCCACCATTTGAGAAACCACGGAAAAAGCTTCCCACCCAAACGGGTAATAAAGTTCGATTCTGGGCTACTGAGGTTGTTTCTTTTCTTCACACACTTCCGTCCAGTAGACGTTCGGCCGGTACGGGAAAAATGGGAAAAAAAGTTCTAGCATTCCCTCTAGGGTTTCATATGCAAATATGTAATGTGTTTGTTAGATGATTTGAACCTACCTTCGAAAAAGGGAACGCAAAACGTTTCCACTGCACAGCCTGAGTGTCTGGGGGTTAGGGCCCGTCACAGCAACATCTGGGCCTGCCTTTGGGTAAGATGCCTACTTTCCTACTACTACCACTACTACACGCACCAAATGCGGGCCCCGCCAACCAAGCAAGGTGGTAGGAAGGATGTCCTTCTGCTTACCCTCACCAAAAAGGTTCCGTTTTTCGTTCCTGATTCACCGTCTTACCCGTGTCGTGTGTGTACGCTTCGATGAACCTTTTCTCGCTCAGCTCAGCCCAAGTTCCGGGGTGAAAAAAAAAACGAACTTGCCCCATCATCATCTTCACCGCCGGTCACGCTAGAGCGAAGATATTGTTGTAATGCTGGCTGGGTTTTGTTCTCGTGCGTTTGCCACATTCTTTCTCGGGTGCCGTCCGGCACCGAAATCCGGCATCGGTTTGTACGCCACGGATCGGCTTTCTTGCTGCGCGGACGAGCCTCTCGGGGGTTATTAAGTTGCTTCTTTTTAACTTCACTGTTCGCAAAAGGTAGTTAAGCATGATTTTCCTCTTTCTGCGGTGGGTCAGAAGGATAGCAACAAAGAAAAAAAAAACCACCCCCCGTCCCCGTACGAGATATTTTGAGCAAGGTTTTAGCTAATGCAAATGTCTGTAAATAAACTATCAAGCCGTGATAAGCCAGAAAGCTTTCCCGATATTGGAAGCTTTGGGGCAGCATTGCGAGCAGGATAAAATGTTACATCTAGACATCTTGTTTGGGACCCATTTAAATGCGATTTACGAACGATTCGAGTACGATTTGACATAAAAATGTTGTTTTAAATTTATGTTTTTTATTACATTTTCTCCTAAACGTGTCGAACAATCCTATTGAATTGTAATAAACAAACGATTGTCTTTTGCTTACCTGACCGATACCATTTACAAAATGGTGAAATTTTTAACCAACCAACAGTGACTGACTGACCTGTCTCTCTTCTCTCTTACCTTCCTTCCCGTCTTTCGTTGGCTTTCGCTTCCTCTTTCGTTCGCACCATGTTTCGTTACATGTTTTGCAGTTTATATTGCAGATCCGGACCTTATACTGCCGCGCGGTGGCGACATCGAGTTTACCACCCTATCAGGAGCTTAACACACACCGCTGGCCGACCAACACCGGACACCGGGCCAATGAGTGGAGCAGGTGACGATTGGGCCACATACGGGTGACTGGGTGTATTGCTACATCACGCTGCGGCACGGCATCCGGCAGGATGCAACATGACACTTAAACACACCGTGTAGACGCGATGCGTACGTTTTTAAACCAAAACCAAACAAAAAACTTAAAACACATTCAACACAAACACAAACACACACACAAAATGATGAAGGGTAAGATAGTGGGAGGGGGGGAGAAAGAAAGGAAAGGGTGCGTTAGGCATAGCCGGTAGGACAGCAATGAAACATACAAATCAAAAGTAGCTAATCAAACCAAATGAATTAAGGCGCTTTGCAGCGTGAGCCGGCATGAGCGAAGCGAGCGAAGTAAGATAAAAGGAATGTAAGCAGAAGAAGCAGAAGCGAATTTTAAGCGTTAGTGTTACAACCCAGTCAAAGAGATTGGGCTTAACAAAACAAAAACAAACACACACAGAAAACGAATCAAACTGTTGACGCCGTTGCGGTCGTGCGGTTCCCATTGTAAGCGCGTCACAATGACACAGAGTTTAATAGGAAAAATGAAATGAAGTAAGCGTATGCAAAGCAGTGGTGGGAAAAGGGTAGAACCGTTTTACTGTGTTCTGTTTTCTGTATCGAATAAGCTCATCAAAGTTGACCTGGAATTGGACGATCGCTCGGCACGATCGGTGTTTGCAGGTGCACAGTTTGTCATATTGATTTAGTTTACGGTTATTGTATAAAGGCGTTAAACATTTAGTGAAAGTTTAAAAGGAACCCACACACACACACACACACACATCTGTAAGGATAGACACGTGTAGCTGTACGTGGGCGGTACTGGATGAACTCATCATTGTACGATTAGCGCAAAGGGGCGCAACAGGAAATGGGAGAAGATGCGTACAAAATGGCCAAAAACAAAGCAAATGTTGTGTTCGTAAGGGCTAGAATAATGGTCCATCGGTGGGAGCAAGCCGTACTTACCCACCACGCGGAGGTATGCTTGTAATTTGCAAGAAGAAACAAAAAAAACAAACAAACAAATAATTGCTATTTGAATCTAACAAACATTGGGATAATGTTTTGCTAACATTGTAAATCATACAACCAAACACAGAACACACACTCACAAACATGTCAGTAGGAAGCGAATGGAAACGCTGTGTTCTGTTTGTTTTTGTTTTATTTTTTTAAAAATGAAACAAATAAATTCAGCAACCAAATGATAAAACCACTGTCGATGGTTACAAACTAGACTATGAGCAAATACTTTTAGCGTGTATAAAAGAAAACCAAAAGAGAAAAAAAAAACAACCCAACAATAATGGAAGAAACACTGAGCGACAAAGCAGCAAAAAAAGAAGGATGTAAAAGTGGGCAATGTGAAGAGTGAACAAATTAAAATCAAAACAAAAGAAGAAGAAGAAGACAAAGGAAAAGAAAATACACATAAACCAAATGGCCACAGTTTTTCGATGGAAACAAACATCTACTAACAATCAAGCGAAATAAAGCAAACCAAACAACTGGATACAACTTCGTTTCAAATCGCTGCGCATGGACTTTTTACATTTCTGCACCTATTGTTTCATTACGTTTAATTTTTCGAGCAACAATGTTGGCGCCTCCCCCGATGTTGCCACCGAGGTTTGATTGGAATGCAAGATTAGGTTCGGTGTGGACATTTGGCACGAAAAATTTGCGTCACTTTTATTACCGGACCCGGGCACAGATTGTGGTAAGTATCGCCGGTAGGCACAACTTTCCACCACGAAAAACCACGTGTCAAACCACTCCGAACCACACCGAACACATTTTCCCGTGGGAACCTGCTACCTGCTACCAGCCGTCAATACCATCCCATTGCAACACGGGTTGGTTGGTATTAAAATGCAAAACACTTGTTTTAGGACACTAATCTCAGCTGCTCGCTTCCTTGTCTTTTTCGGCACATTTACGGGATGCAAATAAATACTGACGTGAGGATGACTGTGAATGGTGGGAATGGAAAGAAAGGAGGAGTTGATGGTGGTGGAGGGGTCACAGGAAATGTGGGTTTTGCTGACACTGATCCCCAAGGAGGCACGCCCGTGGGGTCAGCAGATGAGCAGAGCGTGTTTTGCTAGCCCCGGTATGGTGAACCGGAACCGTGGAAAAGGTTAAAAAGTCCTGATCGTTATTGTTTGTCCGCTTGAAATCCCACCCCACCACAACAAAAAAAGCCAAGCACCCGACCCGGTGCTCCGTTATGGGTATGCTTCCGGTGGCACTTTTACACCCACTCTCGTCCCATTTGCTTCTCGTCCATTGCTCCCTTTTCCCCCGGGCGGCATGACTTTCAACAGTAAAAGGCCGAAATGGTTGTCCTCTTTTCGGGGCGCACGATCGTAAAGGTGAACGTCGTAACAATTCCCATTGCGTCTGTGTTTTTGCCCTTCTTGCTGCACACTTCTGCTAGCCGAACGGTTCAAATTCAACGCCTTTCCAAATGGGTTGCCTTGGACCGGGCCCCAGACTAGGGGGTTTTTCCTTGTGCGAGATTTCGCTGACACCAGCAACCAGAACCAGGACAGAGGGGCCCGTGGAGGACTTTATGAAATTTATCACTCTCTCTGTCGTTTTTTGTGATTGAGTGTATTGCGGACTGTTTTGCAAAACGTGTTTAATTCACGAAACAACCGAGCGAAACCAAATGGGCAGCAGAAAGTTGCACCGAAACGGCACACCCGGCCGAAAGATCCTGATCCCAGAGTGGATGGTTGTTGAAATTAGCAAAAATTAAATGTGACAATTACTTCGGCTCCATAGCACGAGCTTGTACATGGGACACGCGCTGCGGAACGGGAAATGTTTAAAAATATTAATAAAACACCGTGCTTCGGCCGGTGCGGGAGGGGTTTGAGTTCGTGACACATTACAATGGTTGCACGACAGCACAAACCTCACATTAAACGTGCAATATTACATGTACGGAACAGTGGCATTAAAATTATTTTATAATAAAAGGAAAAGCAGTTAGCTGGAGCACGGATGACCGCACCGGAAGCAGTGCAACTGGCATGCACGATGGTCCAGTGGTGGACATTTTGTTATATGTTTCCGGATTTTAAATCAAAGTTTTTATATTTTATGTAAGATATTTAAATCACAGTTTTTAAAGTTTATTTTCATTTTCTTCATAAAGAGGGAAATTTTTATCTTAAAAATTATAAATAAATTAGACATTAAAAAAACTCGCCATTTCGAACCAAAATGTTTATGACATTGTATTTCAACGTTATATTTTCAGTTTAATAAATGGTCAAAAATGAATATTATGTCTATTTTACTGAATTATTGAACAACTTTGCTTTTCATGCTTGTTATTACTTCTTTAATTTAACAAATAACGTATGTAGTTTCATAAAGAAGATACATTTTCCAGGATATATGTTCATTAATTTTCTGCACTAAGCAAGCTCTCAATAATAGATTGTTTCTATTGCAGAAGCATCATGTATTAAATAAACATTTGCTGTGTATCTGTTAATGCCAAGGTTTATTTTTTTAATTTCTTTATGACATCCATTCTTAATCTTGTTTTAAAATTTTGATCATAAAAACTTGTTAAAAAACGATTATTATGTTTATGTCTGAGAAATTCATAGTTTGCTCTTGATGAGAGGTTTTTTTCCTCCACAAATACAAATAATCGAATTAAGCGGTATTCCCAGTTTTGTTATTTAAATTTTATATCACCTAGTACTTAATAGAGGATTTTATCACTTTATTAATCGACGCCAACGCAACTCGCCAACTCATAAAGGCAAGTTGTGTAAAAATGTGTCGTAAAATTTGAACTTATTGAGAAACAAAAAATTTATACTAAATGTTTAAAAATTTATAGAAGCTGTACGAAACGTCCAACTGTTGCAAACATACTGGACCACTGTGCACTGTGCCTGAGGGTTCATAATTGCACATTTACGACGGTCGTGCCTTATGAAGCGAATGTGGGGAAAGTGGCAAACAATGAAAGAAAAAATAGATTTAAACACAGACAGAAAAAACGTGTACCCTGCACATGAGGACCTTTCACTGCGACGGGGTTTGGAAAACGGTTTGCCGCCACCCAATGTCAACAAATCCGGGGGTGGCATCTCGCGCGGAAAAGGGAAAAAGCAAGCAGAAAAAAAAACTTATCCCAGCAAAACGGTGACGCTGTTTGTGCTGCTAAAACACCTTAATCGGTGCCTGTTCCGGACAAGGGCCGCTCGGACCTTGCAAGCCGAGCGCACTAAATGAAGGTAAATTGTGAGTCATTATAAAAATGCAATAAATGGACGGTGCACGGTCGTGATAAAACTGCTTCCAAATGAACAGACCGGTGAACAATGGATTTAGTAGAAGAAGAAAATGAACGTTTCTTTTTTTATTGTGACATTGATTTTTCACGTTGGCAAGTAGAAAAACGTGGTTGTATATTTCACCTTTCCGGACACTTTCCGCAAACGCTTTCAATTACTTTCGTGTCCGTTTGGCAGCAAACAACAACTAAATCCTAATCGCACCGCACACTAATAGCTGTGTACGAAATTCGCACGAAATCTTCCATCAACTCTATCATCATCATCATCATCATCGCCGCCACGACCACGGCCCGCAATTCCACCTAGGGCAATATTTTCCTTCGAAACGAGCTTGTTGTTTGCTACCTGGTTGGGTGAAAAAGGTGTAGCGAAAAAAAAACAAATAGAAAACACACACACACCAAAATTCGCAATCATCTCGTCGAAAGTGGGCAACACAACACTGGCACTGCTGTTGGTGGGAACATTTCAGCATTGTCATCTGCCCCGTCCGAATGGGTTTTCCATCGCGTTTACTAACGTGTGCTCGTTGGAAACTTTCGCCACCGGCAAGATGCTCGGTGTTGAGCGTGTTGGGCGAACTGCCGGCCTCGGTTTTGCCGTTCGCTGTTCGCCGATGCATGTTTCGAATTTTCACCAAACCGAATGAAGAGAGCGTGAGAAATGAAACAAAAAATTAAAAAACCTCCTTCAGCTTGGTACAGCTTGGTTCGGTTCCGACACTATCCGGAACTGAACAATACAGGACACAGGCAGTATGCAGTTCCCCTGAACACTCCCGCCCAACTGCTGTGGGAGAAAATGAAGAATGCTAGAGAGTCGGAAGCTAGACTTTGAGTATTGCTTCAAACAAAACTTTTGATAAAACGCTTTCCAACCCCCATTTATCGTGTACTCGTGCACAATTTGTACTGGCTTTGCCACGTGACCATTGGATGGAAAGCAGGCAAAGGGAAAGAGGTGGTTGGTGGGGCGATGCTGGAGGAAAAAACTTTCTCACAGCTTGCAGAACATTTGTCCTTGCGGTTGTCGACTGTGCAGACTTGTTTGTGTGTGCGTCAAGTGGGGTAAAGCGGGATGCAAGGATGGGATGGCATGGAAAATGCCGGAAACGGAACCTCAAGTGGGCCGTCACTCGTTCGGTTGCATTGTTTACTCGCCGTAGCGCACGGCAAAACTACGAAACAGTTAAGCGATAATCCACCCATTTCTCAACCACCCTCATCGTTGGCCGTTGGTCGGGAAAGCTGCTCCAAGTGCAGACCGGCGACCGGATGCTTGGCTGACGCGATCGATTCGCGTACCGGTCCGTCCGGGAAAGGGTACACATGAGCGCACTGCTAAATTTGAGGAAAATGTGCTTGTGCTTTTAAGTAAAAACAACAACCACAACAGGCGGAAGATTGCATTCTCCACTTTTCTGCTGCAAGTTATGGGTGGGAAGGGGGGGGGGGGAAGGGGG